>BSDF01000012.1:1467103-1659603 GCA_027925045.1 Hypotaenidia okinawae | reverse complement strand
GGGCGCTGGCTGGCTGGGTGGGTGGGTGGGTGGGAAGGAGGGAAGGGCCCGGCACAGCCCCTGAGCCCCTTTTCTCCTCACGCTGGGGAGGTGGGGGGTTGGCTGGGCAGCCCCCGAGCTGCCCTCCTGCATGGGTGCCTTGGAGCTGCAGGCCCCACTGCACATGGGAGCGACTGGTCTGCTGCTTCCCCCACCCCCCCAAAATCCTGGTGCTTCACTTGGGGAACTGCCCTGCCCTGAGGTGGGGGGGGAACCTCTCCCCAGGCTGGGGTGCTGGTGGTCTGGTAGGAGAGGATCTGCCATGGGGCTTAGCTCCAGCTGCTCCCTCCCTGGGCACCCACAGCCACCAGAGGAGAGGGAGAGGGAGGGCGAGGGGTGGGTTACCTGGAAGGTTCCAGAGGGTGAAGCCAGGGATAAAGTGATACCAGTTACGGAGAGGGCAGAGAACTGGGGGAATTAGGGTGCCTACCGAAGCGTGATGGGGATGGCTGGAGGGGGGTGGAGGGGGGGCGTCTGGCTCCTTCAGGGCAGCACAGTGCTGCTGGGAGATTAACTGGGAGGCAGAGGCAGCCCCCGGGGACAGGGGATGAGCAGCAGGGAGCCAGCACAGCATTTCCAACAGGGAGAAAGAAGGCTTTTGTGCCCTGTCTGACCAGCATCTTTCCCTCCTGGTCCCCCACCTGGCCCCCACCTGACCCCCACCTGACCCCCACCTTACCCCACCTTACTCCCATCTGACCCACACCTTACCCTCATCTTACCCCCACCTGACCCACACCTTACCCCCACCTTACCCCACCTTACCCCCACCTTACCCCCACCTGACCCCCACCTTGCCCCACCTTACCCACACCTTACCCCCACCTGACCCCCACCTTGCCCCAACTTACCCCCACCTGACCCCCACCTTACCCACACCTGACCCCCACCTTGCCCCACCTGACCCCCACCTTACCCCACCTGCCCCCACCTTACCCCACCTTACCCCCACCTTACCCACACCTTGCCCCACCTGACCCCCACCTTACCCCACCTGACCCCACTTTACCCCCACCTTGCCCCACCTTGCCCCCACCTTACCCCACCTGACCCCCACCTTGCCCCACCTTGCCCCACCTGCCCCCATCTTACCCACACCTTACCCCCACCTTGCCCCACCTGACCCCCACCTTACCCCACCTGCCCCCACCTTACCCCACCTGACCCCCACCTTGCCCCACCTTACCCACACCTTACCCCCACCTGACCCCCACCTTACCCACACCTTACCCCCACCTTACCCCACCTGACCCCCACCTTACCCCCACCTGATCCCCACCTTACCCACACCTTACTCCCACCCAACCCCCACCTTACCCCCACCTTTTCCCCACCTTTTCCCCACCTTTTCCCCACCTTTTCCCCACCTTTTCCCCACCTTACCCCACCAGGGTGGCACAGGAGGACCAGGCACCAAGGAGGGACATCAAAGCAGGCTTGGGAAAGGCTGGGGAAAGGAGCCCTGGGAGTTCCTGCCCTGCTGCAGTGTCCTAACAAACACTGAGATCCTGAGGGAACACAGGGTTAACTGCAGAGTACTGAGGCTTGGCTGGATGGGGTGGGGGTGTGTGTGGTGGGGGGAAGACCCGAGCCCATAACCATGATTTCAAGCTTGGGAAGAGCGATGGAAATGCTGCTTGGGGACTTGGTGGAGGCTAGGAGTGGGAGGACAATTGAGGGCAGCCAGTGAGGTTTGACAGGAGGTTTCTTGTGCAAGCCACCACCAGAGCTCTGCTGCTAAAGGCAACCACACAGCTGGGGTCCAGGTAGGGCTTTGGCCAACACCCTTCTCATCCTCTGCTTGCTCAAAACCAGCCTCAGACACCCAGAGGCTGATCCCATGCAGGAGGCTCAGCACGGCTCACCCCCTCTCCAGAGGTGTAGTTCCAGCCAAGACACTTTTCCAATGAAGGTGGGATGGGTGCTGAGCAGCCCCTGGGCAGGCACAGGGAAATGAGGGTGGGGGGTGGGGGGTGTTTGATGAGCTGGGTCTGTGCAGAGGGTGATTGACTGCACCCAGGAACAAGGACCACAGCTCAGGCCTACGGGGCTGGAGCAGGCTGACCCTACTGTGGCCAGATCCCTCCTTTCCTGGGAAGGCAAGAGCGCTGCTCCCTGCCTCTGCCCCATTCCCCCTGAGCCTGAAGGAACACAGCCTGAAGCAGCCTTGCTTGGGGGTTTTCTCTACAGTTCCTTAGGCTGGATCTTCTTGCAGAGACCTGATGTTGGTCCCCATTTGGGAAGAGCAACTGGCACCCAAACCTGGGTTCCAAACCTTTGCTCACCAGCCTGCCAGGGTTTGTGATCAATCTTCTGTTGCTGCTTTCCTCCAAATTCCACAGGCAGAGCCACCCACCCCCTCAACCCCCCTCCACACCCCCCCATCCCACTGCCCGCACACCCATCCAGCCAGCAGCGGGGAGCCAGCACTGGGTGGCAGAGAAGGTTGGAGCTTGCTGATGTGACAGCTTTGGTCTGGAGCCTGTTGAGACACCCCCCTAAACACCCCCTCCCCACATTCAGGGCAGGATCTGTCACTGCAGCGTTCCTCCACTGCTTGCTGTCTCCATCTGAGCAGAGGTGCCCTGGGCCTCCAGAGGAATCTTCCCAGCTTATCTATCAACCCCCCTAAAGGCCGTGCAAATCCTATTTTAGAAATGGATGCTGCTGGTAAAGGTCACCGTGCTGCTTCCAGGGGTGCTGCAGGAGACGGGCCTCTCAGCCACCCACTGCCCGCAAAGGGAGCACAGGGGTGACTCAGCAAACACCCCGCTCAGCGGTGACATCTGCGAGGCACAACACTCCCCTGCACAGAGACCACAGTCCCCTCTCCCAGCAGGACGAACCCTTTGGGGCTGGGTGAGAGCTGCCTTGCAGCCACCTCTCCGCAGCCCTTTCGTGGATCCAGGAACGCCCCCTTTCCCTCCCAAGGCAGCCTCGCAGCTCCAGGCATCCACAGCTTGTGCCGCTCTTCTCCCCAGCTGCCTCCAGTTGGAAGGATGGGCTGTTCCAGGCCCTGGTTTCCCCCAGTAATCCCTCCACCCCATTTGTTTTCTGGATGGCCGCTGACCGCTGAGCTGACATTTTTACAGCTCAATCTGCTCCCACCCCAACGTTCCAGATGGCAACGCTTAACTCAGGCCCTGTTGTTTTATAAATAGAGTTAAAATTGGTTTTCCCCCCTGTGCACCATTTCATATGTATGTCCATTTGAATTCCATCTCTTTTATTGCCCAGTCTCTTTCCACACTTGATCTCCAAGCACACAACCCCTCGTACCAGCAGCAGACGCCGGTTGATTTGCCTGATGGTTTCTGAGTACGCTGCATGTGGTCCCCACACAGGTCCCTGGTGTTTCCTGCTACAGATTGCTGCCTCCTACCTTTTGTTCCTTACCTTTTAGCAAACGATTTCCTCCCAGTAAGGACCTCACCTCCTGTTCCAGGGCTGCTTCCCTTCTTTAGGAGCCTTTGCTGGGGGATTGGGGCCACCTCTCTTTAACATCTGTCTCCATGGTCTGGGGGAGGGGATGAGTGCCCCCTCAATACACTTGCAGGTGACACCGGTGGGAGTGTTGACCTGCTCCAGGGCAGGAAGGCTCTAGAAAGCATTCTTGACAGGCTGAGGCAACTCCATGAGGTTCAGCAAGGCCCAGTGCCTGGTCCTGCCCTTGGGTCACAACACTTCTCAGCAGCGCTCCAAGCTGGGGCAGAGCAGCTGGAAAACTGCCCAGCAGAGAGAGACCTGGGGGTGTTGGTCAACAGCTGGCTGAACATGAGCCAGCAGTGTGCCCAGGTGGCCAAGAAGGACAACAGCATCCTGGCTTGTATCAGCAGTGGTGTGGCCAGCAGGACCAGGGCAGTGACCATCCCCTGTACTCGGTTTTGATGAGGTCACACCTTGAGTGCTGGTGTTGAGGTTTGTGTCTGTCGCTACAAGAAGGACACTGAGGTGCTGGAGTGGGTCCAGAGAAGGGCAACGGAGTTGGGAAGGGTCTGGAGCACAAGTCTGATGAGAGGCTGAGGGAACTGGGGTGGTTTAGCCTGGAGGAGGCTGAGGGGAGACATTGCTCTCTACAGCTCCCTGAAAGGAGGGTGAAGCCAGGTGGGGCTTGGCTCCTTCTCCCAAGTAGCAAGCCACAGCACAAGAGGAAACAGCCTCAAGTGGCACCAGGGGAGGTCTTTTCCAACCAAAAGGATTCTGTGACCTTGCCAGATACCTTTGGGAAATCCAGGTGGCTGAGTGCAGTGAGATCACCTTGCCCAGACACCTCTGAACTCCAACAAGCCCCAAGCCTGCTCTTTAATGCAGCCCTGCTCCTTCCCAGCCCACAGATCTGGTTCACAGCCTACAGACCCCAGTGTCTCCACCTCAGCCCCTGTTCTGTCCTGTGGTGCCACGGTAGGCTTGAGAGAACGGGAGCTCACCACAGCAAAGAGCTCAGCGCTTCCAGGTTGGAGTCCCTTCAGAGCCTGCTCCATCCAGGACTGGGGGACTCGTTGCTACCCTCTGGGTCACTCATCTCTTCTGCAGGTTCTGCTGCTGCCGATGTCAGTGACCTGATGGCAGCAGAGGACCCTCAGGGGTGCCCTGTTCCCATTCAAAGGGCGACTCTTGAATGTACCAGCAGCAGCAGAGCTGTGGGATGGGCACAATTCACAAACCCTCTGAAAGGGGAAGGAAGATTTCACCAGGTGAAGGAAGGGGACCTTCCCCTAACTACATGGACCCAACGGCTCTAAAACCGGCGCAGCCCAGAGACCTTTGTAAGGCCGGGCCAATCACACACGCACCAGACCTGCCTGGAAACACCCAGCTCACAGCACATCAAGCGAGGTGCATTTACCACCTTCTCCACTGAATTTCACCTTGATACATCTCCCAGAGAGGTGGCTGGTCCAGCCCAGGGGAGACATGGAGCTGGAGAGCTCCAGACACGCAGAGCGGGTGCTCCCAGGCCCCACAGATCTCCATCGGGGCAGGCAAAGGCACGCTCAAAACCGATGGCTCTAATAAAAACCAAAGACAGGGAGCAAAGGCCTCCGGTCCCCCAATTTGTCTCCTTCCCAGGGCTCCCAGTGCCAATAAAACTCTTAAGCTGTTTCAGCCCCTTCTTCACAGCTTCGCCAAAGCTGGGTCAAATTTACAGTCCCGCCGTAGGCCCCAGGGGGAGTTTTGATGCATTTGTCTCCTTTGCACAGATTAAATCCCCCCTGTTCCATCGTCTGTCAGCAGGCAGTGGCTGTGGCTTAGAGAAGAGAGAGTTTGAAATCTCCTGCACCGTATTTCCAGCTCCTTTGACATTCTGTGATTTCCATTTAAGCTGTAAAAAGGAGCCGCGGCCTTTCCCTGCAGATCCCCCCGCTCACCCCCTGCCCGTGGGGCATCGTACAGGCAATGGCTCCCTCAGAAGACTTAAAGAGAACAAAAAAATCATCTGGTTTCCTTGCAGGTGAAGCCAGGATGCACCCCAGCCCGAATTACACAGCAAGAACCTGACATCCCAGCTCGAGTGAATTGAGGTCCCAAGAAATTAAGTTGTAAGTTCATTTTCTCCACGGTATTTTGTACCTTCATCTCTCTGGAAACCCAAAACCCTCACAGGATCTGTTCCTACAGCAGAGGGGGAGGTTGGGAAGGAACAGTGATGTGAACAGAGATGAGGAGCTGGGCAGAAGCAGCAAGAGACAGAGTGTGTCTGCCCCAGCCTGGCTCGCAGGAGGTGCGTTTCTAGGCCTCGCAAGGGGTGCGTTTCTAGGCCTCGCAGGGGGTGCGTTTCTAGGCCTCTGTCGGGGTTTCACCCCGGCTGTGGGCTGAGATCCACGCAGCTGCCTGCTCCTTAAAGTAAAAGAGCAGGGGAAGAGGGAAAAAGGGGGGAACAAGGGAAGGGAAAAGGAAGGGGGAAATAACTCCAAACCCAAGAAACTAAGAGGCCCGTGGGTTGGGATAAGGAGAGTTTACTAAGAGAACAGAAAGATCAAATATCCCAATGCTAACAGGACTTTAGAGCAAAAGAATATGAAACTCTTGATCCCCAAGGCAGTTTCTCCCCGACCCACACAACTCAGGTACCACCCAGAGCTGTCCCAGAACCTGACCGTCCCCCCAAGCAGCACGCGTCCCGCCACCGCCCCTCTTCTTCCTCCCCTCAGCCCCCCGTTCTCCTGGGCAGGACGTCATTGGCATGGAATACTCTCTTTGGCCCATCTGGGTCACCTGTCCTGGCGTCGCCCCTCCTTTCTCCTGAAGAGAGAAATAGGAAGAAGCTGAGAAAGTCCTTGACTGTCTGACTGCAACTAAGAACATCAGGGTGTTCTCAGCACTGCTTTCATTGTAACTCCCAAACACAGCATCCCATCAGCTGCTACAAATGGAGTTAACTCTATCCTGACTGAAACCAGGACAGCCTCACACAGGGTATGTTTCTAGGCCTCGCAGGGGGTGCGTTTCTAGGCCTCGCAGGGGGTGCATTTCTAGGCCTCACAGGGGGGTCCGTTTCTAGGCCTCGCAGGGGGGTCCATTTCTAGGCCACCCCTATTTAGGCTGCTCTCTGATACTCAATTTCCTCCAGGCAGCTCTGATAGATGGAGCATTTGAAGGAGCTGGGAGAATTGAGTGTGTGTATGAACTGCCCCACGAGCAGGAACAGGTTCAACGCGTGACATGCTTGGCCAGCGGGACCCAGGACATGTAGGCAGGCCCTGCCCTGCAGGGACACGGGGCCCCGTGTGAAGGAGCTGGTGGGGTTTTCACAGAAGTCGAGGGGTTGGCAGGGATGAGCACGTGGCAACAGAAAAGCTGTGGCCATGACGAGGGCTCCTCATGGCTGGAGCCACCCAACTAGGGCTGAGTAGATCCAGGAGAGCCACTGTGGCCCTTCTGAACCCAACGTGGAGACCTCTGCTGAGACACACGGCTGATGGCTTTGCAGTGCTTCCACTGCGTGGGCATGATGACAAAGGGACGGAAGCACTGCAAAGGAGGGGAGGAGGTAAAAGAGGCAGGAAGCTGTTAAACTGTCTCAAAACACGATGCAGGTGCTCTTTCTAGTTCTCTTTCCCCAGAAGGCAGTGGTGAGACAGCCAGACCAGTCACTGCGACTCACCAGCTGCCAGCAGGAGCACGACACTGACAGGAACCGTGAACATTCCTGGCATCACCCAGGCTCACCTTGCAGCCCCCGGGCTGGAACCAGGACATTCCTCCTCTGATTCAGCCACTGAGTCACTGCCACTGCCTGTCTCCTTAGCCTGGGATGCCTGGCTCCTCAGCCTGCTCTGCATCTCCCCAGCTCCAGCACCAGAGCTGTCCCCACGTGGCACACTCTGCCCAAGCCACCTCTCCTCCCCATGGTCAAGGAGCTGACCCCGTCCCAGTGGCACATTCCCAGTGGGAAGTGGTCCCACAGCCAGGCACAGACAAGGCTTCACACTGCAGAGTCTCCTCAGAAAAAAGAACATGGACCTGTCCTGATCTGAAGGGCACCGAAGTAGCTGTGAGATTACTGGGCCATAGAACCACAGAACCCTAACAGTTTGGGTGGGGAGGGAACTCAGAGCCTCTCATATGCCCCCTGCCAAGGGCAGGGAACCCCCCCCCCCAGCCCAGGGTGCCCCAAGCCCCATCCAACCCAGCCTTGAGCCCTGCCAGGGATCCCGGGGCTCCCACAGCCTCTCCAGGCACCCTGTGCCAGGGCCTCCCCCTCCCCAGGAAGGATTTCTGCCTCCCAGCCCCTCTCCATCCCCCTCCTGCAGCTGAAGGCTGTTCCCCTGGGCCTGGCCCTCCCTGCCCTGGGCACCAGCCCTTCTCCAGCTCTCCTGGAGCCCCTCCAGGGATGGGAAGGGGCTGGGAGCTCTGCCCAGAAGCAGCCTTCTCTTCTGCAGGCTGAGCCAGCCCAGCTCTCACAGCCTGGCTCCAGAGCAGAGGGGTTCCAGCCCTTGGAGCATCTCCGAGGCTCCTTGGAACTTGATCCAAGATCTCAGTGTCCTTCCTTGTCCTGGGGACCCCAGAGCTGGAGGCAGCGCTGCCGGGGTGTCTGTGTCCCAGAGAGGAGCAGAGGGGCAGAACCCCCCGACCTACTGGTCCCACTGCTGGGGGTGCAGCCCAGGACACAAGTGGGGGTGTGTGTGTGTGTTTCTGTGCTCCCCACACACAGTGTGGGGTCATGTGGAGCTTCACATCAACCAACCCCCCCAAGTCCTTCTCCTCAGGGCTTTTCTCCACCCATTCTCCTCCCAGCCTGTCGCTGTGCTGGGGGCTGTCCTGACCCACGTGCAGGACCTTGCCCTCAGCCTTGCGGACCTTCATGCCGCTCACGTGGTGCCACGTCTCCAGGTCCCTCTGGACATCATCCCTCCCCTCCAGCACATCCCCCAGCACACAGCTCTGTGTCTCTGGCAGACCTGCTGAGGGTGCAGCGATCCCTCTGTCCCTGTGTCCGACCGGTATGTTCCACAGCGCCGGTCCCAGCACGCAGCCCCGAGGAGCACCCCTCATCCCTGGCCTCCACTTGGACATTGAGCCATTGGCCACGACTCTTTTGAGTGTGATGGTCCAGACAACTCCTGATCCACAGAGCACCCCACTTGTTGCACCCGTGTCTCCCCACCTCCAGACCCCAGCCCTAGAACCTTCTGGATGAAGCTGCCTAACACTTATTATCCTTTAACCGAGCGCTCAAGCATCATAAAGCTACAGAGACAGCCTTCATCTCAGGGAGCTTGGGCCTCCAGTATGTGACTCCTCACAGCTCACCTCCCAGAGCACCCACCTCCCAGAGCACCCACCTCCCAGAGCACCCACCTCCCAGAGCACCCAGCTTTGATCCAAGAAGTCACCAAGGAAATTCGCCCGGCGTCGTTCCGCCCAGCGCGACGGCTCCTGCCCACGGAGGGATCCTTGCCCTGAACTGCAGATATGACTGACAGTAATTAAGGAATGAAATTGCCTACCAGGAAACCCTCTCTGTTTGCCTGTAGCCAACAACAGAGCCAGACACAGCCTGAGTCCTGGCAGAGGGGTTTTTTACCTTCTGCTTTCCAGAACCAGACCTTTCGACACCCACGTCCTTTACAAGCAAATCCCACTCCTGCTCCGGCACCGAGATCTCCAGCCTTCCTAAGCCTTAAATCTCAGAGGCTCTCCTGGAGCTGGCCTGACAGCTTCACCTTTAACAAAAAAAAAAGCAGAAAACCACCACAAAACCCTCCAAAAAGCCTCAACAAGTTCTAACAGCAAAGCCCCTGGGAGCTCAGCACCGCTCGCCGGGTGCCTCAGCATTAGCCCCCAGCTGACCCAGAGCCCCTGCACAAGCCTTTCTGCTCAGCAAGGAGTAAGCCTGAGGAGGGCAGAGCCAGCACCAGTTCTTTGCCACGCTGCCCCCCAACGTCCTCAGGTCCCAGCTTGGGCAGGCTCAGTGCCCAGCACCCTTCTCTTCCCACCCCACCGTGCAGGGGAGGCATCGCAGGGGTGCAGGAGGTGACGCCGGAGGCAGCTCGGGAGCTGGTGGGTGTTGGAGCTGTGAGTGGGTTAACTGGTTATTAATCCTGGCTCTAATTAGAGCCAACACCTCGTTTCACGGCTGCAAGTAACACTGAGCCACGTGCTCAGCTACACCCAGCTGAAAACAGGCAGAACACAGGCCAGGGACATGAATTCCCACACCTCACACCACAGCCCCCTGGCTCAGGGCCTGCAAACCCAGGAGAGAGCAGCCCACCCACGCTGTGCTGCCCTGGGTTTCAACCCCCCTTTGACCCCAACCACCTTCCACGTTTTTAAGCTCCTTCAGGTCCATGGCAGCACCCAGCATGGGGCTGGGACAGACAGACCTTCCCGTGCGTGCTGAGGTGGCTGCTGCGGCCAGTGACCTCTGATCTGCCCTGCTCAGGCCCCACCTGGAGTGTTGTGTCCAGTGCTGGGCTCCCTGGGATCAAAAGGACAGGGATCTCCTGGAGAGAGTCCAGAGGAGGCTCTGGAGATGCTGAAGGGCCTGGAGCATCTCCCCTGTGAGGAAAGGCTGAGGGAGCTGGGGCTGTTCAGCCTGGAGAGAAGAGACTGAGAGGGGATCTGATCAATGGGGATCAAGAGCTGAAGGGTGGGACACAGGGGGACATGGGCAGCCCCTTCTCAGTGTCTGTGGGGACAGGACAAGGGGCAATGGGTGCAAGTTGGAGCCCAGGGAGTTCCCCCCAAGCTGGGGAAGAACTTCTCCCCAGTGAGGGTGAGGGAGCCCTGGGCCAGGCTGCCCAGGGGGGTGTGGAGTCTCCTTCTCTGGAGAGATTCCAGCCCCGTCTGGACAGCGCCCTGTGTGCCCTGTCCTAGGGACCCTGCTTTGGCAGGGGGTTGGACCCCATGGGCTCTGGGGGTCCCTTCCAACCCCTGTGATCCTGGGATTCTCTGACACTTGCAGGACAACCCCACCACGAGCAGGACGGGTCCCGCTCCCCTTTCCCAACACCCTGAAAAGGAACATCTCTCTCAGAGTGGGGGCTTTTCCTTGGATGCTCTTCCCCAACTAACCCCTGCAGCCCTGAGGATGGGAGGGGAGAAATCCTTTGGTATCTTGGGCCTTTCCCCCCCCTCATTTGGGTTAAAATGAACTCAGTGACAGCGACACAGCAGCTGCTGCCGGCTCCTCTTGCTGCAGAAGGTGTGACAGTGAGAGGACTGGGAGAGCAGCACCCTTTTCCAGTGGGTTTTCACTGGGAGGTGTTGATCAGCAGATTTCAGAAGAGCTCAGCTTGGTCCTTCACATGAGCCCACGTTAAACACCCCCCCCCCCCCCCCAGTTTATGCACAGAGCCAGCTAAAGGGGAAGCAGGGAGCAGAGCAGGGCCCCTGCCTCATGGCATCAGGGGGATGCTCCACACTGAGAGCAGCTCTCAAGGGGAGAGGCCCTGCTCCCTCCTTGCTGCCAGGTTTGGCTTATTGCCAAAGCCCCCCCCCCATCCATGACTCGAGGGGGTTGGAGAAACCCTGTGTCCACATCTCCTCAGGGAATTCATTGCCACTTTTTAATGGCTAAGTTTGGATTACCCAGGTGAGCCAGAGGCCCAAGCAAAGGGTGGTGCTGGGGGCTGGACCTGCTTGTAGACTCCCAAACCTAAGGATGGTTTCTTTGCTTCACCCTACCCCAGTTAAACCTGCCTCCTACTGGGACACCACAGGGCACCCCAACTCCTGAGAGGTAACTGAACCCATCCCACAGGCAGAACTAAGGGCACACACCTCCCCTCTGGAGATGGGACAGGCCCAAGGAGGTACCTATAGCACACACCTCCCCTCTGGAGATGGGACAGGCCCAAGGAGGTACCTATGGCACACACCTCCCCTCTGGAGATGGGACAGGCCCAAGGAGGTACCTATAGCACACACCTCCCCTCTGGAGATGGGACAGGCCCAAGGAGGTACCTATAGCACACACCTCCCCTCTGGAGATGGGACAGGCCCAAGGAGGTACCTATGGCACACACCTCCCCTCTGGAGATGGGACAGGCCCAAGGAGGTACCTGTGGCACACACCTCCCCTCTGGAGATGGGACAGGCCCAAGGAGGTACCTATAGCACACACCTCCCCTCTGGAGATGGGACAGGCCCAAGGAGGTACCTATAGCACACACCTCCCCTCTGGAGATGGGACAGGCCCAAGGAGGTACCTATAGCACACACCTCCCCTCTGGAGATGGGACAGGCCCAAGGAGGTACCTATAGCACACACCTCCCCTCCAGAGATGGGACAGGCCCAAGGAGGTACCTATGGCACACACCTCCCCTCCAGAGATGGGACAGGCCCAAGGAGGTACCTGTGGCACACACCTCCCCTCCAGAGATGGGACAGGCCCAAGGAGGTACCTGTGGCACACACCTCCCCTCCAGAGATGGGACAGGCCCAAGGAGGTACCTGTGGCACACACCTCCCCTCTGGAGATGGGACAGGCCCAAGGAGGTACCTATGGCACACACCTCCCCTCTGGAGATGGGACAGGCCCAAGGAGGTACCTATGGCACACACCTCCCCTCTGGAGATGGGACAGGCCCAAGGAGGTACCTATGGCACACACCTCCCCTCTGGAGATGGGACAGGCCCAAGGAGGTACCTATAGCACACACCTCCCCTCTGGAGATGGGACAGGCCCAAGGAGGTACCTATAGCACACACCTCCCCTCCAGAGATGGGACAGGCCCAAGGAGGTACCTGTGGCACACACCTCCCCTCCAGAGATGGGACAGGCCCAAGGAGGTACCTGTGGCACACACCTCCCCTCCAGAGATGGGACAGGCCCAAGGAGGTACCTGTGGCACACACCTCCCCTCTGGAGATGGGACAGGCCCAAGGAGGTACCTATAGCACACACCTCCCCTCTGGAGATGGGACAGGCCCAAGGAGGTACCTGTGGCACACACCTCCCCTCTGGAGATGGGACAGGCCCAAGGAGGTACCTATAGCACACACCTCCCCTCTGGAGATGGGACAGGCCCAAGGAGGTACCTATAGCACACACCTCCCCTCTGGAGATGGGACAGGCCCAAGGAGGTACCTATGGCACACACCTCCCCTCTGGAGATGGGACAGGCCCAAGGAGGTACCTATAGCACACACCTCCCCTCTGGAGATGGGACAGGCCCAAGGAGGTACCTATGGCACACACCTCCCCTCTGGAGATGGGACAGGCCCAAGGAGGTACCTATAGCACACACCTCCCCTCTGGAGATGGGACAGGCCCAAGGAGGTACCTATGGCACACACCTTCCCTCCAGAGATGGTTGGAGGCAGCCCTGGCAGGAGGCAGCCCTGCCCTGCACTCCCACTTGCCCCAGTGATGGAGAATTAAATGCTTTCAGGGGTCAGTATGGACACCATGGGGGTGAGGGTCCCGTTGTCACCTGCTGCAGCACAGATCCATGCAGGAGCTGGCAGCTGCAGAGCCTCTGCCCTGTCCCTTTTCCACAGGCTGCCTGCTGACTCCCCATCTCCACAGGCAGGGGCACAGGGCAGAGGAAGAAGAAGTCTCAGAAGGAGTCTCAGAAGAACAGCCACCATGCATTGTCATCGTTGTTGTGATGAGCAGTTTCTCCTTCCAGGCCTCAGGGGCTCAGCCTTTCCATCACTTCTTCTGAGTGAGCAGTACAACAGGGCCAGCTGAGGTTTATCAGAGCCTGAAACTCCTTTCCAAAAATCAGGAAAACTTCCCTGTTCCACCCCAGGAACATTGCTCCCTGCCCAAGAGCTATGGCTCTTTCCCATCTTGCTGCCCAGGCAAGGACTGCTTTGGGTGCAGGGCAACCCTTCACCCCAAACACCTCGTGGTCTTCAGGAAAAGGGTTATTTCAGCATGATTTACAGCAACAGGGAATGGAGCTCTGGCTCCAGCCTGCTTATTCTCCAAGGATAAGGGAGAGGTGCAGCTGCTAGTGTTCCGTAAAGAACCTGCCAGTGCCTGAAGGGAGCAGAGACACAGGAGGGGAATCAGCTTGTTCAAGGGCAGCCAGGGGCAGGACAAGGGGGCTGGGGTGAAGCTGGAGGAGGGAAGGGTTAGAGGAGATCTTAGGGGGAAGTTCTTTGCAGAGAGAGTGGGGAGGGGCTGGCAGGGGCTGCCCAGAGAGGGGGTGGGTGCCCCGTCCCTGGGGGTGTTGAAGGCCAGGTTGGCTGGGGCCCTGGGCAACCTTGTGTAGCTCCAGGCCTGGAGGTTGGTGTCCCTGCCTGTGGCAGGGGGTTGGAGCTCTGGGACCCTTGGGGTCCCTTCCAACCCAGAGCAGTCTGTGGTTCTAAGAGACAAGTTGGTTGGCCAGGCTGGAGGAGTCAGGCTGCAAGGGTGAAGCCCAGGTAACCCTAAGGAAGCTGCACTCAGGGTGCTTATGAAGAACATGGCAGGGCTCATACTGGGCAAGATGCCCCAAAAAAATCACCTTTATCCCAGTTCTGAACTGGAAAACCCCAACCCCACCAAACACACCACCTGGGCAGCTCACTCTTGGACCAGTCATGCTTGCCCAGCCCAGAGGCACAGACTGAGAGGACACAGTCCTGCCTGTAGGCACTTTGAGAAGAAGCTCACCTTCAAAAAGTACAACCACCAGACAGTTTTGGCTTAGATTTTTTAATATAAAAACTCACTAAAAATGCTAAAATGTGACAAAGGGTTGGAAATACTGTGACAAACATTGGCCCTGACTCAGTTAAGAAAAAAACAAACAAACCCAGACTGGCAAGAAGCTTTGAAATGCCTGGTTTCCTCTTCCTCCCTGCACACTGGCCTGTCATCTACTGAAAACCTTCATCTTCACAACCATAACCCAGGGCACCTTCACCTGGTAGCTCAGCACCAGGGGCTACTCTCGATGCACCAGCACGAACAAGCCCAGTAAGAAGAGGACAGCATACTGGAAGGGAAAGAAGACATGAACACAACTCTTTGGCACCTAAAGATGTGGTGAGAGCAGCCAATGGTCCCATCGAGACATCCAGAGTTGTTCTGGCTGGGGTGGGGAGGACAATGAGAGGGTTCTTACCTTAAATTTGGGGTAGTCATTCATTAAGATTGTCACTATTCCAATATAGGGCACGAAGCTGCAAGAGCAAAGGTTAGAGTCAAATTAATGGTATTCAAATCATATGCAAATCTGCTGAGGAGCAGCTGAGGGAGCTGGGGGTGTTGAGCCTGGAGAAGAGGAGGCTGAGGGGAGACCTTCTCCCCACCTCCCCTGCCCTGCCAGGAGGGTGCAGAGAGGTGGGCGCTGGTCTCTTCAGCCAGGGGCCAGGAGCTGGGACAAGGGGCAATGGGTTCAAGCTGTGCCAGGGCAGGGTCAGCTCAGCTGGGAGGGCAAAGTTCTTCCCTGGCAGAGTTGTGGGGCTGTGGCCCAGGCTGCCCAGGGAGGGGGCTGAGTCCCCAGCCCTGGGGGTGTTTAACAGAGGGGAGATGAGGTGCTCAGGGCTCTGGGTCAGCACAGGACAGGGATGGTTGGACTTGGTGAGCTTAAAGGTCTTTTCCAACCTGGTGTTTCTGTGGCCCTGTGACTTGAGGGTGCATAACTAAGGAGGAATGAGGCCTCATGGGATCATTCTGATGGGAATCCCATAGAATCACAGAATCCCAGCCTGGTCTGGGTTGGAAGGGACCCCAAGGATCACAGAGCTCCAACCCCCTGCCACAGGCAGGGACACCAACCTCCAGGCCTGGAGCTACACAAGGTTGCCCAGGGCCCCAGCCAACCTGGCTTTGAACACCCCCAGGGATGGGGCCCCCACCCCCTCTCTGGGCATGGCTGAGCTTTCACACCATTGCCCTTCCAGCACTGACACCTCAGGGTGCAGCAGACTGCTTGACACCACTGCTTAAGCCCAGCTAAAAACTGAGCCACCTTTGAGGGTGGTGGTGGTGTGTGTGTGTGTTTAACTCTCTGCAGCACCTTCTGCAATGCCTTCAGGCAGGTCCTGAAAACCCAGCAGGGGTGGGGGGAGAGGGCTGGGCCAGGGTGGGGGGTGGAATTCAACAAGAGGATTAAGGGGGGAGGGCAGGGTGTAAAAAAGCTGCATCTTTTTTGACTTCACTTACCCTCTTGCTCGGCCTACCACGTCCTTCTTCTCCAGCCAGTGCTGCCCCCGTTTGTAGAGCCCCCTGTCATCCACAGCATTGTTGTCCCCCTTTGTTAAGAACTTGATGTCCCCATTTTGCCTGGCAAAGAGGAGAGAGACAGGTCAGGCAGAAGGAAAAGAGCTCAGGACCAGCTGCTCTGGGACAAGCAGGTGGAGGCTTGGGTGAAGGTGTGAGGAGCTCTCGTGTCCCACGTGTTGGTGCAGGGTGGAAGAGGAGGAACTCTTGTCAGGTGCAGCAAGAAGAACAAGTCCTGACCCCTTGGCAAGCTTTTGGGCAGCTTGACCAGCAGGATGGGCCATTCCCAGCCAAGGTGCAGCCATCACCACTTGGATTTTCATCTCTATCCCAGACCCTCCTGAGCTGGGAGGGACCCAGGAGACTCATGGATGGGGCCCAACTCCCAGCTCCACACAGCCCAGCCCAGGCAGAGCAGGGCACTGAGCACATCATCCACATGCTTCTTGCCCTCAGCCCAGCTCAGGGCTGTGACCCCTTCCCTGGGGAGCCTGGGCCAGCGCCCCTCTCAGCACAGAACCTCTTGCTGACCCCCAGCCTAACCCTCCCCTGGTGCAGCTTCACGCTGTTCCCTCAGATTCCATTCCTGGGCCCCAAAGAGAGGAGAGAGATCAGCACTGCCCCTTCAGCAGGAAGGAAGCCACAGATCCCATGAGGGCTCCCCTCAGCCTCCTCTTCTCCAGGCTGGACAGACCCAGGGCCTTCAGCCTCCCTCCTCCAGACCCTTCCCCATCCTCCCCTCCAAAATTGCATCATGTTGATGCTTCTCTTGCTTCAATATACCAACATCAGGCTGTGGGCTCTGCACTGCCCCCCCAAACCAAGACTTTGGGGCTACAGCAGAGAGTTCTACTCAGTGGTGGTGAGAAGCAAGCTGGAGCTTAGACATTATTAGGAAGGGGGGTGGGAGGGGGACAGAACAAAGCAAGCATTGCCATCACCATACTGCACCAAGCCATGCTGTGCCCACATCATGAGTGCCCTGTGCTGTTCTGAACCTCCTCCCCCACCACATCCTTCTCTGGAATGGGAAGAAGAACCAGCCAAGGTTCAGAAATGGGCCAACAAGACCTGGAGCCACTTCCATGGAAGCAACTGAGCAGGACTCTTCCACCTGGAAAAGACAGAACCGATGGGAGACATGACCCCAACACACCCACCAGCCAGGACCCAGCACAGGCCTGGAGGGCATCGAGTGAAACAGAGCTTAAGCCAAGCTGGAGGTGGGGTTAAGCTCAACCAACACCACACAAACTGAACCACCTGCCTCTGGAAGGATGTTTTGGAGGCCAAAATACCACACTGGTTCCAAAAGCGAGCAGGTAGTCCCTGTGAAGTTAAAGAAGTCTCCACCACACGTTGTCTCCAGGCTTTGAATTCACCCCAGGGTGGATCTGCTGGCCAGACACAGGAGCCTGGAGCAGAGGAACCTTCAGCTTTGAGCCAGGAACAGCTGCTGTCATGCTGTAGCTCTGCACACCACGCCAGGCACCCTTCCCCACCGAGCTGCTGGGATCAGCCAGTGATGCTCAGCAGTGCTCCTCAGGGATCAGCCAGTGATGCTCAGCAGTGCTCCTCAGGGATCAGCCAGTGATGCTCAGCAGTGCTCCTCAGGGATCAGCCAGTGATGCTCAGCAGTGCTCCTCAGGGATCAGCCAGTGATGCTCAGCAGTGCTCCTCAGGGATCAGCCAGCTGCTCCCCAGGGCAGGTGCTGGGCAAGAGTGTTCTTGTCACCTGGTTGTCAGTGTGGTCATGGAAATGACAGAGCAGATACAGCTCAGGAAAGCACTTGGGGAAACCACTCCTGCTGCTTTCCTCATGCCTGCTCACCAGGAGAAGCTTGGGAGGGAAAGAAAACCAAAGCAGGGGGAGAAAGCAGAGAGCTTCCTCCAAAGCACACCTGGCTCACAGCCTGGGAGCTCCTGGGTGACAGCTTGGAATAAGCTGAAGATCCCCAAAGGTGCAGGGTGGAACCTTGTTTCAGCTCTGAAGACTGATGGTGGTGGTACCTGATTTGAGGAGATTCAACAGCTCCATCAGGAGCCATCCTGAGGATCCAGCCCACAGAGCAGCTGCCCCAAAGGTGAACAAGCCCCCTGCAGCAAGGCCACTGAGGGAACTTCCCCCTCTCCAGCCTCCTGCAAAGGATGAACTCAGTTTTGCTCAGCAGGAAGAAGAAAAGGCTGGGAAGTTAAAAAAAAAACCCACCACCACCACCCATCAAACCAGGTCCTCACTGAGACAATGCTGAGGAGGAGATTGGAGAGCTTCTTCTGCTTCCTTCCATCTCCATGCTCCCATCAGCTTCCCTGGGGACTCTTCCAGCCCACAACTATCCAGGGAGAAATGGGAAACTCCCACAACTCAGAGGATGCTCCCCACCTCCAAACCAGCACCCAGAAAAGTATTCTTCAAAGAGCAGGAGAAGCACCAGGTACCTCCAAGGCCCTGCTTGCTGTTCTCAGCTCCCAGTCCTCTTGGCTTTACTGGGCAGGAGGTAGGATTGCTCCATTGAAAAGAAATGGATAAAGAACCCTGGATAGCTCAGGAACCTCCATGCCCAGCGCTGCAGTGGGAGGGGGGACACAACATCTGGAGAGGAACTGCAGCATGGAATGGGTGTCTCTGCTGCTGCTCCTCCTGAGGACACCCAGCCAGCCCAGCTGTGGTGGTACCACCCAAGGAAAGCCCTGAGGAAAAGGTCTAGATGTCCCCAACAGCTGTGGCTGCCGTGAATGCTTGGGGACAGGGAGCCTTGCTGTCCCACCAGAGCCATCCTCAAACACTGCCTTTACCTACAGTTGGAGTGATCCCATGTAGAAGCAGGAGATCCATGAGCACTGGTAGAGCTCAGTTTGCTCCCACTCAGCAGGGAGAGATGCTGGGACCCCTTTGGGCTGGTGGCCTCTCAGAGCTGAACCTGAGCTTCAGGCTAAGAATTAAGTCTTGCTCAAAAGCCTCATATAGAGCTGGCTGGTAGAACATCCTCCTGCTCCCCTGAGGCTGGCCTGGAGCAGCCACAGTACCCCAGGAAGGCTGAGGGCTGCAGAAGAAGCCTTCCTTAGCAAACCAAAGCCTAGCTGAGTGACCAAACCAGGGAGGCTGTGCTTTGTTCCCTCAGACCTGCAACCTGCAACCCTGTTTAGAGCCTGAAGATGCCTCATAGTTCAGGTGTACCCTACAGGGAAGAGGTGAAACACTCTGCCTCCTCATGAGAGCTGGGACTGTAGAGACAAGCTCTCCAGTAACATGCCAGGCATACAGATCCCCTTCCTCCCTACACCCTGCCTCTACAAACAGGAGTTGCTCCACACACCCCCCGATGCAACCATGCCCCCAGGAGACAACAAAGCCATGCTGTGACAGCACAGGAGACATCAAGCAACCTGGAGAGCCCAGGGCACAAGCTCCCAGTGGTTCTGCTGGGTGGTTTTCCAAGGAAACCCAGGAGGGCAGATTTTTCCTCTGTCCAAAAACATCTACTCTTACTTCCCACAGCACCTGGGTCCCTGCTGCTGACCTCCCACCCATTCTTTTTCCTCAAGGAGATGAGGAGAGATGTCATTTAGCTAAACCACCCCCCAAGTTCTCCACATACTTCTCATGGATTTTCAGGACACGATGGACTATAGGGATTTCCCTTCCTTCTATCCTGAAGACCACGATTTCTCCCACTCTGATTGGATCTTCAATTCGGTTCGTGAGGAACAGGAGGTCTCCTCTGTGGAAGGCAGGCTCCATGCTTCCACTGAAAGAGAGGAGAAGCAACAAGATTTCAACACTGGGAATCAAGTTTTGGACTTGAAGGAAAAAAAAAACCTCACAGGAACCTCAGTGCTGAGCTCCTACAAAAGCCACCCCAAGGACCAGGGGGGTGTCTCACCTCTTGTACAAGCAGAATTCCAATCGCTTTAGGGTCGCTGGGGAAGGAGCCCTGCCAGCAGCTGGGGTTACAGGCACACAGGAGGGGGAAATGCCTTGCTAAGGCCACTATGAGCAGTATCCTCCCAGCTTGGGAGCTCCCCATCAGCAGCATCCTCCCAGCTTGGGAGCTCCCCATCAGCAACATCCTCGCAGCTTGGGAGCTCCCCATCAGTAGCATTCTCCTAAGCATCCTCCCAGCTTTGGGCACTCCCCATCACCAGCATCCTCCCAGCTTGGGAGCTCCCCATCACCAGCATCCTCCCAGCTTGGGAGCTCCCCATCACCAGCATCCTCCCAGCTTGGGAGCTCCCCATCACCAGCATCCTCCTAAGCATCCTCCCAGCTTGGGAGCTCCCCATCACCAGCATCCTCCTAAGCATCCTCCCAGCTTGGGAGCTCCCCATCACCAGCATCCTCCCAGCTTGGGAGCTCCCCATCACCAGCATCCTCCTAAGCATCCTCCCAGCTTTGGGAGCTCCCCATCACCAGCATCCTCCCAGCTTGGGAGCTCCCCATCACCAGCATCCTCCCAGCTTGGGAGCTCCCCATCAGCAGCATCCTCCTAAGCATCCTCCCAGCTTGGGAGCTCCCCATCACCAGCATCCTCCCAAGCATCCTCCCAGCTTGGGAGCTCCCCATCAGCAGCATCCTCCCAGCTTGGGAGCTCCCCATCAGCAGCATCCTCCCAGCTTGGGAGCTCCCCATCACCAGCATCCTCCCAGCTTTGGGCACTCCCCATCACCAGCATCCTCCCAGCTTGGGAGCTCCCCATCACCAGCATCCTCCCAAGCATCCTCCCAGCTTGGGAGCTCCCCATCAGCAGCATCCTCCCAGCTTGGGAGCTCCCCATCACCAGCATCCTCCCAGCTTGGGAGCTCCCCATCACCAGCATCCTCCCAGCTTTGGGCACTCCCCATCACCAGCATCCTCCCAGCTTGGGAGCTCCCCATCACCAGCATCCTCCTAAGCATCCTCCCAGCTTTGGGAGCTCCCCATCACCAGCATCCTCCCAGCTTGGGAGCTCCCCATCACCAGCATCCTCCCAGCTTGGGAGCTCCCCATCACCAGCATCCTCCTAAGCATCCTCCCAGCTTTGGGAGTTCCCGATCACCAGCATCCTCCCAGCTTGGGAGCTCCCCATCAGCAGCATCCTCCTAAGCATCCTCCCAGCTTTGGGCACTCCCCATCACCAGCATCCTCCCAGCTTGGGAGCTCCCCATCACCAGCATCCTCCCAGCTTGGGAGCTCCCCATCACCAGCATCCTCCCAGCTTGGGAGCTCCCCATCACCAGCATCCTCCTAAGCATCCTCCCAGCTTGGGAGCTACCCCTCAGCACCATCCTCCCAAACATCCTCCCAGCTTGGGAGCTCCCCATCACCAGCATCCTCCCAGCTTGGGAGCTCCCCATCACCAGCATCCTCCTAAGCATCCTCCCAGCTTTGGGCACTCCCCATCACCAGCATCCTCCCAGCTTGGGAGCTCCCCATCACCAGCATCCTCCCAGCTTGGGAGCTCCCCATCAGCAGCATCCTCCTAAGCATCCTCCCAGCTTGGGAGCTCCCCATCACCAGCATCCTCCCAAGCATCCTCCCAGCTTGGGAGCTCCCCATCAGCAGCATCCTCCCAGCTTGGGAGCTCCCCATCACCAGCATCCTCCCAGCTTGGGAGCTCCCCATCACCAGCATCCTCCCAGCTTTGGGCACTCCCCATCACCAGCATCCTCCTAAGCATCCTCCCAGCTTTGGGAGCTCCCCATCACCAGCATCCTCCCAGCTTTGGGCACTCCCCATCACCAGCATCCTCCCAGCTTGGGAGCTCCCAATCACCAGCATCCTCCCAAGCATCCTCCCAGCTTGGGAGCTCCCCATCAGCAGCATCCTCCCAGCTTGGGAGCTCCCCATCAGCAGCATCCTCCCAGCTTGGGAGCTCCCCATCACCAGCATCCTCCCAGCTTTGGGCACTCCCCATCACCAGCATCCTCCCAGCTTGGGAGCTCCCCATCACCAGCATCCTCCTAAGCATCCTCCCAGCTTTGGGAGCTCCCCATCACCAGCATCCTCCCAGCTTGGGAGCTCCCCATCACCAGCATCCTCCCAGCTTGGGAGCTCCCCATCACCAGCATCCTCCTAAGCATCCTCCCAGCTTTGGGAGCTCCCCATCACCAGCATCCTCCCAGCTTGGGAGCTCCCCATCAGCAGCATCCTCCCAGCTCCCCATCAGTAGCATCCTCCTAAGCATCCTCCCAGCTTTGGGAGCTCCCCATCAGCAGCATCCTCCCAGCTTGGGAGCTCCCCATCAGCAGCATCCTCCCAGCTCCCCATCAGTAGCATCCTCCTAAGCATCCTCCCAGCTTTGGGCGCTCCCCATCAGCAGCAGGGCCACGCTGGCAGCACTGGGGAGCTTTCGCCATTTCCTTTAATCCCCCTTAGGTTGGGTTTTTTTTCACAGGTAGAGAGATCACCCTGGTGACCAAAGCACTGGAAACATTCAGGCTCCAGTATTCCCATCTGGAACAGCCAGACAGGGCTGCTGAAACCTGTCCTTGTGATTCATCCCTTAACGATCTCATGGGGGGGCAGTGCTACCTCAAGCTATTTTTCTCCTGCCTTGGAAATGGCAATTGTTACAAACTCCTCAACCTGCTCCATTCCAAACAAATAATGCAGCAGGAAACAACAGGATGAACTTTAAGTCCTGCACGTGGCTGCCTTTTATCTTGAGATGGTGCAGGAGGTGAACTTCAGAGCAGGAGATGGCATCGCTGGAGGAGGGATGTGACCTAATGCCCCCCCCCCGTCTTCCTCATTGGGAGGAAAGGTGTGAGAACAACCCCCCCTCACACACACACACACACACACTGTCCTGGTTTCAGTCAGGATAGAGTTAACTCCATCTGTAGCAGCTGATGGGATGCTGTGTTTGGGAGTTCCAATGAAAGCAGTGCTGAGAACACCCTGATGTTCTTAGTTGCAGTCAGACAGTCAAGGACTTTCTCAGCTTCTTCCTATTTCTCTATTCATGAGAAAGGAGGGGCGAAGCCAGGACAGGTGACCCAGATGGGCCAAAGAGAGTATTCCATGCCAATGACGTCCTGCCCAGGAGAACGGGGGGCTGAGGGGAGGAAGAAGAGGGGCGGTGGCGGGACGCGTGCTGCTTGGGGGGACGGTCGGGTTCCGGGACAGCTCTGGGTGGTACCTGAGTTGTGTGGGTCGGGGAGAAACTGCATTGGGGATCAAGAGTTTCATCTTCTTTTGCTCTAAAGTCCTGTTAGCATTGGGATATTTGATCTTTCTGTTCTCTTAGTAAACTCTCCTTATCCCACCCCACGGGCCTCTTAGTTTCTTGGGTTTGGAGTTATTTCCCCTTCCTTTTCCCTTCCCTTGTTCCCCCCTTTTTCCCTCTTCCCCTGCTCTTTTCCTTTAAGGAGCAGGCAGCTGCGTGGATCTCAGCCCACAGCCGGGGGGAAACCACGACACACACACACTCTGCAGGCCCAGCAAGAGGCAGCTTTAAGCAGCATGTGGTAGAGACACGTGGAAAGGCCAGGGCAGCGTGGCTGCTCTGTGAGTGATGAGCACACCAGCACCCAGGAACTCCAGAGCTGATGGTACCCACACACAACACCTAGAACAGCTGGTTACAGAGCGGTGGCACAGCCTCAGGCTCCCCCTTATCCTGGCTTTGTGGCACCTCCCTGGAAGGCCCCAGAAGAAACCAAGGGAGCTGCAAAGGAGATGTTTTAAAGGGTGGAAGCTTTAACATAAAAAGCTTTAACATAAAGGGAGAGGATGTTTTAAAGGATGGAAGGCTTAACACAAAGCTTGTGCAGGCATTTCAGGAGCCAGCTCGTGTCTACCACCTCAGCAACTCCCTTTTGCTTGCTGAGTTTCTTCCCCAGAGTCTCAAAAGGCTTCAACCTCCTTCTCTCTACCCAGGACTCACCAGAGGCTTCAGCTCTTCAGGCAGAGCGCGATGCTCTGCTACCACCACTTCTTCTACAGGAAGCTCTGCCGTCCCTCCCAAGCCACGGGCTCACCACCCCCTGTGTCAAGGCCTTCCTTCTTCTCCCAGTGTCTCCCAGCACCCAGGCTGCCAAGCACCTCTCTGAGAGGGGTGAGCACGGCCCAGAAATGCCAGGCTTGTGCTCTCACCTTTGCTGTCCTCCCTCCTAATGCACAGCCAGGCTAGAGGGAGTGGGGTGGCCTTCAGAGGGCTCACGGCCTCAAGCTGCCCCAGGGCAGGGTCAGCTCAGCTGGGAGGGCAAAGTTCTTCCCTGGCAGAGTTGTGGGGCTGTGGCCCAGGCTGCCCAGGGAGGGGGCTGAGTCCCCAGCCCTGGGGGTGTTTAACAGAGAGGAGATGAGGTGCTCAGGGATCTGGGGCAGCACAGGGCAGGGATGGTTGGGCTCCAAGGTCTTTTCCGGCCCAGAAATGCTGTGGTGCTGGGACTCTGGGCCAGGCTCTTTATAAGGAAGGCCACCAGCCCCCTCACCTGCCCACTGCACTTTCCTCCCTGTGGAGCCCCTCACCCGGCAGGGAAGGGACAGAACCCCCCAGCTGGCCCATCCCTCGGGGCTCCAACCCCTTCCCTCCCCATCCCGGTGGTATCCAGCCCCCCCCACCCTATCCCATCCCATCCCATCCCATCCCAGCGCCCTGGGCTTTACCTCAGCACCACCACGATGGGGCTCTCGCTGCCTGTCACCACCATCAGCCCCTTCCAGATCATGAGGGCGGACGAGACGATCATGCCGAAGTTCAGCACCTGATAGTACAGCTGGGGAAAGGGGGAAGGGGGAAGGGGCTGGTCAGGCCCAGCCGCCCGGCCCCATCCCCGGCCGGGCCGGGCCGGGCAGCCCCTCCCCGCACCCCCCATCCCCGCTTCTCTGCCCCAGCCCCGCACCTGCCGCTTGTTCATCCGCCGCACATCGTCCAGAAAGTCCAGCGACAGCATCGCCGGCCCCGAGAGCGGCGCCGAGCGCCCCTGTGTATCTATCCCTACCCCCCACCCCCTTCCCCGCGCCCGGCCGCGCTTCTTCCGCCGCCCGGCCGCGCTCCTTCCGCCGCGTCACCGCCGGCTCCGCCCCCCGAGGCCAGCCCAGCCCAGCCCAGCCCAGGCCAAGCCAGGCCAAACCAGCGAGCTCAAGCCAGGGCCTGGCCTGGCCAACCCAACTCAAGCCAGGGCCTGGCCCGGCCTGGCCAGCCCAGCCCAGGCCAAGCCAAGCCAGGCCAGCCCAGGCCAACAGCCCAGGCCAAGCCAAGCCAGGCCAGGCCAGGCCAGCCTAGCCTGGCCAGCCCAGGCCAAGACAGGGCCTGGCCAGCTCAGGCTAGCCCAGGCCAAGCCAGCCCAGGCCAAGCCAAACCAGCCCAGGCCAGCAAGCCCAAGCCAGGGCCTGGCCTGGCCAGCCCAACCCAAGCCAGGGCCTGGCCGGGCCTGGCCAGCCCAGGCCAAGCCAAGCCAGCCCAGGCCAGGCCAGCGAGGCCAAGCCAGGGCCTAGCCTGGCCAGCCCAACCCAAGCCAGGGCCTGGCCAGCTCAGGCTAGCCCAGGCCAAGCCAGCCCAGGCCAAGCCAGGTCAGGGAGCCCAAGCCAGGGCCTGGCCTGGCCAGCCCAACCCAAGCCAGGGCCTGGCCTGGCCTGCCCAACCCAGGCCAAGCCAAGCCAAGCCAAGCCAAGCCAAGCCAAGCCAAGCCAGCCCAGACCAGGCCAGCGAGCCCAAGCCAGGGCCTAGCCAGCCCAACCCAAACCAGGGCCTGACCAGCCCAACCCAAACCAGGCCAAGCCAAGCCCATCCCATCCCATGCCAAGCAAAGGGGAGGCAAGAACAACTCCTAGGCAGAGCCCCCTTGGATGCTTTTTTTTTTATTCGAGATACTTGGAAGTAAACATCATCATATAGCAAGGCACCGACGCCGCTGCGGGTTAAATAGATACGTGATGGCTCGGGAGTGCCCCCCGCTACCCTTAACTCTACGTAGGCTACCTGGAAACATCCCTAGGCTAACGAACACCGTATCAAAAAGTACAAAGAGTCCAAACCGGTCGTATCAAAACACGTGGAGAGGAGGAGGTGAGCGGTCCCAAGGCAGGGCAGATAAATAGTTCTTAAATTATTTAAACATCGTCCTAGTAAACAATAAGGAGCGGGGTTCTGGCTCAACGTGGTTAAAAGAAACCAACAGGGAGGGAGGAGGAGGCGTGGTGTGGATGGTGATTATAGTACAGGAAGTGTGTGTGGGGGGGGGGCGGGGGAAGGAGGGAGGAAGGAGAGAGTCAATATGACTACATGGAAAGGAACGTCTCCCCAGTGATGGGTAACGCAGTGCCATGGTGGGAGAGGAGCAGGCGATGGAGCGCCAGGCCTCAGGGTGCTATGGCTCTCCTCAAGAGTGACTGATGGAGCGCCAGGCCTCAGGGTGCTATGGCTCTCCTCAAGAGTGACTGATGGAGCGCCAGGCCTCAGGGTGCTATGGCTCTCCTCAAGAGTGACTGATGGAGCGCCAGGCCTCAGGGTGCTATGGCTCTCCTCAAGAGTGACTGATGGAGAGCCAGGCCTCTGGGTGCTATGGCTCCCCAAGAGTGACTGATGGAGCGCCAGGCCTCAGGGTGTCATGGCTCCCCAAGAGTGACTAATGGAGAGCCAGGCCTCTGGGTGCTATGGCTCCCCAAGAGCGACTGATGGAGCACCAGGCCTCTGGGTGCCATGGCTTCCCAAGAGACTGATGGAGCGCCAGGCCTCAGGGTGCCATGGCTCCCCAAGAGACTGATGGAGCGCCAGGCCTCTGGGTGCTATGGCTCTCCCCAAGAGACTGATGGAGCGCCAGGCCTCTGGGTGCTATGGCTCCCCAAGAGCGACTGCTGGAGCACCAGGCCTCTGGGTGCCATGGCTCCCCAAGAGCGACTGATGGAGCACCATGGCTCCCCAAGAGTGACCGATGGAGCGCCAGGCCTCAGGGTGCTATGGCTCCCCAAGAGCGACTGATGGAGCGCCAGGCCTCAGGGTGCTATGGCTCCCCAAGAGCGACTGATGGAGCGCCAGGCCTCACAGCACCATGGCTCCCCAAGAGCAACTGATGGAGCACCAGGCCTCAGGGTGCCATGGCTCCCCAAGAGCGACTGATGGAGCGCCAGGCCTCTGGGTGCTATGGCTCTCCCCAAGAGCAACCGCTGGAGCGCCAGGCCTCACAGCATCATGGCTCCCCAAGAGTGACCGATGGAGCGCCAGGTCTCAGGGTGCTATGGCTCCCCAAAAGCAACCGATGGAGCACCATGGCTCCCCAAGAGCAACCGATGGAGTGCCATGGCTCCCCAAGAGCAACTGATGGAGCGCCAGGCCTCACAGCGCCATGGCTCCCCAAGGGCAACCGACAGAGCGTCAGACCTCATGGTGCCGTGGTGGAAGAGCGACTGATGGAGCGCCAGGCCTCAGGGTGCCATGGCTCCCCAAGAGCGACCGATGGAGCATCAGGCCTCATGGTGCCGTGGTGGGAGAAGAGCGACTGACGGAGCATCAAGCCTCACAGTGCCACCGCGGGAGAAGAGTGACCGATGGAGCACCAGGCCTCACAGCACCATGGCTCCCCAAGAGTGACCAACACCACACCAGGCCTCACGGTGCCATGGGGGGAGAAGAACGACTGATGGAGCGCCAGGCCTCACGGCACCATGGCTCCCCAAGAGTGACCAATGGAGCTCCAGCCCTCACAGCGCCGCAGTGGGAGAAGAGCGACTGACGGAGCGCCAGGCCTCACGGCGCCATGGCTCCCCAAGAGTGACCAACAGCACACCAGGCCTCACGGCGCCGTGGGCTGGTCGCGGCGCTGGACCGATGCCATGAGGATGGTTTCACACTCGCCAACGCTGCAGAGAGCCGCAGGGGGAAGCCTTCCCCTTCAGGGGTGGATGCCAACCTGCCACCCAGCTCTGCCCAAGACGAGCCACCGAGCGCAGCGGGTTGCACCCACCCCTGGGACAACTTCCAGCAGCGGTGACACCACTGCCACCCAGCCAGCGACTCCGGAGGGGCACCGGGCCCTCCTGAACGCCACACGTGGCTTTGAGCTGTGCTCACCCAAGAGGTTAAGTGGGGGGGGGGGAGGCTACAAAATTCTCTTTTTAAGGATGATTCAGGTCCAAAACCATTCCATCAAATTGCCTTTTGGAAAAGAAAGTTGTTATTTGGGCAATTAAAAGTAAAATTAGCACAACTTACAGCTTGACCACGTGCTAACGCAGCAGATCCCGGGTGGGCCGGCACGGTCCTGACACGCAGGTTTTGCTGAGGCAGCATTAGGAGTTAAAATGAGTAAAACAAAGGCAGTATGGGAAAAGAAAACAACAAAAAAAAGCCATAAATAGGAGGAGAAAGAAAGCAAGAGAGGGAAGGTGAGGCTGGGGCTCCGGGTAGAGGTTGAGGCAGCGCACACTCAAAGGAAAGAGCTCATCTTAAGGAAACTGCAGCTGCAGAAAGTGCTCCTTGATCCTCAGGAGTTGGACAAGCTCCAGTGAGGATTCCTGCCCTGCTTTCCTTTTCACCTCTCTGGGCTGGCAGAGAGTTAGTGCTTAGGATGCAATGGCAGGTTTGGGTTATTTTCCTTTTGTAAATTTCCCTTACAAATCCAAGTTAACGGAAAAGCAACGTCCATCCCAAGAAATCACCAGAATATTTCCAACGTTTTCCCCCATCCCCACCCAGTCTTTTTGAGTAAAAACCCTCCCTTGGCAACCCCCCCACATACCCTGCCCCCCCCTTGACCAACCAAAAGGAGGGTGTGTGGGGGGGGTTGTTTTTTTTAAGTCTTAAGAGACTTTAGAGTGATTGTTCTGCGAGGTGCTGTGAGGAGCCTCCACACCACACGTCTGGCTCTGCTCACAGAGAGCCAAGTCACTTTTGCACTCCCTGCCTTTCAGGTTCTCCTCCTCTGCTGTAGTGTTCAGCTCGCCGTTGTACCCCTCGTGTCCGTTCTCACTCATCTCCCTTTGCAACTTGTGCCTTTCATCCTCTTCCTCCTCCTCCTCCTCTTCTTCTTCCTCCTCCTCCTCTTTCACTTTATGCACGATGAAGAGGTGTCTGTTGAGAGAGATGTGGGAGATGTAGCACAGGCCACAGAACAAGCACTGGTAGGTGGAGCTGTCTGTCTTGTGCCAGGGGATGTGTTCCTGGAAGTCGGCGCTGACGTCGGTGGCGAAGCCGCATTTAGCGCATTTCCAGGGGGCTCGGAGTCTTTTGGCTGGCGGGGCGGCTGAACCCGCAGCGCTCTCTGCCTCACCCAGCTCCTCTGGTGCTGGTGCTGTCCTCTTTGGAGATTTCACCTTGAAAAAAGGGGGGTGGGGAAAACAAAAAACAAAAACAAAAAAAGAAAAAACAACCCAGAAGATTGAGGAGTTACATTTATTGTTGGAGGAGAAGTGATAAAATCTTATGACACCCTGAATCGTGATGCAAACTAAGCCAGGACTTAGGACTCCCATGTGCCCCCTTCCCACTGGTACCCAAGCATGACCTCACCCAGGATATCTGCTGCTCTCTCGCCTTGCAACCCAGGAGGGGTCAGCTGGGCAGAAGCAGAAAGGAGAGCAGGTGGGAACTCAGCCCAGGAAGTTGGAGCAGGGACATGGGGATGGGGATGTGCCCCCTTCCCTCTGGTACCCAAGCACCTCACCCAGGATCTCAGCTGCTCTCTTGTTTTGCAACCAGGGAGGGGTCGGCTGGGCAGAAGCAGAAAGGAGAGAGCAGGTGGGAACTCAGCCCAGGAAGGAGGAGCAGGGACATGGGGATGGGGATGTGCCCCCTTCCCTCTGGTACCCAAGCACCTCACCCAGGATATCTGCTGCTCTCTCGCCTTGCAACCCAGGAGGGGTCAGCTAGGTAGAAGCAGAAAGGAGAGCAGGTGGGAACTCAGCCCAGGAAGGAGGAGCAGGGACATGGGGATGGGGATGTGTCCCTTCTCTCTGGTACCCAAGCACCTCATCCAGGATCTCAGCTGCTCTCTTGCCTTGCAACCAGGGAGGGGTTGGCTGGGCAGAAGCAGAAAGGAGAGAGCAGGTGGGAACTCAGCCCAGGAAGGAGGAGCAGGGACATGGGGATGGGGATGTGTCCCCTTCCCACTCGTACACAAGCACCTCACCCAGGATATCTGCTGCTCTCTCGCCTTGCAACCCAGGAGGGGTCAGCTAGGTAGAAGCAGAAAGGAGAGCAGGTGGGAACTCAGCCCAGGAAGGAGGAGCAGGGACATGGGGATGGGGATGTGTCCCTTCTCTCTGGTACCCAAGCACCTCATCCAGGATCTCAGCTGCTCTCTTGTTTTGCAACCAGGGAGGGGTCGGCTGGGCAGAAGCAGAAAGGAGAGAGCAGGTGGGAACTCAGCCCAGGAAGGAGGAGCAGGGACATGGGGATGGGGATGTGCCCCCTTCCCTCTGGTACCCAGGCACCTCACCCAGGATATCTGCTGCTCTCTCGCCTTGCAACCCAGGAGGGGTCAGCTAGGTAGAAGCAGAAAGGAGAGCAGGTGGGAACTCAGCCCAGGAAGTTGGAGCAGGGACATGGGGATGGGGATGTGCCCCCTTCCCTCTGGTACCCAAGCACCTCACCCAGGATCTCAGCTGCTCTCTTGCCTTGCAACCCAGGAGGGGTCAGCTAGGTAGAAGCAGAAAGGAGAGCAGGTGGGAACTCAGCCCAGGAAGGAGGAGCAGGGACATGGGGATGGGGATGTGTCCCTTCTCTCTGGTACCCAAGCACCTCATCCAGGATCTCAGCTGCTCTCTTGCCTTGCAACCAGGGAGGGGTTGGCTGGGCAGAAGCAGAAAGGAGAGAGCAGGTGGGAACTCAGCCCAGGAAGGAGGAGCAGGGACATGGGGATGGGGATGCGCCCCCTTCCCTCTGGTACCCAAGCACCTCACCCAGGATCTCAGCTGCTCTCTTGCCTTGCAACCCAGGAGAGGTCAAGCTGGGCAGAAGCAGGATGGGGAGAGCAGGTGGGAACTCAGCCCAGGAAGCTGGAGCAGGGACATGGGGATGGGGATGAGCCCAGACACTCCTAACTCAGGTTTAACTCTGAACATTTCACCCTCTACTTGGGTTCCTCTCCTTAACTGATCCCCCACCTCACAGCCCTGCAGTGGGCCTCTCCTCTGGGAGGATGGCTCACTTGCACATGGCCCTGGGTGTGGATCTGTTACCTCCTCCAAGAGAAGCCTTTGTGTAGGGTACAGGTGAAGGTAGGGGTTTAGGGTACAGGTGAAGGTAGGGGTTTAGGGTACAGCTTTTAGGGTACAGGTGAAGGATAAACTGCAGTGCTACAGAGAGTGGGTGTCTCATTTTAAAGTGAATGGGGTGAAGAAGCCCCATCAGCCAACCAGGAATACCAGTAGTTACAATCCAGTTACACTGACTGGAAAGAAATTACCCTGTCCTGCTTAGGAGGAAGGCAGTTCTCACTGGTAATGGGTCTAGTAAGTATGTTAAACCAGGAATTTTTTTGGCAATTAGCAGAATAAAACAAAGGAGAAAGAGGAAGAATGTACCAGGCCCATGAAGAGAGTGGCAGGGGGCACTGGGGGCAACAACAAACCTACAGGAGACCTGTTTAGAAAGCAGACTGAAAACAAGCCAGTAAGAACACTGGGCTGAGTGGTCAAGGGTATCTTGAAAAGCACAAGACACGTTGCCCTGGCACTGCTGCAGCTCAGCTGCACCTTCAGGCCTCATCCTGACACTGCCAGAGAGGAGCAAATGGGATGGAGCTGAGAGGAAGGGAAGGAAATCATCCCTGTGGACAAGAGGGCCTGGCTGTGGCCCAAGGGAACAGCCCCAGGGAGCAGCTACTCTCCAGCTACCCTTCTTTTTCAATGAAAAGGTATCAGTTACTTCTGCTGTGTCGCTCTCTGGAGTCGGTGCTTTGGCCATCTGGGATAAATCTGGGTTTTTGATGCCATGCATGAGGCTGATGTGATTCTCCAGCATGAACGGCTGTGGGAACGTCTGGTTTTCATCTGTGCAGTACCTTGGGAAGAGAAAGAAAGAGAAAAAAAGGGAAGAAGATTCATGAGAGGCAATGCCCAGCTGCTCACTTCCACCCAAACCACTCTTGGTTATATGCCAAACCCCTAGGTGTCACTGGAGAGAGGTGCTGGTGAGCAAGGTATTAGTAAATTACCCAAATATATATTATATTTCATAAGAAAACAATACCCCCAAGAGAAATCTAGAACAGCTTAGGATTTACCACCATAAAAGCAGGAGTGAGAATGAAAGCAGGGCATGTGGAGACCAGGCCCACCGTGGCACATGCTGCACAAGCTCAATAATCAAGATGGGGAAGGACAAACTGACTCTCAGATGAGAGGGATGTGGTGAGGACTTGGGTAGCACTGAGCTGGATTCTGCACCCAGCGTTCCCAAGCACCAGCACAGGGTCCCATCCACAGCACCACGTGCCCTGTAACACACTCCAGATTCTTACAGAACTCCTGAACTCACCCATCAGCAGAGGGGTGGCAGCAGGGACAGGGAGGGGATTGTCCCTCTCTGCTCTGCCCTGGGGAGGCCCCAGCTGGAGTCCTGTGTCCAGAGCTGGGGCCCCAGGACAAGGAAGATGTGGGGCTGGTGGAGAGGGGTCAGAGGAGCCACGGAGATGCTCAGAGGGCTGGAGCAGCTCCCCTCCAGAGAGAGGCTGAGGGAGCTGGGCTGGGTCAGCCTGGAGAAGAGAAGGCTGTGGGGGGACCTCATTGCAGCCTGCCAGTCCCTGAAGGGAGCAGAGACACAGGAGGGGAATGGGCTTGTTCAAGGGCAGCCAGGGGCAGGACAAGGGGGCTGGGGTGAAGCTGGAGGAGGGAAGGGTTAGAGGAGATCTTAGGGGGAAGTTCTTTGCAGAGAGAGTGGGGAGGGGCTGGCAGGGGCTGCCCAGAGAGGGGGTGGGTGCCCTGTCCCTGGGGGTGTTGAAGGCCAGGTTGGCTGGGGCCCTGGGCAACCTTGTGTAGCTCCAGGCCTGGAGGTTGGTGTCCCTGCCTGTGGCAGGGGGTTGGAGCTCTGGGACCCTTGGGGTCCCTCCCAACCCAGAGCAGGCTGGGATTCTATGAACTTCCCAGGTTCACAGCAATAACCCAGGCAGAGGTGCTCACAAACAAGCTGTTTGTCTGTAGCTGTTTGTGGTGAAACGTGGCAGGATTCAGGAGTCACCAGCGAGCAGGGCTGAGGTCTCAGAAGGAGATATGTGAAAGGGATGTGGCATCCTCCACTTCTGGCTGACTGAGGTCTGCTGGAAGCAAGTGCTGGGTATCACAGACCCAGAAACCACCCCCTGCAGCAGGGTGAAGCCAGCTGAGAGCTCTGTTAGCCAGCAGGAAACCCAGGCTTGGCCGTGTACTCCTCTGCTGCCCGCCGGCGTGACACGGGCACCGTCTCCATCAGCCCAGTGCCAAGCTGAGCGTGAGGGATGTTACCAGCAGGCTTCTCTGGAAGGCACAAATCACAGCTGAAATGCAGGCAGCCAGGGATGAAAAGCAACAGAGAGGAGATGAAGCATCCCTGGGTGACAAAGACATCTTTCCAGAGGAGAGGAGATGATTCCTACTCATCTTCCAGTCAGGAGAGGGAAGCGAAGCAGCGGTAGTGATGGGAAAGGGCAGGCATGCTCACTGAGAGCTTTGGGGTTTTAACAGGAGCTGCTCAGATGATAACTCAAGATTTAACAGGGATGGAATCCTCCTCCCTCACAGAGGCAAGAGGAGAGGTTATTAAGTGGTGTTTATGAAAAAGAAACAGGCTGAAAACCAAGTGTTCCAGACAGTGTGTACTCCAGGCTTGGAAAGGAAGAGGAGCAACAACCACACCAAGTGAGTTGTGAAAGAAAACACACAAACCCACCAGAACATTTTGTAGTTCTCTCCTAATTTAGGATTCTCTTCATGTAAGCAGGGAAAGATGCTTTCCTAACCTGAACTGCTCCAGTGACAAGCTTGGCAGGAGGGTGTTTGAGCAAGTCCCCTACCAACTGCTCTCGCCCTCCAGATTTAAGAGGAGGCAGAGACTGCAGCAGGGTTGGGGAGGGGAGAAGGGGAAGTCACAGCTTGAAATGGTAGAGGCCAGGGAGAGGTCACCTACAAGGCAGCATCCTGGAGACATAAAAATACACTGCTGTCAGAACAAGGACAAGTTTGACTCTTGCTTCACGTGGAAATCTGGGAGAAGAGGGTGAGGGTGACACCAAGTGAAGGCATCAGAACCCTGGGAGGGAGTAACAGCAGAGACTGGGTGGGAAGGAGGAAAACAGCCACCAGCAGTCAAGGAGAAAGAGGAGCAGTGAGGGTGGGATGCCTTCCAGGGGCTGGAGGAGGAGTTCAGAGATGGGAGGCTCTGCAAGCAGTGGTCAGAGAGGAGATTTATGGAACAGCACTCTGGACATTCTCAAGAGGGATCAGAGGGGAGACCAAAGAGACAACCTCAGATCCAAACAAAGAGCAGCTGCCAGAGGTGCTGGGAGTATTTCAAGGAAGAAGTTTAGTTAGAGGAGTGCTGTGATTTCAGCAAGTCTCCTGCTACAGCCATTGAAGAGAGCACAACCACTGTCCAGTTCAGGGGTCATCAGCAGATGGTGAGAAGGGGCAACTACAAGCTGGAGAACTAAACACAACCAGGACTTGCTGGGCCCCAGGGTTGTTTTGATGCTGTATACTCTGCTCTGAAAACAACTGATGCAGAGAGAGAGAGAGTATTTATAGGACTCAGCTGGTGTGTCTCCAAAGACCAGCACCCCCCAGCTTAAAGCAGAAGGAAACAATTCATCTTCTCCAGAGCTTCCATGTCACAGCAAAATTAGGAGAGATGGAAAGTTTAGAAGTCCTGGCTGAAAAGTCTCTTGGGAATGTGTTCCCATCAGGCCTGCTGGGGATGGGAATACTCTATCCATTTACTGCAAGCTCCTGTGCCTCACCAGGAGCACCAAAGCAAGGAGGGGAATCAGCTTGTTCAAAGGGGAGGATGGGGTGAAGCTGGAGGAGGGAAGGGTTAGAGGAGATCTTAGGGGAAGTTCTTTGCAGAGAGAGCAAAGAACTTTGGGGAGGGGCTGGAAGGGGCTGCCCAGAGAGGGGGTGGGTGCCCCATGTCTGGGGGTGTTGAAGGCCAGGTTGGCTGGGGCCCTGGGCAACCTTGTGTAGCTCCAGGCCTGGAGGTTGGTGTCCCTGCCTGTGGCAGGGGGTTGGAGCTCTGGGACCCTTGGGGTCCCTTCAGCCTGTGATTCTATGATATGATTCTATGAAGTGCATGAGGAACAGGCTCCTCTAGTACCTCCAGTGCAGTGAGCATTAGCACACAACAACATTAAACCAAAAATTTAGGTAAATAAAAGCAAAGCCCCCAGTCTCTGTCCCTGCAGACTTCCACCATCAAGGTGCTTTTGTTCTCCTGCAGAAGGATGTCTCAGAAGGAGACAGGAGGCAAATCCACACAGTCACTTGGTGTAGAGCTTACTGTGCAAGAGCTGAGGAGAAAGCAGCAGTTGTAGAGGCAGGTCTGCAAACGCTGGGCTGGGTTCTGCACTCAGGCTGTACTCACAGTTAAGAGTTTAGGCCTGGTTTTGGCTGGGCCAGAGTTCATGTGCTTCCCCAGCAGCTGGTCAGAGCTGTGTCTGGGGGGCTGGGAGGAGAGCACTGCTGATAACACATGGGGGTCTCTAGCTGCTGCCAAGCACCCAAGGGCTTTTTGGCTTCTCACACAGCTCAGCCAGTGAGAAGGTGGGAGGTGGGGGGGATCTAAGAAGCTGGAGGTTGGGGACAGACACAACACAGCCAGGACAGCCAACCCAAACCCATCAAAGAGACATTCCATGATCATTATTATTACTGTCATCCTTTTGTACCCTATTAAACTGCCTTGATCTCAACCCAGGAGCTTCACCTTTGTTCTTTGACTCTCCCCCCACCCCACTGGGGGCAGGGAGGGAAGGAGACTCTGTGCTCTGTGTGGTTAAACTACCACAGGCACCTTCATGGGCAACGATCTTCCTTCACTGCTGCCACACACAGCTGCCTGAGGTCTCCAAATCCCTTATTCCCCACTTTGAGGTGTGTCTTTCCCAAGCAAAGCCAGCAGGTTTCATGGTCCCTTGCCCTGCAGCTCCCACAGCCAGTTCTGCCTGTGGAAAGCAGCAGCAAGATGGACTGCCCTGGTTCAGTGGGATCTTACACACCTTGTGACCCATGGAGCAGCACAGGGCTGGCCTGACATTTTATCAGCTGTTCCATGAGGGTGCCCAACCTAATTCCCAGTTTGCACCTGCAGATCTCAAATCAAACCTTAGCCTAAGTTTCCAAAGGGCACTGTGCACACAAAAGCCACCGAGTCTCTTGTGTTTCACATATTCTTCTTCTCACTCTCACAGAGTCACAGAGTCACAGGGGTTGGAAGGGACCTCAAGAGATCATCAAGTCCAACCCCCTGCCAAAGCAGGGTCCCTAGGACAGGGCACACAGGGCGCTGTCCAGACAGGGCTGGAATCTCTCCAGAGAAGGAGACTCCACACCCCCTGGGCAGCCTGGCCCAGGGCTCCCTCACCCTCACTGGGGAAAAGTTCTTCCCCAGCTTGGGGGGAACTCCCTGGGCTCCAACTTGAGGCCATTGTCCCTTGTCCTGTCCCCACAGACACTGAGAAGGGGCTGCCCATGTCCCCCTGCATCCCATGCTTAAGATATTGATAAACATTAATCAGGTCCCCCCTTAGTCTTCTCCAGGCTGAACAGCCCCAGCTCCCTCAGCCTTTCCTCCCAGGGGAGATGCTCCAGGCCCTTCAGCATCTCCAGAGCCTCCTCTGGACTCTCTCCAGGAGATCCTTGGCTTTTTTACACCAGGGAGCCCTCTCCCTCAGTAACTTCCAGCTTGGAGTAGACAGGAGCAGACACAAAGAGCTTCCAGACCCTAAGGATCAGCCTGTCCTTGACACCCCAGGTGCACAGCAGTGGTGGGTACGTACCAGCAGGTATAAACCTCCTTTGCTGTGTCGTGGTTGTTGCGGATGTGTCTGCGTAGGCTGCTGGAGGCAGTAAAGGAGCATTCACACTGTTGGCAGGGGTATCTCTTCATTGACTGGAACAGAAACACCTTTGAGCAGCAGGGAACTGGAGGCACTGACTGGATCCTAACACTCCCAGGTTCTTCACAGGCTCCTTACCTCTCAGGTGCAAATAAAGCGCCTCTTCCACTGACAACGTTCACTGAGATGTTGGGGTCTCACTTAGACTCAGCCCAACAGTTGGTTAATACCAGCAGCCCTAGTCTTAGAAAAGCCAGGACTAGTTAAAGAACACTTGTTTAGGTTTGGGTTTTAAAGAGGAATTTTGCATCAGCTGCTTGTCTCGTGGGGTGGCTTCGCTGCAGGAGCCTCTGGAGAATGGAGTCAGTGGGAGGTCCCTTCTGCCCCCAAAGAAGGCAGGACCCCAGCATGGAGCATGAGGTCACTTACCCTCCTCTCTCCTCAATTCAGCACAATAAAAAGGTGAGAAGTTAATTAAAGAGAAGTTAATTAAAGAGCATCACACAGTCAGGCTCGTTACCCATGTATGACACCCAGGGCAGAACCACCCTGTAACTCATCTCCTCCTCCTCCTCCTCTGGTCCTTCACACAACCCAGGTGCATTCCTTTTAAAGCCTTCTTCTTGGCCTGGTTTAATGAATACCTGTATGTACTGAACCCAAAGATTTGGCAAATGTCCTCCTTCTACAGGATTCCAAGGGGGAAATCCAGCATTCTCACCTTACCCCCATCTTCTCTTGACACTTATCAGGTGGGAAAACACAGCGTTCCCCAAGACAAGCTAGAAGGAACCAAAGACCAGGGTCCTGATTTCCACAGGCTCCATGCATGGGACTCAAGAAGGGGACCCCAAGTATATCAAACAAGTCCTGATGCCACAGCACCAAGGAATCTGGTTACATCTTGGCCTATGTTCTGCCAGCAAGGAAGCATTAGCTTGACAGAAATAGGTCAAGGCAAGGCCTGAGCTGCATGAAACCAACCCCATTGAGCCCCCTTTGCCAGGAATCTCTGGTGACCTAGTTGAAGTGAGTCCTTACCCTTCCATGACTTCTCTTCATGTGGGACACATAGGTTTCCCGATCGGGGATCCACTGTGAACATTCCTTGCAAGTCCAACCAGCTCTCCTCAGCCTGGACTTGGATTTGGGATTGTGTTCCTCTATCCTCATCTCCTTCCTTGGCAGAGGGGAGTGGGAAGTCCCGTTGGCTACGGCCAGCTCCTTTGGTGGGGTAGGAACCTGGTTCCTTGATGCCTTCTCAGGTTTCTGTTGCAAGTTGGGTTGCTCCTTAGGATCCTGGGGGACTCCATGAATGCTCTGGATACAACAACAATGGATTCACAGGTAACATTCATATGGAATTCAGAGAATTCACCTTTCATTAGAAAGAAATGAAAACATTGACCATTTAAATAAATAATTTAAGCCCTGCAGCCCCCAGAACAGTATGTTGGTGCCTCACTCCTGCATGTCCTCTCATTTCCCAGGCCTTTCTCTGGCAAAAGATCTTCCCAAGGAGCATGAAGCATTTCTGTTTCCTGAGTGACCTCTGCAGCTCCTTGGTGCTGCCTGTTTTAACACCTGGGATGAGAACTCTGGTTAACCAGGGGAGATGTAACTGAAGAGAAATGTTAATTGTCATTATTTGGAGAGCCAAAGCTCCCAAACCATGGAATGAAATGTTTGCTGTCATCTTGGGGGCTCCAAAGCTTGCTTCAAGGGAGGGGAAGAGACAAGCTCTCTGTTTCTTGACAGGCTGGAAAGGTGGCCTGGGTGAACCTAATGAGGGTCAACACTGCCAAGTGCCAGGTCTTGCACTGGGGCTGGAGGAGTTCCAGATATACAGACTGGGAGAGGAGCTCCTGGAGAGCAGCCCTGCTGAGAAGGACCTGGGGGTTCTGGTGGGGGAGAACCTTCCCCTGAGCCAGCAGTGGCTCTGGCAGCTCGGGAGGGCGATGGGATCCTGGGCTCCATCAGCAGAGGGGTGGCAGCAGGGACAGGGAGGGGATTGTCCCTCTCTGCTCTGCCCTGGGGAGGCCCCAGCTGGAGTCCTGTGTCCAGAGCTGGGGCCCCAGGACAAGGAAGATGTGGGGCTGGTGGAGAGGGGTCAGAGGAGCCACGGAGATGCTCAGAGGGCTGGAGCAGCTCCCCTCCAGAGAGAGGCTGAGGGAGCTGGGCTGGGTCAGCCTGGAGAAGAGAAGGCTGTGGGGGGACCTCATTGCAGCCTGCCAGTGCCTGAAGGGAGCAGAGACACAGGAGGGGAATCAGCTTGTTCAAGGGCAGCCAGGGGCAGGACAAGGGGGCTGGGGTGAAGCTGGAGGAGGGAAGGGTTAGAGGAGATCTTAGGGGGAAGTTCTTTGCAGAGAGAGTGGGGAGGGGCTGGCAGGGGCTGCCCAGAGAGGGAGTGGGTGCCCCGTCCCTGGGGGTGTTGAAGGCCAGGTTGGATGGGGCCCTGGGCAACCTTGTGTAGCTCCAGGCCTGGAGTTTGGTGTCCCTGCCTGTGGCAGGGGGTTGGAGCTCTGGGACCCTTCCAACCCAGACCAAGCTGGGATTCTCCAGCCCTCCTTTCTCCTGCTCCATGCCATCTCTTGCTATTCACATTCACATGGTTCAAAGCTTCACTCCTGACAAATAAAATCAAGCATAAAGCCAGAAACCAGGCACAGAAGGGATACATCTCTAAGCTCTTTGGTTGTTCAAGAGGCCCAAATCCCAAGTCCCTCCCCCCAAAAAAAAGTTATTTTACCAAAGAAAATGGAACAGAAGGAAAATCACTAGGAAAGGAAGAGCTGTGGGGAAGCACAAGCAAGTAAAATAGCAACATACCAAAGAAAACCTCAAGAAACTCCCCCAGGAACAACCACAGTTCATGCACACAAAAGGGTAATTTAGAGGTTTAATTGTGCAGGGTAATTAACAACGGGTAGAGTTTCAAAACATGAAGGCCCCAGGCCTTTGGAAGTCTTTCTGTGGGTTAGACACCAACCAGACTTCAAAACATGAGGTCACATCTGAGAAGAGGGGCCCCTGTGCTCTCCACCTGATCCAGCTGAGCTCCACAGAAGCTCTTGGCCACGATCCCAGGGTGATGGGAGATGCTGCCCCACCCTCTTTGGGGTAAGACAAAGGATTTGCCTCTATCCCCATGTGGAAATCCCAGGAGCAGGTTCTGAGCAGGGTGCATTAGTGACCATTACTCCACCTCTCCTGTTACTACACTGCTGGGGAGAGGAGGGGGGAAAGAGGCACCCAGAAACATCAACTGACTTCTCTGTGGAATCAATAACTGGAAGCAGACCTTCCAAGTCATCCCACCCTGATGCTTTAGCATCAGAAGGCTGGGAAAGATGAGGAGGCTCATGGGTTCTTTAATTTGCAAGTAGGGAGCCAGTACCCCCCATTAACATCCTTATTGATGATCTGGGTGAGGGGATGGGGTGCACCCTCCCTGGGTTTGCACTGGGCTGGGTGGAAGTGTTGATCTGCTCAAGGGCAGCCCCTGCAAGAGCCTCCCTGGAGCAATGGGCCTGAACCAACTGTATGAGCTTCCACAAGGCCAAGTGATGGGTCCTTTGGCCCCAACACCCTGGGCCCAGCAGCAGCACAGGCTGGGGGCTGGAGAGCTGCCCAGCAGAGAGAGACTTTGGGGTGTTGATTGAGAGCTGTCTGGACATGAGCCAGCAGCCTGCCCAGGTGGCCAAGAAGCACAAGAGCATCCTGGCCTGTATCAGGAAGAGTGTGACCAGCAGGTCCAGGGAGGTGATCTTACCCCTGTACTCAGCCCTGGGGAGGCCTCACCTCGAGCCCTGTGAGCAGTTTGGGTGCCACAGTGGAGGAAGGCCATCGAGGTGCTGCAGAGGGTGCAGAGAAGGGCCACCAGGCTGATTGGGGGTCTGGAGAACAGGTGGCATGAGGAGAGGCTGAGGGAGCTGTGGCTGTTCAGCCTGGAGAAGAGGAGGCTGAGGGGAGACCTTATTGCTCTCCACCAGAGAGGAGGTGGCAGCGAGGTGGGGGTTGGCCTCTTCTCCCTAGGGATTAGCAATAGGACAAGAGGGAATTGTCTCAAGTTGTGCCAGGGGAGGCTCATACTGGAGATTAGGGAAAATTTCTTCCCCAAGAGAGTGGTGAAGCATTGGAACAGGCTGCCCAGGCAGGTGGTGGAGTCACCATCCCTGGAGGTGTTTAAAAAGGGGTAGAGGAGGCACTTTGGGAGATGGTTTAGTGCTTTGGTGGTGTAGGACTAATGACTTGATGATCTTCAAGGCCTTTGTTGGACTTGATGTTGGACTTGATGATGTTCAAGGCCTTTTCCACCCTTGCTGACTGGTTCCTGTAAACTCTGTGCTGCAGAAAGGAATGGGATCTGACAGGAGAGGAGATGGTTTAGTGCAATTACTACCCTGCCACAGCCAAAAGCTGCCTTTAATTTCCACCTCAAAGACCTGTCCGTGGCCAAATAGGCTGAAAGACCAAAGTCCTGTACAGGAGATGTCAGGGTGCTGGTGCACAAACTGTTGCAGGCAGGTCCCTGGGCCTGGGATCTGCAAATGAGCTGCACCAAGTCCTGTACCTCAACTAGAGCCAGTCCTTTAGCATTGAGGTTGAATGCTTCTTTGAAGGTCCCAGCCTTCATCTCAACTCTTATTTTCTTAGCTAGAATACAGGAAGATGAGCAATCATCAACTTCACAGGAAGGCTTCACATTTTCATTCCTTACTGCCTGCCAAGCAGCTCCAGATTTGCAAGTTAAAGGCAGGAGAGGGGAGGAGAAAGAGAGAGAGCAGAAGTTGGTTTGAATGGGTTTTGCTTTCCAGAGTGAGCTAACAGATCTTGCTTTTTAAGTATAAACCAAATAAAGCCACTGATTAAAAAAATTATGTCACTTTTCCCCCTCCTCATCAAAGGGAAAGAAGACTTTGCAAGCTCTTTCTTTGGAAAAAGCCACTGAGATATCTTTCCAGAGGGTTTCCAGGGCAGCAGCGTTACACACTGTACATAGAAACACCCTGACTGAGACAACAGCATCAGGCATTGATGGGATAATCAGATCTGCAAGTCTTTGCCTGCATCCCCCCAGAAACCACCAACAAATTGACAATAACCAGCTTTTCTTCTGTCTGAAAGAGAGATGAGTGGTACTGAGATTACTGCAGTGCTTACAGACCCATTGAGGTTGGAAAGTACCTTTAAGATCATAAAATCCCAGCCTGGTCTGGGTTGGAAGGGACCCCAAGGGTCCCAGAGCTCCAACCCCCTGCCACAGGCAGGGACACCAACCTCCAGGCCTGGAGCTACACAAGGTTGCCCAGGGCCCCAGCCAACCTGGCCTTCAACACCCCCAGGGACGGGGCACCCACCCCCTCTCTGGGCAGCCCCTGCCAGCCCCTCCCCACTCTCTCTGCAAAGAACTTCCCCCTAAGATCTCCTCTAACCCTTCCCTCCTCCAGCTTCACCCCAGCCCCCTTGTCCTGCCCCTGGCTGCCCTTGAACAAGCTGATTCCCCTCCTGTGTCTCTGCTCCCTTCAGGCACTGGCAGGCTGCAATGAGGTCCCCCCACAGCCTTCTCTTCTCCAGGCTGACCCAGCCCAGCTCCCTCAGCCTCTCCCCGTAGGGGAGCTGCTCCAGCCCTCTGAGCATCCTTGTGGCTCCTCTGACCCCTCTCCAACAGTCCCACATCTTCCTTGTCCTGGGGCCCCAGCTCTGGACACAGGACTCCAGCTGGGGCCTCCCCAGGGCAGAGCAGAGAGGGACAATCCCCTCCCTGTCCCTGCTGCCACCCCTCTGCTGATGGAGCCCAGGATCCCATCGCCCTCCCGAGCTGCCAGAGCCACTGCTGGCTCAGGGGAAGGTTCTCATCCACCAAGATGATCAAGCCCAACCATAAATGAGCCACCATGGAGCAAGGGCAGATTCAAAGCACTCTCTTTACCACCATTTCCACCAGGTTTTGGTGTTGTGCACACTACTCATTTCAGACCACCTTTCAGAGAGGTGCCATCCAGGCTGGTACCTCCAGGGCAATGACTTCTGCTCCCCTCACTCCTACCTCATGATCTCATGGTGTGGTTCTTGCAGGTAAGTGTGACACCTGGGGAAATGGGGTGTTAAATCCCCTGCAACTCCTGGCTCAGGCAGCTCCAAAGGGACTGGAGCTCCAAAAAGAGGGAGGTTCAGCTCCTGTTATATAACACCATGGGCAGAGAACACTTCTCCCTGTCTCCCAACCTAAGATGAAGCTCCCACTCTGGTTTAATATGGAAGAGTTAGAAATCCAAAGGATTTGCCCAAAGAAACCCAGCCTTTGGCATAAGGTTAAATCACATATAGAGGAGAGCAGCTGCCTGTGTTATTACCCACTAACACAAAGCCTCCACTGGTGTTTCCAGGTAATAAATCCCTGCAGCCTGGTTTTCCACTGACATGTTCTTCAAGAACCTTCCACTTCCTCACAGGGTTGAGGTAAACTCTCAGTGAACTCCAACCCTGGCCCTCCTAATCAGTAGGCAGTGGGAGTTACCTACCTTCACGTGCTTCATTAACTGCTGCTTCTGCAAATACACCAGCTGACACTGTGGGCACTTGAACACTACCACTAACAACTTCTTGGTGTTCTGCTGGAAGTGCTCTTGGAGCAGTTTCTTCCTGTTAAAGACTGTCTCACAAGAGCATTTGTAGATCACCCTGGAAAAAGTAAAGAAAAAAAGGAAAAGAAGAGTAAAAATCAAGTCTCTCTTCATTAGTTATCTTGAGGAGAGGGCAGAAGAAGTTCTCTTGGCAACTTCAGAGGAGGGCTGAGCTCTCAATGCATTGTCAACACACAACCACGTGGCCAACTGAGCCATTAATTCAACTGGGAAGAACAACAAAAGACTTCAGGGACATACCACAGCTCTCTCCAAATAAATCTGCTTCTGTGGATGTGTGGAACTACCTACGTGTGGGTGCAGACAGATGGGAGCAGACCCCAAGCACACCAAGCTAGCTACACAGCACTTGTGATCCCACCTTGCCTCAGTTCCTCCCTCAGAGCACACCCTTTCAGCACTAGCTCATGGCTCAGGGAGTAAAGTTACAGAGAGCAACAACTCAGGTTTCTCTCTACTGATTTTTGGGGGCAACACTGCTTGGTGTAACTCTCCTCTTCCAGTGCCAGATGGAGCAGTTGCCCTGGAGCCACATGGCAAGAGGTGTCACTGTAGGTCCTGCCAGAAATAGAGGTGACAATTAAATTCCTTTTAGGGATGTTTAGCTGTTCCCTGCCCAAACTCCTCTCCTCCTACAGAGGAAACTGGTTTTGTACCCAGGAGAGCAGGCTGTGGCTAGGAACCCGCTGGCAGACAAAGCTGCAGATCTTCTCAGGTGAGGGCAGACACCAAATCCAGGAGAAACAAAAACAGGAGGAAAAGGGTGAATCCTGGAGCTGCTCAGCAAAGGAGAAGAAGAGAGAAACCCAGAACACTTACTGAGTAGTCTTGTGAGTCTCTGTTGGGTGCTGGCTGGTAATGTGAGCCGTGGTGGTGTTGGCTGACTTGAAGGCCATGGGGCAAAAAGAACACTTGTGGAAGACTTCGCAGTGCTTCTCGTGGATGTGCACTTTGAGCAGGGCCAGGGTCATGAAGACAGCTCCACAGTGGATGCACCTGGTGGGGGGAGGCACAAAGAGAAAGAGTTACAGCCATAGTACAGCTTCCAACACACAGGCAAAGTGGCTCAGACAAGAGGCTATGGTGGCTTCTTCTCCGGTCTCTTCACTAGCCACGTGGGAAAGCTGAGGAGTGAGTTACTGGAATTCATAAGCAGAGTGGATCTTGCAACTAGATGGTTGAGAGGAGCAAATCAGACCTATAAAAGAAGCCTTCAGAGACTAAACCAAGCCAGAAGGAATAAAGGAAGATGTGGTTCAGCAAAATGCCAGCCCTGGATCTGTAAAAGTCAATCCTTCCACAGGTACAAGTGAAGAGCTGAAGTAAAACTGTCTGGTAAGAGCTCCAGGCAGCAATAAGCACCATAAATACCTGTTAGTCCCCAGCATGAAATAAAAAGAGTAGTCTCTAGGCTAGGAAAGCTTCAGGAACTCTGTGCAATTGCTTCTCATGCTCCAAAGCACTAGAAAATAATGACAGCAACAGCAGAGAGACTGAAAACAGCAACAGGAACACCCAAGGAACTGATTAAGCTCATTAAAATCATTAAGGCACAGGTGTTGCCTGGAAAGTGCTTGTTCTGGGAGGTGGGTGGATGCTCTAGGAGGAGGGAAAGGAAGAAGCAGAGGTTGAACTTAGAGCTGAAGGATTCTTCTGAACAGTTGAAAACAGACCCAGGGCCAGGAGGAGAGCCAGGGTTGCCCTGTGAGTCCCAGCCTGCTTCTCCTCCGAACAACACACACCTACACCAGGCCTTGCCTGATACTCCCCAAGATCACAGAATGGTCTGGGCTGGCAGAGATCTCTGGAGATCATCCAGCCCCACCCCTCAGACCAGGGTCACCTCGAGTGCCCAGGATCATGTCCAGGCAGGTTCTGAATGTCTCCAGAGATGGAGACTCCCCAGCCTCTCTGGGCAGCCTGGCCCAGAGCTCTGCCACCCTCCCAGCAAAGAAGTTCCTCCTCAGGGTCAGGGGGAACTTCCTCTGCTCCAGTTTGTGCCCACAGCCCCTTGTCCTGTCCCTGGGCACCACTGAACACAGCCTGACCCATCCTCCTGAGCCCACCCCTCAGGGATTTATCAGCATTGATGAGTTCCCCCTCAGTCTTCTCTTCTCCAGGCTGAAAAGCCCCAAGTCCCTCAGCCTCTCTGCATCAGAGGGATGTTCTGGTCCCCTAAGATGGTAGCATCTGGCAGCATTATTAAACTTTACTCCTCCTCCCAAGAACCCACCTGTGGGCCCACTGTGCTCCAGGAGCAGCCCTGCACCACCACTGTAAGGCCATGGGATGATGCAGACACACAGCCGTGCCTGCTCTTGGCCACACCAGTCATGGGGTTACCATCTGACAGAGCCCTGGGCCAGGCTGCCCAGGGGGTGTGGAGTCTCCTTCTCTGAGAGATTCCAGCCCTGTCTGGACACCTCCCTGTGCAATATGAGCTGGGGAGCTGCTTTGGCAGGGGGTTGGACCGCACAGGCTCTGGAGGGCCCTGTGATCCTGGGATTCTATGATTCTATGCCAGCAGAGGAGCAAAGCTGGGCAACCCAGAGGTGCTAACTGGATGACACCTAAAGGATAACTTCCTCCAGCAAGCCTGGAGTCAAGCTGCCTTACAAATCTCTTCTCCCCTTCCTTCTGAGGCCTGGTGTTTGCCCTGAGGCCTGCTGTTTGCCCGCGGCACTCTCAGGGCCTGCGTAGGCCGCAGCACCGCTGCACTCTCAGGGCCTGCGTAGGCCGCAGCACCGCTGCACTCTCAGGGCCTGTGCAGGCCGCAGCACCGCTGCACTCTCAGGGCCTGCGTAGGCCGCAGCACCGCTGCACTCTCAGGGCCTGTGTAGGCCGCAGCACCGCTGCACTCTCAGGGCCTGTGCAGGCCGCAGCACAGCGGCTCTTGCAGATGGAACCCAACTATGGAGAGACTGACTGGAAGAGCTCCAAGCCCCTATCAAAACCAAACAAGCCACCAGATTATCCCTCCCTCTGAAGGAGCCTCCCGACAGTGTTTCGGAAACAAGCCCGCGCTTTGAAGTGACACTTCAAAAGATGGTGGTGCAGAAGCCAGCCTGAAGGAGCCAAACCCTCTCCAACCCCCACCCCCCCCCCCAAAATACACACAGCTCTGCTGTTTTCTTAAATTGAGAGGGAAGCAGTGACAACAGCTGGTGGCATCTCTGGGGAAGTGTGGAAATGTTCTGCTTGGGTGGCTCTGCCTTTGAGCTGGTTCCTCACTCATGTGAGATGGGGAGAGAGACTTTCTGTTAAGGTACCACCAGGAACCGTGTTCTTCTAGAAGAATAAGATCATAATATGCTTGTATCAAAACTAGTGTGGCCAGTAGGTCTGGGGAGGGGATTGTGCCCCTGGACTGGGCACTGGGGAGGCTGCACCTGGAGTGCTGGGTCCAGTTCTGGGCTCCTCACCATCAGAAGGACAGGGAGGTCCTGGAGCGTGTCCAGAGAAGGGCAACCAGGCTGGAGAAGGGGCTGGAGGGCAAATCCTCTGAGGAGTGGCTGAGGGAGCTGGGGATGTTCAGCCTGGAGAAGAGGAGGCTGAGGGGAGACCTTCTCCCCACCTCCCCTGCCCTGCCAGGAGGGTGCAGAGAGGTGGGCGCTGGTCTCTTCAGCCAGGGGACAGGAGATGGGACAAGGGGCAATGGGTTCAAGCTGTGCCAGGGCAGGGTCAGCTCAGCTGGGAGGGCAAAGTTCTTCCCTGGCAGAGTTGTGGGGCTGTGGCCCAGGCTGCCCAGGGAGGGGGCTGAGTCCCCACCGCTGGGGAGATGAGGTGCTCAGGGATCTGGGTCAGCACAGGACAGGGATGGTTGGACTGGGTGATCTTAAAGGGCTTTTCCAAGCTGGTCACTCTGTGATTCTGTGATAAATTCCCAAGTATAACTGGAGGAACAAATGCTCAGCCTGATAGCACTGGCTGGCTGGCACATCCAGGGATATCTGATGGGCTTCTTCCACAAACGCTCCCCCAGCTACCAAGAGATGGTTGTGCATTACGTTCAGTTTTAGTAAGTAGCTCATATAGAATTAGGGATGAAATGAGTACTAACTCAGGGTCAAATAATCATGAGGTAATTTAATTTACAGTAAATGGAGGTTTAAACAACAGCCACTTGGTAATCAAGAATCCCAGTGCCAGAAGGATGAAGTTTGATAAAGTAAACTAATTAGCAGAACAAAGAGGCTGGAGGATGGCAGAGGCTTGCCATGTAATTTCTGCAAATTGCAAATTCTGCTATCATCTCCCCAGCAAGGGGGAGTAATTTGCAAGAGAAGACTCTCACAGTGCCTCAGGGAGAGGAGGGGTGGTGTAAAGCCTTGGAAAGCATCCTGGGAGAGAAGATAAAGCATGGAGATGTTGTCTTAACCCTCTGAACGTTTCCTCTGCCATCACTTTCCAGCCCCTCAAGTCTCCAGAGGATGTGGAGCAGGAGATGGAGCAGAACAGGTGCCACATCAGTGGAAAAGGCAGGGAGGTGATCACAGAATCACAGAATCACAGGGGTTGGAAGGGACCTCAAGAGATCATCAAGTCCAACCCCCTGCCAAAGCAGGGTCCCCAGGACAGGGCACACAGGGCGCTGTCCAGACGGGGCTGGAATCTCTCCAGAGAAGGAGACTCCACACCCCCTGGGCAGCCTGGCCCAGGGCTCCCTCACCCTCACTGGGGAAAAGTTCTTCCCCAGCTTGGGCTGGAACTCCCTGGGCTCCAACTTGCACCCATCACCCCTTGTCCTGTCTCTTGGCTTGGAGCCAAGTGGAAAGGGAGCATTTAGGACAGGCCAATCGACTTCAGTTTTTAGGTGCAGGAAACTCTTCCCACTTGCAGTGTAAACCCCAGCCCCAAAGAGAACAATCTTACTCTGAACTTTACTGACCACACTGGGGTGTTAAGCAGAGGAGGAGACAGGCTGACCACAAACCTAAGCCCAAGCTCAGAAATTCCAGGAGACCAGGGATATAGTGAGAAGCAGCACAAGCTGAGCTGATCCTGGGAAGGATTGAAAAGAGCTCCTCAGCTTTTCAGCTCTGTGAATAATGAAAGTAAAGAGAAGAAGTGAAATCTCTGCGTGACCCTGGGGGCAGACTCCATGGATTATCTGGATATAGTTCTGCAACTTCAACTTTATTCCTCCTGTTTTTCAAGCAGTGGCATCAATGACATCAATGCACTGGCAGGATAACAAGGATGGCACAGCCAGAAGTTCTCCTGCCATCTGATGGACACAGCTTACAAAGGTGTGACTTGGAGAAGTCAAGAGAAACTCAGCTTCTAGAGAAACTGGGTAGAGCTAAAACATCCCTCAGCATCATCCTAGAGCTCTGCCTTGGTTTAGATCTTCATTCATGTCACTGGCAGAGAAAGCAGCTATTTGCTAATGACATCTGGAGAAGGATGGAAGCTCTGGCTGCTGACAGGGATTAAGGCATCCTAAAGATATTACTGTAAGACATCTGGAATGAATCATGGCTTTTAAAAATGCCAGGTCATACACTTGGGAGTCAGGACTAAGCCCTGCCATACACTGTGAGCCCATCATCAGCTGGAGACAGAGGAGAAAGGGCTTGCACTGGATTGCTGCTACAAGAGGGAGCTTCCTACACTAAGCAGCTCAGGCCAGCGTAACCCTGGGATCAGAAGCACCCAGGAGCACCTCAGCACAGTGAAGCTGTGCCCACATTTGGGATTCTGAGGTGCCACTAAAGGCTAAACAGCTGCACCAAACCTGTGGTTAGTGTTCTGACATCCATTCCCTTTTTTTCCCCATCACAAGGAGAACTTTTCTTGGCTTCTCCCTCCACCACCACCCCAAGTTTCCTCCTCTCAGATTAACCCATTTCTAAGCAGCCCTGAGGACCACAGACATTTCATTTGCCATGGAATTAATTCTTTGTTGTGGGCTGTGCCCCCTAAAATCAGATCCCACATGAGAAGAACCTTATCTGTACACAATTCAATTCAGAATTGCTTTATTGCCTAGTCTCCTGTTGAAAGAAGAAGCCCTTGAGAAGTGATGTCAGAACCAACCACACACACTGGAGGCTTCCTCAATTTGTAGGCATCTGAAGAGAACAGCTCTGAGAGCACAAAGTGCCAAATCCACTGGAAATTTGCAAGGATTTAATGCCAATGGGAGAGCAAACAGAACTTTAAGGCATCTTAAAAAGGTCACCTAGTCTCCTCTCCCAAGGAAATCAACTGGGCCTAAAGAGCCAGGCTGCAGCTGAGGTGATCTAGAGATGCTGAGGAGGAAAGGCTTGTAGGGCAAAGTAATGTCTTTTATTAAAACTATCAATTTGGCTGGAGAAAAGGCAATGCACCCACACACAGACACACACAGACACACACACACACCCCACTCAGAACCTTGGGAGCCCTGCTCTGTCCATCTCAGCTCAGGAGAAGTGTTTGGGGAGCTGCAGGAGCATACAGGAGGATAATGTATGCCTTCCTCCTGAAGGCACACATCCCTCAGTCCCTTACAACTGCCATAAATACAAGTTCAAAGCTTAAAGAGATTTTAGAGGATTGAGATCTGCAGTCTTTTGGCTCAAAGTATCAATCCTGAGATGCCAGGCTGCAGCTGGAGTTCAACACAAGCATCTTTCAGCTTAAAGCTGCCTCAAAACCATTTCTGCTCTCAGAAACCTCTGACATGCATTTGGTAATTGCCCACTGCCAGTGTGGTTTGTCATGCACAAGGCTCAGCCCAGGCTACATCCTCTTTCCTTTCTGTTCTAAGGAAAACATATTCCCAGAGATCACAGAATCACAGAGTCCCAGGGGTTGGGAGGGACCACACCACCCCCTTCCAGCCTAAGGAGCTGGAGGTGACAGCTTCTTGGAGCCCTGAGCACATGGGGATCAACAGGTCCTCTCCAGCCCTGTCACACCAGGCCAAGGCTGCTCTACCAGAGGGGTTCCCCAGCCTGTGGAGCCGGCTGGGAATAGCCCTGATCCCATGGGAGCAGCCAGGAGCCGTGGTGCTGCCTGGCAGAGGATGGGGCCACCCAACAAGCCACAACACTTCCCACCCAAACCCAACCTGGCTTCAAGCTGAGGCCACCAGCTGCTGTGTTCTGTGAGCTGGAGGCAAACCTGGCAGGGTTACAGGGGTTGGGAGGGCCCCCCAGAGCCCATGGGGTGCAACCCCCTGCCAAAGCAGGGTCCCTAGGACAGGGCACACAGGGCGCTGTCCAGACGGGGCTGGAATCTCTCCAGAGAAGGAGACTCCACACCCCCCTGGGCAGCCTGGCCCAGGGCTCCCTCACCCTCACTGGGGAAAAGTTCTTCCCCAGCTTGGGGGGAACTCCCTGGGCTCCAACTTGCACCCATTGCCCCTTGTCCTGTCCCCACAGACACTGAGAAGGGGCTGGCTGATTCCCCCTGCATCCCATGCTTAAGATATTGGTACACACTGATCAGATCCCCCCTTAGTCTTCTTCTCTCCAGGCTGAACAGCCCCAGCTCCCCCAGCCTTTCCTCCCAGGGGAGATGCTCCAGGCCCTTCAGCATCTCCAGAGCCTCCTCTGGACTCTCTCCAGGAGATCCCTGTCCTTTTGATCCCAGGGACCCCAGCACTGGACACAACACTCCAGGGGGGGCCTGAGCAGGGCACAGCAGAGGGGGAGGATCCCCTCCTGGGACCTGCTGCCCACACTCCTCCTGATGCCCCCAGGATCCCATTGTCTCTCTCAGCCCCCAGGGCACACTGCTGGCTCATGGCCACCCTGTCACCCACCAGGACCCCCAGGTCCTTCTCCACAGAGCTCCTCTCCAGCAGGTCACCCCCAGCCTGTGCTGGTTCCAGCAGTTATCCCTTCCCAGGTGCCAGACTCTCCACTTGCTTTTATCAACCCCCATCTGGTCTCTCCCTGCCCAGCTCTCCAGCCTGGCCAGGTCTCACTGGGTGGCAGCGCAGTGTCCTGTGTGTCAGCCACTCCTCCCAGCTCTGGATCAGCAGCACTTGCTGAGGGTGGAGGCTGAGAGTGGGTGCTGAGGGTGGAGGCTGAGGGTGGATGCTGAGAGGATGGATGCTGAGGGTGGAGGCTGAGGGTGGAGACTGAGGGTGGATGCTGAGGGTGGATGCTGAGAGTGGATGCTGAGAGGATGGAGGCTGAGGGTGGATGCTGAGAGGATGGAGGCTGAGGGTGGATGCTGAGGGTGGAGGCTGAGGGTGGAGGCTGAGAGTGGGTGCTGAGGGTGGATGCTGAGGGTGGAGGCTGAGGGTGGATGCTGAGAGTGGAGGCTGAGGGTGGAGGCTGAGAGTGGGTGCTGAGGGTGGATGCTGAGGGTGGAGGCTGAGGGTGGAGGCTGAGGATGGAGGCTGAGGGTGGAGGCTGAGAGTGGGTGCTGAGGGTGGATGCTGAGAGGATGGAGGCTGAGGGTGGATGCTGAGGATGGAGGCTGAGGGTGGAGGCTGAGAGTGGGTGCTGAGGGTGGATGCTGAGGGTGGAGGCTGAGAGTGGGTGCTGAGAGTGGAGGCTGAGGGTGGAGGCTGAGAGTGGGTGCTGAGGGTGGATGCTGAGGGTGGAGGCTGAGGGTGGAGGCTGAGGATGGATGCTGAGAGGATGGAGGCTGAGGGTGGATGCTGAGAGTGGAGGCTGAGGGTGGATGCTATCCCTCCTCAAGGTGACTGATGAAGATATTAAAGATACAGAAGAGGTAAAGCTCAGGTTCCCTGCTGTGGGTGCCCCCCAGGGCCCTGGGGGCACACACCTGAAGCCCACTTTGCGGGAGTAGTGCAGGCAGTTCTCCTTGACGTGGCTCTGGAAGTAGGCGGAGCGGCACACGGCGCCGCACTCGGGGCAGCAGTAGGGAGACTTGTGAGCGTGGATCCTCTGGTGAGCACAGTAACTGCACTGGTTGGGCAGCATCATCTTGCACACTTGACACATCTGATGGAAGAAAGGTTCTGTTAAGCTTTCTCTGTTTGCTTCCCACCCCACCCCACCCCACCCCCCCCCCCATCCCAATCCACCTTTCCTGTTTAAGGGAACTCCAGCACATTCTTCTAGCAGTGGCATTAACTGTGAGAAGCTCTTCAGCCTGCCTCCTCCTCATCCTCTTCTACAACAACCCTCATGAATTCACCATTAGCCCTTCCTGGTGGCAGTATCTCACTCCTACACCACATCCTGCCCAGAGAGGGGGTGGGTGCCCTGTGTCTGGGGGTGTTCAAGGCCAGGTTGGATGGGGTCGACCTTGTGTAGCTCCAGGCCTGGAGGTTGGTGGCCCTGCTTGTGGCAAGGGGTTGGAGCTCTGGGACCCTTCCAGCCCAGCCCAGTCTATGATTCTATGATTCTCTATGGTTATTTCCCCTTTCTCCCCCCTCCCCCCTAAAAAAATGACATTGTTCCCCTTCTAGCTCTGGAGATGTTCAGCTTGGTCACTGCTTTCATTTCTGCATTAAGGCACTTGAGAAGGAAAGGACTTTTCTTCAACAAACCCCCACCCTGCACCAAAATCATACAGAAAAAAAAGAAGGAAAACCCCTTAGAACCCTCACTGGAAGCTCTTCCTGCTGAAGTCCTGATGTGCTGCAGCTTCCCCCCCCCCCCAAAAACCAACCCCACAGCAGAGCATCTTACAAAACTTCTTAGGACCAGATGAAATCTGAACTTCCAAAGACCACAAGCCACGTGTGCCACGACACCCTTCCACCAACTCCATGGTAACTAGGAGTTACCTTCTGCAAAGACTCATTCCTCTCCCTGTTTCTGCCCCCTTTGTGAAGTTTCCTTTTCCCTACATGGAACCCCAACCCCTGCCCACACCGCTGTGCAGAAGGCACATCGTGGTGGAGTCACCATCCCTCGTTGTTGTAGAAGGAAAGATTGGATGAGGTACCTTAGGGACATGGTTTAGTGAGTAATATGGGTGGTAGGGGGATGGTTGGACTAGATGCTCTTGGAGGTCTGGATGCTCTTGGAGGTGGAACTAGATGATCTTTGAGGTCTTTTCCAACCTTAACAATTCTGTGATTTCAACAGCAGCATGGGAAAATGGGAAATAGAAACACCCTCAGGACCTCTCTGCAAGAAGCTGAGCAGGACCATACATTCTCCAAAACCCTCTCAAATCTCCAAAAAAAAAGAGAGGTTTGAGGAGAAATGAATGTTCAGGGCAATGCTACTGTCTTTTATGGCATTTTTTTCCTAACTGGGTTTTGATCCACACCAGGAAATGTGACTTTCTGGCACTGGTGAGACCAGGATTCCTCTTGCTTTGACCTCTCTTGGATCCCAAGCAGAGTCAGCACAACCACAAGCAAAAGCACCTTTGCCCTCAGAGCTCAGCAAGAAGCATTTCCCCCTGGATCCTGCCCTGTCAACACCAATTTAGTTTCCTTTTTAAGGCAGCAAAGAGACAGTTTGGGGTTCACCTCTTCCTCCCCAGCACGCCATACCCACCCACCCAAAAGCTTCCTCAGCCCCCCTGGCAACCAGCACATGTTCAAACCTTGACTTTTCTTTTGATGTGGATCCAAAAGATGCCCAAACTGCCTGCTATTTAATGGGCTCCTCAACCCAGGGATGCAGCTGTGAGCTCCCATCAAGCTCAGCAGGGACCACGATACCCTCCCTCAGGGCTTTAAACATCAGGAGGACAACTAGCAAGAGGCATCAAAGCATGTGGTTATCTTCTTCAGGCTCCAGAAGAACAGGAGGCCTGGCAGAGAGTGTGTACACATGATAGGGGAATGAAAAGCAGGACTGGGTGAGGAGAAGGCTCCATGAATGTGTTGTGTCTGCAGACGCCGGGGAAGAAGCTGGAAGGATGCCCACGCTCACACCACGCTCTGTGGGCAAGGGGGAGCTTCAAAACCACCCCCCACCCAAGCCTCTGAGTCTTGGGGGAGAGAGGAGGAGTTACAGCCACCATGAAGAGGGATGAGTCACAAGGAGAAGCTAGTAGGAAGAAGGGAAATTGTCATCTTTATCCAGCGTTACTTCTGCACTCGGGAAGAGCCAGCGCAGCTTCTCCCTTCCTGCTCCACAAACCCAGCTGAGGTCTCCAGAGGAACCACCAAGCACATGGGGTAAGGAAGATCTGACCTGCAGATGGGTCAGGCTACCTAGATTCCCAAGAGAAACTTCCCAATGTCCCTTTGCTAAAGGATTTTAAGAAGAGGAAGGCTTCTGCCTGGATAAAAGAGTGGAAGGAAGGACCAAACAGTTGGTCCTTTGAGGGAGGAAGGTCCCTGGGAAGTTCTGCTGGGTTTTGAGGCTCCTCAAAATAAACTCCAAGTATCTCAAAAGGAAATGAGCAGGGAAATGGCCAAGGCTGCTGATCCCAGCCCACTAACTCAGCGTGTTCCAAGCCATGAAGAACCACAAGAAGACCAGGCAGGACTGAGTGACCAGGTAATAAAATCCCAGGTTCTATTTTTCCATTGAATCAACCAAGGGATAGAGCAAAAAAGAGAACCTCAAATAATCATAGAATCATAGAATTGTAGGGGTTGGAAGGGCCCTCCAGAGCCCATGGGGTCCAACCCCCTGCCAAAGCAGGGTCCCTAGGACAGGGCACACAGGGCGCTGTCCAGACGGGGCTGGAATCTCTCCAGAGAAGGAGACTCCACACCCCCCTGGGCAGCCTGGCCCAGGGCTCCCTCACCCTCACTGGGGAAAAGTTCTTCCCCAGCTTGGGGGGAACTCCCTGGGCTCCAACTTGCAGCCATTGCCCCTTGTCCTGTCCCCACAGACACTGAGAAGGGGCTGCCCATGTCCCCCTGTGTCCCACCCTTCAGCTCTTGATCCCCATTGATCAGATCCCCTCTCAGTCTCTTCTCTCCAGGCTGAACAGCCCCAGCTCCCTCAGCCTTTCCTCACAGGGGAGATGCTCCAGGCCCTTCAGCATCTCCAGAGCCTCCTCTGGACTCTCTCCAGGAGATCCCTGTCCTTTTGATCCCAGGGAGCCCAGCACTGGACACAACACTCCAGGTGGGGCCTGAGCAGGGCAGAGCAGAGGGGGATGATCCCCTCCTGGGACCTGCTGCCCACACTCTTCCTGATGCCCCCAGGATCCCATTGTCTCTCTCAGCCCCCAGGGCACACTGCTGGCTCATGGCCACCCTGTCACCCACCAGGACCCCCAGGTCCTTCTCCACAGAGCTCCTCTCCAGCAGCTCACCCCCAGCCTGTGCTGGTTCCAGCAGTTATCCCTTCCCAGGTGCCAGACTTCACACTTGCTTTTGTTGAACCTCAGATCAGCTTCAGTGGAGTGAAAAAACCCTCTTAAGTGGCATCTTTATGCTGACACCCATCCTTCCTTTAACACCTGTGGAAGAAGCAAGGCCAGAAATCCTTCCCAGAGGGATTTCAGGAGGGTCCCCTGAACACCAGGAGCCGCTGAGTTTACTGGGAGACACCAGGTGGCTGCTTGTGGGTTCTCCCCAGAGAACCCACCATCCTGGAGCTGGAGGAGCAGCTCTTCTGCTTTGTAGGAGAAATCCTAACTTGGTTCCAGATGTCACCTCCTTTTCTTTCTCTCTTTCCTCCTTTTCCATGGCTTTTCAAAGAAGCCTGGCAGCAATTTGAGCCCTTCATTAGTCAGATGTTTCTAAAGCACGTTCCCAGGCTGTGATCTGGAGTTGTGTCATCTCTGTGTTTCTCATCTATTCCCATAACCTCTGCTTTAATCAGGAGTTAGTTATTCCATGGTTGCTTTCATCTTGGTTTGCCTGCCACATTTCATTTGGGCTTTGCTCCCCTCAGCCACCTTCTCAAACAGAACCTCAAGACACTGCAGGACACTTGATTTTATGGTCAATTTGATTGAGCAGCTTCAGAAAAGGCAAAGGGATGGGGGGATGGAGGGGAGGAATATTCATTGATGGAGAGGGAAGGTTGAAGAAACATCCTGCTCTGAAGCAGCTCATGTGTGAAAGCAAACCCTGAGACCTCAGGGGTGTTCACACATTGGGAACGCTGTAGTTTGGCTTTGGGAAGAGACTGTGTGGAGGCAGCACCTTTCTGCTTCACTGAAACGATGGGCACAGAGTCCCAGGGGTTGGGAGGGACCCCCAGAGCCCATGGGGTCCAACCCCCTGCCAAAGCAGGGTCCCTAGGACAGGGCACACAGGGCGCTGTCCAGACGGGGCTGGAATCTCTCCAGAGAAGGAGACTCCACACCCCCTGGGCAGCCTGGCCCAGGGCTCCCTCACCCTCACTGGGGAAAAGTTCTTCCCCAGCTTGGGGGGAACTCCCTGGGCTCCAACTTGCAGCCATTGCCCCTTGTCCTGTCCCCACAGACACTGAGAAGGGGCTGCCCATGTCCCCCTGTGTCCCACCCTTCAGCTCTTGATCCCCATTGATCAGATCCCCTCTCAGTCTCTTCTCTCCAGGCTGAACAGCCCCAGCTCCCTCAGCCTTTCCTCCCAGGGGAGATGCTCCAGGCCCTTCAGCATCTCCAGAGCCTCCTCTGGACTCTCTCCAGGAGATCCCTGTCCTTTTGATCCCAGGGAGCCCAGCACTGGACACAACACTCCAGTGGGGCCTGAGCAGGGCAGAGTAGAGGGGGAGGATCCCCTCCTGGCACCTGCTGCCCACACTCCTCCTGATGCCCCCAGGATCCCATTGTCTCTCTCAGCCCCCAGGGCACACTGCTGGCTCATGGCCACCCTGTCACCCACCAGGACCCCCAGGTCCTTCTCCACAGAGCTCCTCTCCAGCAGGTCACCCCCAGCCTGTGCTGGTTCCAGCAGTTATCCCTTCCCAGGTGCCAGACTCTCCACTTGCTTTTATCAACCCCCATCTGGTCTCTCCCTGCCCAGCTCTCCAGCCTGGCCAGGTCTCACTGGGTGGCAGCGCAGTGTCCTGTGTGTCACCCACTCCTCCCAGCTCTGGATCATCAGCACTTGCTGAGGGTGGGTGCTGAGGGTGGATGCTGAGGGTGGGTGCTCTTTGGTTCATTCACAAGCATGTTTTTCTTCCAAGCACCAGCATGGCAAAGCACCCCAGATCAGAGGAAGCTCCCAGCTCCTCTCTTGCTCACTGGGATAACGTCTGGGAGGAGCAAGGGCACCATCCCCATCAATGTTCTGCTTGAAAAAGGAACTTGGGCCACCAACCCCTTTGCTCCTACCTACTACCCACACACAAGCAGCAAGGGAAAGGGCTTCAGCACCAGCCAAGCACCATCACCCTGGGTTCTAGAGCATCTTTTTGGTGATAGTGAAGTGATGGTGATGAGTTCACAAATATTCCAAGAGCCATCCCCCAACTACAAGGGTTCTCCTTGTTATGGGGTCACCATGCAGCTGAAGTTGAAAAGACACTGAGCCTGGGGCATGGAATCAGGGCTATGGAAAAGATTCCTCAGCCTAATGGTCTCTCAACTTTAATTTAAAGAGATAAATTACTAAGGACTCAAGAGTGAAACAGTTGGAGGGGAACAGAGGGTCTATTTTTGGAAGGCAGATGTTTGAAAAGGACTGCTTGTCCTTTTACATACTCAAAGCCCAAATTCCCCCAGCAGTGGGGTTCCCCAAAGCCCTGGTCCTTCCCAAATCCAGCCTTCTACAAGTTCTCCTCTGCCTGCTGCAGGCAGAGGCATAGGGGCAGCAGGACACTTCTGCAGCCCTCAGCGTGGATGCTCCAGCAGGACGTGTGGTCTCACCACCTTCACCCCCACAGCTCCCTCACCCCCACAGCTCCTTCACCCCCACAGCTCCCTCACCCCCACAGCTCCCTCACCCCCACAGCTCCCTCACCCCCACAGCTCCCTCACCCCCACAGCTCCACACTCCCCTTCCCCACCTTCCCAGCGGTCTGACTGTTTGCTACAGTCAGGATCCAGATGCTCAGAGGGTTCTTTATGACTTGGGTTTCCTCCAACCACCCAGGTCAGGATGGCTCTGCGGTGTGGGAAGCTGGGGCTGGTATGACTCACCCCTTGGTGGCCCCAGGGTGCTCCTCAGATGAATAGACATTAGCAGGTTCCCTTTAGAGAAGGGCAAAAAAACCCACCCCAAAACCCCCAACAGAAACTCCAGTTTATTAATTTGAAGGAGGAAAAACTAGAACCTAAGAGATCTTCTGCAAGCAGGTTTCAGTGACCCAGCCTGGCCTCAACATGGGCTTTTCATCCTCATCAACTCCTGTGTGCTCTTACCTTGTCCCACCCAAGGACAGCAAAGGTATTTTGCCTTGGTTACAGCTGCCTAAATGAAGATGTCACTCTAAGGAAGCCTGCTCAACCTTCAGTCTAAAGGATATGAATGACCACAAGCCACCTTTTGATGCAAAACTTCTCCCATCCATCCTCTCCTCTGCCACCTCCACCTCACTCCCCCTTCTCCACCTCATGTCTGCTCAGCATTGCATCTCACCTCCTCCTCTTGACCTGTTTGAGGGGGCAGAAAGCCAGTGGCATCCTGGCTTTTATCAGTAGGGCTGGGGAAGGGATTGTGTCCTTGGACTGGGCACTGGGGAGGCTGCATCTGGAGTGCTGGGTCCAGTTCTGGGCTCCTCACCATCAGAAGGACATGGAGGTCCTGGAGAGAGTCCAGAGAAGGGCAACCAGGCTGGGGAAGGGGCTGGAGGGCAAATCCTCTGAGGAGCAGCTGAGGGAGCTGGGGATGTTGAGCCTGGAGAAGAGGAGGCTGAGGGGAGACCTTCTCCCCACCTCCCCTGCCCTGCCAGGAGGGTGCAGAGAGGTGGGCGCTGGTCTCTTCAGCCAGGGGCCAGGAGCTGGGACAAGGGGCAATGGGCTCAAGCTGTGCCAGGGCAGGGTCAGCTCAGCTGGGAGGGCAAAGTTCTTCCCTGGCAGAGTTGTGGGGCTGTGGCCCAGGCTGCCCAGGGAGGGGGCTGAGTCCCCAGCCCTGGGGGTGTTTAACAGAGGGGAGATGAGGTGCTCAGGGGTCTGGGTCAGCACAGGACAGGGATGGTTGGACTCCATGATCTTAAAGGTCTCTTCCAACCCTGTGATCCTGTCCATGCTCATTTCTACCCCTGCCCCTTGCTCACAGCCCAACACTCCCAAGCCTAACGTCCTCCTCAGACCTTCCCCAAGACCAGCTCCTACCCAAGCCCACCTGAATCACCCCAAATCACCAGGGTGCTGAAGCCTCAACATAAGTAGACCTAAGACTGTTAAATAACCACAGAGTTCATTCTTCTCTGCTCATGGAAAGCAGCAGCAGCATGGACCTCAGGTGATGCTGCAGCACCTAAGTGCAGCTGTGAATGTTCTCAGCATGGAGATCTCTCCTCTTTATGACCTCAGCTGTAATTTCAAGAGTTTCAGTGGCAGGTGATGATGACTGCAACCCATGGAGAAGACCATGGTGAGGCAGGCTGTCCCCTGCAGCCCATGGAGGACAGTGGGGAGCAGAGATTCCCACTGGAAGCTCCAGGAGGACCCCATACTGGAGCGGATGGAGACACCAGAAAGATGCTGGGAGCCTGTGGGAAGCCTGGAACAAGCCCCTAGCAGGACCTGCAGCCCATGGAGAGAGAGGCCCACACCAGAGCAGGATTGCAGGGGGGACTTGTGACTCCATGGGGGACCAGGCTGGGGCAGTCTGGGCCTGAGGGACTGAGAGACATGCTGTGATTGATGACTGCACCCACAGCAGTGACCCAGGCTGGGGCAGCTGGGGAAGAGCTGAAGCCCCATGGGAAAGGCCTCACGCTGGAGAAGTTCATTAAGGACTGTCTGCTGGGGGGGGACCCCACGGTGCAGCAGGGGAAGGGGGTGAGGAATGCACCCCCCAGCTAAGGAGGAAAACAACTCATGAGGAACTGACCCAAACCCCCATCTCCATCTCCCCCTGTGACACCCCTGGGGAGGGAGTAAAATCCTGACTAAAGCTGAGCCCAGGAAGAATGGAGGGGTGGGAGGACCTGCTTTAAGATCTGGTCTTTGACATCCACCAGCTTCAATTTCAAGTAGGCTTTGACCTTCCTACATCATCCTTGCACACTCAGGGCCTCCACTTTCCTCTCAGGTTCCTCTTCCCTGCTTCCACCTTCAGCACACTTCCCTTTCTAAGCTCTACCTTTGCCAAGAGCTCCTTGTCCATCCCTACAGGGGTTGTGGCATTTCTGCATGACTTGTTGCTCCTGGGCATGGAGGAATTGGCCCTTCAATATCAACCTCCTTTCTTGAAGCTCTTCTCCTTCCAGGGCCTTATTCCACAGGGCTGTTAAAGCAGATCCCTAAAGAGGCCCAATTCTGCTCTCCTCAACCCCATGTGTTGTAATCTTGACTTTTGTCCTCAGGACCCTGAACTCTACCTAACCTCATGGTCACTGCATTTGACCTTCACATTCCTAGCATGCCCTGCATTGTTGGTGAGTGGGAGGTCCAGCAGAGCATCTCTCCTCCTTGGCTCCCCACTGCTTGTGCCAAGAAGTTACCATCCATGTTGTCCAGGAAGCTCCTGGGCTGTGGACAGCCTGCTGGGTTTTCCCTCTAGTGCCTACCAGGGTGCCTGAAGCCCCCCAGAAGAGCCAGGGTCTGTGAACATGAGGCTGTTTCCAGGTGGCCTCATTCACCACTTCTTCCTGGTCAGGTAGCCCACAGGGGACACCCAGTACATCACAAATAGTGGTCAGCTCTATAACCCTGGTCCACAAGCTCTCAGTTGGCTCCTCACCCAACCCCAGGCAAACTCCAGGTACTGCCTCACATAACCCCCCTCCTTGCCCTCCCAGTCTGTCCTTCCTCCAGAGCCTGTGTCCATCACAACAGCCCAGTCACAGGAACCACCTCACCATCTCTGCTCTGCCAACAGGAACCCAGCCCTGCAACTGCTGCAGATCTCCAGTTTCTTGTGTTTCATCCCCAAGCTGTGTGCATTAGCTTCAGACACTTCAGAGAGACATCCCCCTCCTCCTACCATCTCCCCATATCAGCAGGATTCAGCAGACCACCACCTGGGCCTCCACGCCCCAGCCCACTGCCCCCTAGAGCTCTGAGGTTGCTTTTGATGCTCTCCTGGTTGCCCCTGGCACAATCACTGGTGTCTACATGAAAGAAGAAGAGGGGAACAGAAACCTTCCTCTTGGTGCCAGAGGACACCAGCTCCCAGCCTCAGTTTCCATTCTACCCAGGACAGACCTTGTCTCCAGTTGCCTCCTCCTCTGTGCTTACAGCCATGTCTTGGACACCAGTTTGGGGACCCATGCTCATCCTCCCCCAAGGTGGCCTGTCTCTTGAGGGCTGCAGGATCACCAGGGCTGTTTAGGAAGCATGGGTGGGGAGAGAAGAGACTGTGGGACTGTCACCTTGTGTGGCAGTGGGTCACACCCTGATTTAAGCAGACCATGGAGCTGCACCCAAGCTTTTCTTCCTCCCTAGGCTCTCCTCCTCCTCAGCCCCATGCTGGTTTGGCTCCAGGGTGCAGGCTCTCACTCATACCCTGCCTGAAGCACCATTCCTCCAACAGGCTTTCATCCCAACATGCTCCATCCCTTTGCTTCTACAACATCCAGAGGGAAAGTTTCCCTGTAGAACTAAATCCATCCTCACCTCTACCTAAGGGCTGCATGACTCACCCATGGTTTGGGAGAAGGAGCAAGTGGGGCTTTATGCAGGGTATGTCACCACTCACTGAAGAACCTTATTGGACAAGTAAAGGGTGGCAGAAGAGGAAAAAGGGAGGGTGGTGGAAGCTCAAAGGCCCCAAAAAACCCTCAGAGGTCCTTAGTTTATTCCAGTTCCTAGCTACCTTGGTGGATTTGGGGCAGTCAAGTCAAAAAAAAAGAGCCCTCTTAAAGAAAAAAGAAGTATGGAAGGTCTCTGGTTACCAGTAGATGGATGGTTTTAGCCCAGGAGGGTCAGGAAGTACTTTGAGATCTTCTATGTTCCTGTGCACTGGTCTGACCTTGCCAAAAACCCAAATGAGCTCCATCCCAAAACTACTTTGTGTCTTTTGTTCATGACTTATGGAGCAAAGCTCTTCCAGAAGTCACCCCTCTGATGGTTACAGAGAATCCTCTTCATTTTCCACCTGAACCTAGTTTGACCTGGTCTTGCATCATTGTTGCCCCCTCAGCTTAAAAGCAGCTCTTTCCTGTACCAGTCCCACCAGACCCAGTGTGTGTCCTCCTCTGTATCCACTCCATCTGTAAGGGAAAGCACATCCCACCTGGAGCCACCAGGAGCTGCCCAACTTTTGTTCATCTCCTGCAACCTGAGCTCAGCCCTGAAAAACCTATAAACACCTCAGTGATCATAGAATCACAGAGTCACAGGGGTTGGGAGGGACCCCCAGAGCCCATGGGGTGCAACCCCCTGCCAAAGCAGGGTCCCCAGGACAGGGCACACAGGGCGCTGTCCAGACGGGGCTGGAATCTCTCCAGAGAAGGAGACTCCACACCCCCTGGGCAGCCTGGCCCAGGGCTCCCTCACCCTCACTGGGGAAAAGTTCTTCCCCAGCTTGGGGGGGAACTCCCTGGACTCCAACTTGCAGCCATTGCCCCTTGTCCTGTCCCCACAGACACTGAGAAGAGGCTGCCCATGTCCCCCTGTGTCCCACCCTTCAGCTCTTGATCCCCAGTGATCAGATCCCCTCTCAGTCTCTTCTCTCCAGGCTGAACAGCCCCAGGTCCCTCAGCCTTTCCTCCCAGGGGAGATGCTCCAGGCCCTTCAGCATCTCCAGAGCCTCCTCTGGACTCTCTCCAGGAGATCCCTGGCTGTTTTATCCCAGGGAGCCCAGCACTGGACACAACACTCCAGGGGGGGCCTGAGCAGGGCAGAGCAGAGGGGGAGGATCCCCTCCTGGGACCTGCTGCCCACACTCCTCCTGATGCCCCCAGGATCCCATTGTCTCTCTCAGCCCCAGGGCACACTGCTGGCTCATGGCCACCCTGTCACCCACCAGGACCCCCAGGTCCTTCTCCACAGAGCTCCTCTCCAGCAGCTCACCCCCAGCCTGTACTGATACAAACAGTTGTTCCTTCCCAGGTGATGATGAGGAGCCACCCAGGGCAGTGCTGGGACACACAGGGAATGCTTCTTCCTTGCAGATGTCCTTCCTGGCAGGACAAAAAGCACCACCAGCCTGACCTTAAGAGTGTGGCTACTTCAGTAGGACAGGAGACCCACCCTCATTCCCCAGGCCTCTGGGGAACACAAAAAGGTTGTCACAGTTTTGCCTGGCTGGGGTCTGGTGGAGCAGGGGGGCTGTGGGGGTGGCTGCTGCAAGGAGCAGCCAGAAGCTCTCTGCAGCCCCACAGAGCCACCACCAGCTGGGTCAAGGACAGACCCACCACTGACCAAGGCTGAGCCCATCAGCGACGGTCACAGCACCTCTGGGAGTCACAGGGAGGAGGAAAAAACCCAAGCAGCTGCTTTGTGCCCCAGAGAAGGGAGTGAGGAGATGTGAGGAGCTGTGCAGGGACCAAGGCCAGGGGAGATGGAAGGGGGAGGAGGTGCTCCAGGCACTGGAGAGAAAGATGCCCCTGCAGAAACCCATGGTGGAGCAGGTGTCCCCCCACAGCCCATGGAAGAGGATGGGGAGCAGAGACCCCACCTGCAGCCTGTGAAGGACCCCAGGCTGGAGCAGGGGGAGACAGACAGGAGATGCTGTGACCCACACTGCAGCCAGCTCCTGCCAGCACTTGCAGCCCCTGGACAGAGGCAGAGACACAGAGATGAGATGGGTGGGAGAGACTGAGAGCCCCATGCCAGAGCAGGTTTGCTGGGGGGGCACTTGTGACCCCCTGGGGGACCAGGCTGGGGCAGTCTGGGCCTGAGGGACTGAGAGACATGCTGTGATTGATGACTGCACCCACAGCAGTGACCCAGGCTGGGGCAGCTGGGGAAGAGCTGAAGCCCCATGGGAAAGGCCTCAGGCTGAAGAAGTTCATTAAGGACTGTCTGCTGGGGGGGACCCCAGGGTGCAGCAGGGGAAGGGGGTGAGGAATGCCCCCCAGCCAAGAAGGAAAACAGCTCCTGAGGAACTGAGTGAAACCTCCAGTCCCTGCCCTTCCCTGTGCCACAGTGTCCTTATCTCCACTCCTGAGCCTCTCAAGATCTATTTTCTCCCCTGTCCAGCTGCACAGAGCAGCTTTGGTGGGCATCTGGCCTCCAGCCAGGGTCTCACCCTCAGGAGATCATCTCTTTCCATTTCTCTGGTCATTTTCCCTCCCTTATCCCAACTTATCCCCAAAGAACAGGGACAACTCCCCCCAGGTAAGTTACCTCCAGCAGCAACAGGGAGCAGGAACACAAACCTGAAAGGTTAAACACAAACCCTCTGCCCAACTCAGGCCCTTCTCATGACCCAACACACACACCCTGCTTTGCAACTCCTTCACCTCACTCCTACTTGGTCTCCAAGATCTTTTAGACCCTCCTGTAAAATACTCCAAGGTTGCCATGGTTTCTCCTCAGCAAACTTCACTGACACATTCATCTTCTGAGGTCCTGCACAGAAACACAGGCTGCAGAGGCATCCAAAAGCCATCAGAAGGTCCTGTGAGCAACCCTTCCCCAGCTGCAGTTACCTCCCTTGGCCTGATTCTGCTCCAACCTCATCATTCAACCTCCTCAGCACAGCCCACATGGCATTTCATTGAACATCAAGGAGATGAGGATCTACTCATTTGTCTCCTCCAGAAAGAAATTAGAGAAGATGTAGATCAGATTAATTGGGTACAAACCATATATTTAATTAGCCTTTTCCTTTTTTCTTTCTCCCCCAAAAAGAAGAGGAACCTTCCAAGCAGGACACCAAACAGACCTGAAGATGCACAAAACATCTGCTACCACCTCTGGAACATCTGGCCAAGCATCACACCTACATGCAGCAGGGCTTCTAGCTTGAACAAGATCCAACCTAAGAGAAACTCAAAGGTACATAATGCTTTCTTCTGGTAGTTCTTTAAGGGCCTGGAGCATCTCCCCTGGGAGGAAAGGCTGAGGGAGCTGGGGCTGTTCAGCCTGGGGAGAAGAAGCCTGAGAGGGGATCTGATCAATGGGGATCAATAGCTGAAGGGGGGGACACAGGGGGACATGGGCAGCCTCTTCTCAGTGTCTGTGGGGACAGGACAAGGGGCAATGGCCTCAAGTTGGAGCCCAGGGAGTTCCCCCCAAGCTGGGGAAGAACTTTTCCCCAGTGAGGGTGAGGGAGCCCTGGGCCAGGCTGCCCAGGGGGTGTGGAGTCTCCTTCTCTGGAGAGATTCCAGCCCCGTCTGGACAGCGCCCTGTGTGCCCTGTCCTAGGGACCCTGCTTTGGCAGGGGGTTGCACCCCATGGGCTCTGGAGGTTCCTCCCAACCCCTGGGATTCTGGTGCTTGAGAGACACTAAACAGGCCACACTGAGCCACTCAGTTCACTGGCCCCACTGGTCTCCCCACAAAGTACCTGAGATCCATTAGGATGATCCACTCACAAGAAGCACCCAGTAAATCCAGTCCTTTCTTTGTGAGGTGCACTGGCTGACAAGTCACACAGCCTCTCTCCTCACCATGATCCCACCAGGGTGTGTGGCTGAGATGAACAGCCCTCAGCTAACCCCCCTCACCTACAGAGCACTGAGCCAGGTGGGATTCCCCTGCTGGGCTCTGAACAGCTGCAGCCACCACACACCTAAAAATGGAACACTAAGGTTGAGCTCTTCATCATTTTTAAAGAGGTCCTCCCAAGCCACCTTCTCAACCCCAGCATTGTCCCCTTTTCTTCTCAGTCACTCCAAATCTCCTCCTTTCCCTGCTATCCAGACCTCATCCATCCATCCCTTCCTTCCTCCAAATCTCCTTTCCCTGCTATCCACACCTCATCCATCCATCCCTTCCTTCCTCCAGATCTCCTCCTTTCCCTGCTATCCAGACCTCATCCATCCATCCCTTCCTTCCTCCAAAATTCCTCCTTTCCCTGCTATCCACACCTCATCCATCCATCCCTTCCTTCCTCCAGATCTCCTCCTTTCCCTGCTATCCAGACCTCATCCATCCATGCCTTCCTTCCTTCCTCCAGATCTCCTCCTTTCCCTGCTATCCAGACCTCATCCATCCATCCCTTCCTTCCTCCAGATCTCCTCCTTTCCCTGCTATCCAGACCTCATCCATCCATCCCTTCCTTCCTCCAGATCTCCTCCTTTCCCTGCTATCCACACCTCATCCATCCATCCCTTCCTTCCTCCAGATCTCCTCCTTTCCCTGCTATCCAGACCTCATCCATCCATGCCTTCCTTCCTCCAAAATTCCTCCTTTCCCTGCTATCCACACCTCATCCATCCATCCCTTCCTTCCTCCAGATCTCCTCCTTTCCCTGCTATCCAGACCTCATCCATCCATGCCTTCCTTCCTTCCTCCAGATCTCCTCCTTTCCCTGCTATCCACACCTCATCCATCCATCCCTTCCTTCCTCCAGATCTCCTCCTTTCCCTGCTATCCAGACCTCATCCATCCATCCCTTCCTTCCTCCAGATCTCCTCCTTTCCCTGCTATCCACACCTCATCCATCCATCCCTTCCTTCCTCCAAATCTCCTTTCCCTGCTATCCAGACCTCATCCATCCATCCCTTCCTTCCTCCAGATCTCCTCCTTTCCCTGCTATCCACACCTCATCCATCCATCCCTTCCTTCCTCCAGATCTCCTCCTTTCCCTGCTATCCAGACCTCATCCATCCATCCCTTCCTTCCTCCAAAATTCCTCCTTTCCCTGCTATCCACACCTCATCCATCCATCCCTTCCTTCCTCCAGATCTCCTCCTTTCCCTGCTATCCAGACCTCATCCATCCATCCCTTCCTTCCTCCAAATCTCCTTTCCCTGCTATCCAGACCTCATCCATCCATCCATCCTTCCTCCAGATCTCCTCCTTTCCCTGCTATCCAGATCTCATCCATCCATCTCATCCTTCCTCCAGATCTCCTCCTTTCCCTGCTATCCAGATCTCATCCATCCATCTCATCCTTCCTCCAGATCTCCTCCTTTCCCTGCTATCCAGACCTCATCCATCCATCCCTTCCTTCCTCCAGATCTCCTCCTTTCCCTGCTATCCACACCTCATCCATCCATCCCTTCCTTCCTCCAGATCTCCTCCTTTCCCTGCTATCCACACCTCATCCATCCATCCTTCCTCCAGATCTCCTCCTTTCCCTGCTATCCAGACCTCATCCATCCATCCCTTCCTTCCTCCAGATCTCCTCCTTTCCCTGCTATCCACACCTCATCCATCCATCCCTTCCTTCCTCCAGATCTCCTCCTTTCCCTGCTATCCAGACCTCATCCATCCATCCCTTCCTTCCTCCAGATCTCCTCCTTTCCCTGCTATCCAGACCTCATCCATCCATCCCTTCCTTCCTCCAGATCTCCTCCTTTCCCTGCTATCCAGACCTCATCCATCCATCCCTTCCTTCCTCCAGATCTCCTCCTTTCCCTGCTATCCACACCTCATCCATCCATCCCTTCCTTCCTCCCTCCAAAGCAAGTGTGACCCAGCCATGCCATTCTCATTTTGGCCATGCCTGGGAAACATGTTCCCCTGTTATCAGTCCTACCAACATGGACTTTACCCAAGGCCATTCAGAAAGATAAGACCCAAATATTTCCCAAGCCACCAGCTGGAATGAACAAACAGGAAAAAAAAACCCAAACCCAAACCCAAACCCAACCCCAAACCCACCCAAATCAACTCATTTCCCTTTTAAAAGGGTACAGAAAAGGTGAAGGTGTCCAAGCACCTCATAAAGTCACCACAACAAGAGGTCCAATTAAAGGGAGAAGTCTGAAGTATCAACACAGGACATGTTTTCTCATGGAGCAGTGCCAGCTCAGGCTGGTTCTCCTCCAATCCAGTCTTCTTGCATCCTTCAGCTACCCCACTGCACCTCCTGGATCACTGGAGACATCCTATTGGGAAATACATCTTTTTCCCCTGCTGTTTCTTTCCTCCATGGACCCTTCCTCCTTACCAAGGTGACATTCCCATTCCATATCAGGCCTGAAGTGGGCTCTGAGTTAAAGCACCATGCCTGAGCACTTCAAAGCCTGCTTGGTGTCTCAAGTGATGGTCATGTTAGATGCATGTCATGGTTAGCAATCCAGATTTGGTGTCACAGAATGACAGAACCACAGCCTGGTCTGGGTTGGAAGGGACCCCAAGGGTCCCAGAGCTCCAACCCCCTGCCACAGGCAGGGACACCAACCTCCAGGCCTGGAGCTACACAAGGTTGCCCAGGGCCCCAGCCAACCTGGCCTTCAACACCCCCAGGGACGGGGCACCCACCCCCTCTCTGGGCAGCCCCTGCCAGCCCCTCCCCACTCTCTCTGCAAAGAACTTCCCCCTAAGATCTCCTCTAACTCTTCCCTCCTCCAGCTTCACCCCAGCCCCCTTGTCCTGCCATTGTCTACCCTTTAAAAAGTTGATTCCCCTCCTGTGTCTCTGCTCCCTTCAGGGATGGGAAGGCTGTCACTTAACAGAATGCCTTCTAAGAACACTGACCATCAACCCACCTAACTCATTTTCCACAGCTCAGGGGTCTCCAACCTGTGGTACAAATCCAGGTGATGCAGATAAATCACTTCTATCTCTCCTCTTCAGCCCAAGACACTCCTTCCCTTACACATCCATCTCTCCATCCCAAGAATTCATGGTTTTGGGACAACCAGGCATCTGACCAGTTCCAGATGATAAGTGTTGGGTCACAACAGAGCAAAGACCTGCCCTGCTCTGTCTTCTTCAGAAAGGCCTGAGTCAAGTTATGGGTTTACACAGACAATAGCAGGGCTCTTCCCCAGGGAGGCACAGTCAAGGGGTTGTGTTTGAATTTGGGGATTGAGTAATGCTGGGGGTTTGCCTGGCTGGGGTGCTGGTGGAGCAAGGGGGTGGCTGCTGCAAGGAGCAGCCAGAATCTCTCTGCAGCCCCACAGAGCCACCACCAGCTGGGTCAAGGACAGACCCACCACTGACCAAGGCTGAGCCCATCAGTGATGGTCACAGCGCCTCTGGGAGTCACAGGGAGGAGGAAAACCCCCAAGCAGCTGCTTTGTGCCCCAGAGAAGGGAGTGAGATGTGAGGAGCTGTGCAGGCACCAAGGCCAGGGGAGATGGAAGGGGGAGGAGGTGCTCCAGGCACTGGAGAGAAAGATGCCCCTGCAGAAACCCATGGTGGAGCAGGTTGTCCCCCCACAGCCCATGGAAGAGGATGGGGAGCAGAGACCCCACCTGCAGCCTGTGAAGGACCCCAGGCTGGAGCTGGGGGTCAGTGGGAGGTAACCACTGCTGGGCTGTGCTGGGAGAAGCTGGGATGCCTCTGGAAGGCCACAGCAGCAGCAGGATCGGTGCCATGGTGAAGCCTGCAGGGACTTTATCCAGGCCTGGAGAGAATCACAAGAATCCCAGGATCACAGGGGTTGGGAGGGACCCCCAGAGCCCATGGGGTGCAACCCCCTGCCAAAGCAGGGTCCCTAGGACAGGGCACACAGGGCGCTGTCCAGACGGGGCTGGAATCTCTCCAGAGAAGGAGACTCCACACCCCCTGGGCAGCCTGGCCCAGGGCTCCCTCACCCTCACTGGGGAAAAGTTCTTCCCCAGCTTGGGGGGAACTCCCTGGGCTCCAACTTGAGGCCATTGCCCCTGGTCCTGTCCCCACAGACACTGAGAAGGGGCTGCCCATGTCCCCCTGCATCCCATGCTTAAGATATTGATCAACATTAATTAGGTCCCCCCTTAGTCTTCTTCTCTCCAGGCTGAACAGCCCCAGCTCCCTCAGCCTTTCCTCCCAGGGGAGATGCTCCAGGCCCTTCAGCATCTCCAGAGCCTCCTCTGGACTCTCTCCAGGAGATCCCTGTCCTTTTGATCCCAGGGAGCCCATGGCATCTTCTCAGGATAATGGGTTTGGCTGCTTCATGTCTTCCTGTTCTGGGAGCTCACAATGCTTATTCCACCAGCCTCACCTACATCCTCCTCACACCACGTTCACCACCACACTCAGCTACATTCATTAAGAATAATTACATCCCATAGGAAGAATTACTATTTCCTTTAGGGATGTATTAGCTTTGCTGGAGCAGATGCTCTGGGAACAGCACAGAGCAGCCCCAGACAGTCTGGAGGACAGCAGATAAGAGTAGAAAAGGACTCCCAGAGCAACTCATGCATCCCAGTGAGTAGAAGCATGCTGGAGTCAAACAGGGAAGAGAGAGTTTTACAAGCTCTAAAGTCCAGCTTTTCCCAGGTTTTCAAAGCTCCTAATCCAGAAAAATCCTACCCAAAGCCTCTGATGCCCAGCAGACCCAACTGGAAAGGACTTGGAACTCTTTTCTTGGTTAAATTACAGAATGAATTATTTGATTACAAGCTAAAACTCCTTCCTCCCAGCCCCTCCTCCCCTCTTTAAGGAGCTTTTGAATTGATAATCCCAGGACAAAAATAGGACATACATTTTTAATGCAAGGGATGAAGATGTTTGCTCCCATGGAGCCCCCACCATACCCCTCCACCCCAAGGTTTTCATCCCACACCCCTCACAGTGTTCCACAAACCCATCAGACTGGAAGAAGAAGAGAAGGGTGTTGAGAGAGCACAATGCTCCCTGCTCTGCCTCAGGAGAGAAGCCCAATGACCTGGCTGCACTGAGTCCTCCTGGCCTCACCATTTCTCACCACATAAAAGCCCAAACAGACATAGAATCCCAGCCTGGTCTGAGTTGGAAGGGACCCCAAGGGTCCCAGAGCTCCAACCCCCTGCCACAGGCAGGGACACCAACCTCCAGGCCTGGAGCTACACAAGGTTGCCCAGGGCCCCAGCCAACCTGGCCTTCAACACCCCCAGGGACGGGGCACCCACCCCCTCTCTGGGCAGCCCCTGCCAGCCCCTCCCCACTCTCTCTGCAAAGAACTTCCCCCTAAGATCTCCTCTAACCCTTCCCTCCTCCAGCTTCACCCCAGCCCCCTTGTCCTGCCCCTGGCTGCCCTTGAACAAGCTGATTCCCCTCCTGTGTCTCTGCTCCCTTCAGGCACTGGCAGGCTGCAATGAGGTCCCCCCACAGCCTTCTCTTCTCCAGGCTGACCCAGCCCAGCTCCCTCAGCCTCTCTCTGGAGGGGAGCTGCTCCAGCCCTCTGAGCATCTCCATGGCTCCTCTGACCCCTCTCCAACAGCCCCACATCTTTCTTGCCCTGGGGCCCCAGCTCTGGACACAGGACTCATCACAATCTATTTTGTTCTTGGGGTTTTTTGGCTGGTGATAAGTTTAAGAGAAAGATAACAAAGCATCTGAACAGGACCACAGCCACCTCAATGCTCCCACAAGCCTCTGACCAGGCAAAGGGAGGCTCTGGAGGACACAGGTGCTACAGCAGTGCTGGGGTTCTGCTCAAGGAGGAAGAGTGGGCTGCAGGGGGGCTTCTGCAAGAAGCTGCTAGAAGCTTCCCCCAGCCCTGATAGACCCAACACCAAGGATGGACCCACCACTGACCAAGGCTGAGCCCATCAGCGATGGTCACAGCGCCTCTGGGAGTCACAGGGAGGAGGAAAAAACCCAAGCAGCTGCTTTGTGCCCCAGAGAAGGGAGTGAGGAGATGTGAGGAGCTGTGCAGGCACCAAGGCCAGGGGAGATGGAAGGGGGAGGAGGTGCTCCAGGCACTGGAGAGAAAGATGCCCCTGCAGAAACCCATGGTGGAGCAGGTTGTCCCCCCACAGCCCATGGAAGAGGATGGGGAGCAGAGACCCCCACCTGCAGCCTGTGAAGGACCCCAGGCTGGAGCAGGGGGAGACAGACAGGAGATGCTGTGACCCACACTGCAGCCAGCTCCTGCCAGCACTTGCAGCCCCTGGACAGAGGCAGAGACACAGAGATGAGATGGGTGGGAGAGACTGAGAGCCCCATGCCAGAGCAGGTTTGCTGGGGGGGCACTTGTGACCCCCTGGGGGACCAGGCTGGGGCAGTCTGGGCCTGAGGGACTGAGAGACATGCTGTGATTGATGACTGCACCCACAGCAGTGACCCAGGCTGGGGCAGCTGGGGAAGAGCTGAAGCCCCATGGGAAAGGCCTCACGCTGGAGAAGTTCATTAAGGACTGTCTGCTGGGGGGGACCCCAGGGTGCAGCAGGGGAAGGGGGTGAGGAATGCCCCCCAGCCAAGAAGGAAAACAGCTCCTGAGGAACTGAGTGAAACCCCCAGTCCCTGCCCTTCCCTGTGCCACAGTGTCCTTATCTCCACTCCTGAGCCCCTCAATATCTATTTTCTCCCCTGTCCAGCTGCACAGGGCAGTGACAGAGCAGCTTTGGTGGGCATCTGGCCTCCAGCCAGGGTCACACCACCACAGACAGCCATGGCAGAGACTGGACTGGAGATTATCTCCCCAAATGTTGGGGATGGGTATGGAGCCTTTGGTCGTGGAGCTTGTGGAAGAGACTGCACTGAGACCAGGAACTCCTGGTCTCCTTCACCTCTCCTACCTCCAGCTTGGTTTCTACTCAAGCAGGATGGACTGCATCTTCCAAAGTAACATAAACCAAGCATATGGCCTTGGTACCCACCAAGGAACATCTCCTCTTCATCAGTAAAGACACAAGCAGGAGTTTCCAAGGGGATCCAGACCCCCAAGGCTGCACCTATGAGGGAGGTCTGAGCAGGGCAGCACTAGAGCAAGGCAGGAAGCCACTACCAAGGCACCTGAGCCCTCCCATGGCAACAGCTCATCCCTCCCACCCAAACAGCCTTCCACCTCACCTACCACACAGCCCCTGTCCTGCCACACACTTTACCATGCCAACAGCAGGAAGAGCACCTGATGTTCAAAGCCTTACAGGGAAGATTTTCACACAAGATCTAGGAAAGGTACAATTCAAGTCATGTCAGAGCTCCTCCAGGCACGCTTAGAGCACAGAAACCCGTTCCAGGTTAACACCTCCTTGGTGCTCCCCTGCACCTCATCCAAGTCAGCTTTGACCGCCAGCACCTTCCTTTGACGCTCAAGGATCTCCAGAGTCTCCTTACTACCCTCTTCTTGTTGGCAAAGGGTGAAAAGAGGGCAAGAAAGCAATGCTAAGAGGTCTTTCCATGTGCAGGCAGCTAGGCTCACTCACCTGTACCCCCAAATCCTCCCCCACAAGCACGTTTTAAGGCAAAGCAACTCATTTGTCACTGCAAGGTGTGGTTTTTTTGACCCCAGAGGACAAACTCTTGAAGCTCAGAGAGATTGAAGTAGTAACATGAAAGCCATGACTTACCAGTCTCTCATTGTCTTCTGAGGTTCTCTGGTAATGAGCTGCTAAAGCAACGTAATCCTGCACCTGCTTGTTGCACTCTAAACACTTAAGTCCATGCCTGATCAGTCTCAAGGGGTCCACAAAGAGAGGCAAGGCTGGCTGAGCATTAGCAGAACCTCCCAGCCCACCTCCTGAAGCAGCACCGGGCTTATGAGGAGGAGAGGGCAAGTACAAAGTCTGAGGAGCCAGAGAGGCCGAAGAGCTCGGAGGAGAAGGTGAAAACATTTGGTCTAAGGAAATGGGCTTCAGGAGCAGCTGGGAACACTGCATGATAAATCCTTTGCTCTTATGGTCTCTTGCATGTTTAAGCAAGCTACACTTGTTATAAAAAAGGAGCAGAGTTGAACACTGGGTGCACATGACTTCAATGTGAACGCTGCGTCTGCTATAGTGGTGAGTCAGGCTCTTCTCTAAGGCAAACGAGTCCCCACATTCCAGGCAACAATACCCAGAGGCAGGGAGGTTAATCCCGGCTTCCGGAGGCGGGCTGAGGTTTGGGGTGTACACTGGCACGGGGTTGGCACTGTGCAGGACCTTGTGAAATGCCTCCACGACCAAGGGAGCAGCTTTCTTGACCTGGTGTACCAAGGGGACGGACATCTGCGTCACCTGAGGCTGGTTCCGCCTCTGCGCCGAGGACTTGGCGGTGACGGATGCGGCGACGCTGTGAGGGACCAAGTTGAGATTGGCCAAGTGCACGGCCTTGGGGAGCGTGCTGGAGGGCACCACCCCCTGCTGCTGCTGTTGTTGCTGCTGTTGGTGCTGTTGTTGGTGCTGCTGACGCTTAACACCCACCTTGATGGCGCCGCAGTTGGGCAGCGGCGATAAGGACACGGAACACGTACTGGTTATGGCAATATCTGTTTTCACCCCATCTGCATAAGGACTCGTGAGGTTGGACAGCTGGATAGCTACTCCAGCCCCATTTTTGGTGGGGTTCTTGCTCACCTCGCTTTCCACACCCGCGCTCGTGTCAGGGGACGGGAAGGATTTGATAAACTCTTCAGCAGATGAGGTTTCCACAGGTGATTCCTCTGAAGATTTGCCCAGCTCATCATTTTCTGGTAAAATTCTAGTTACAGTTCTTTTAATCTCACCAGAAGATGTCTTGATAGTCTTGATCCTGACTTTGGGAATAGCTGGTGGAGAGCCTGCTGCCACGGAAGGAGAGCCTTTCCCACTGCTGTCGCTGCACACGCTTCGAGGACTCTCGGGCTGCTTGCTGGCCTTCCTTACGACCTCTAAAGGGCTTCGGGGACTCTTTGGTGACTTGGGCATTTTTGGACTTCCCTTTGTCCCATCTTTAAAAGGGCCAGGTTCCTTGGGAAGAGGTGGCTGCTCACCTTTTGGAACACAGGCAACCTTTTTGGCCTGAAGAGCTACTAACGCCGCCACGCAGGAGGACAGCTTGGAGTGCGTCGGCTTCAACCTCTGGCGAGGCGGTACGGACGAAGACACGTTCAGCTCGGGCACAGAGCCCTTACTGTCTCCTAAATTATTGTGAGGGAGGTCTCCAAACACCAAGCCTTCACCAAGAAAGCTGTTGGTGTCCACCAAGTCCTTGCTCGACTCCGCAAACCTCTCGGCCGCTTTGTCTTGTTCCCTCCTGCTCATTTCCAGCCTGCTCTCCTGCTGGCAGGGGATCTCCATCTTCTGTTCCTTTTTACAGTACTGGTCAAACATGCTCAATTCAGGCTCTGGTACCTTCCTAAGATGATCTAGAACTGAAGCTCCTGTGGGTATATACATTGGAGGTGGTGGAAAATAAGGAGTTTGGGCGTGTTTGGGTTTGTCACCAATACTGTTCTCTTTGAAGGTCTCCTCCGGTTCCGGGCTGGAAATGGGGCTGAACTGACTAAATGTTGGCAAAGGTTCTGATTTGGATTGGTCCAGTTTGTCAGAGTAACTCCTTGAGCTGTCTCCATTGATGAAAGTTGACTCAAACTTGCCATAGTTATGTACCAAAGCGTGAGCCTCCGCCGGCAGGTCGGACCCACGAAACCCGTTGTGGAGCAGGCCGGGCCCGAGGTGGTTGCCCTCCTTTTCTGCTTCAAAGGACTCCTGGCGACTCGTGTTCTTCACGATCACACTCACAACAGGAGCATCAGAGGGAGGCAAAGAGTGGGGCAAGGACACGTTCTCATCTATGCAGATTCCTGATGGCTTCAGGTGAGCCTCGTTCTCCTCCCCGGCTGACGGGATGGTCTCCTTGGCATCAAGGCTGGTCGCGTCGGGGATGTCAAAAGCAGCCAAGAGGTCATCAAAGTCTGGGGTTTTCATGTCCCCCATGATGAAAGCTACAATTAAAAGCAAAGAGAGCACTTTGTCAGGCACGTTTCTGCCAAGGAGAGATTCTGTAAGGCTCAATTGCATAAACATCATATGTGACATAACCCACGACTGCCCACGGCGTGGAGATGCTGAAGGGCCTGGAGCATCTCCCCTGGGAGGAAAGGCTGAGGGACCTGGGGCTGTTCAGCCTGGGGAGAAGAAGCCTGAGAGGGGATCTGATCAATGGGGATCAATAGCTGAAGGGGGGGACACAGGGGGACATGGGCAGCCCCTTCTCAGTGTCTGTGGGGACAGGACAAGGGGCAATGGCTGCAAGTTGGAGCCCAGGGAGTTCCCCCCAAGCTGGGGAAGAACTTTTCCCCAGGGAGGGTGAGGGAGCCCTGGGCCAGGCTGCCCAGGGGGGTGTGGAGTCTCCTTCTCTGGAGAGATTCCAGCCCCGTCTGGACAGCGCCCTGTGTGCCCTGTCCTAGGGACCCTGCTTTGGCAGGGGGTTGGACCCCATGAGCTCTGGGGGTCCCTTCCAACCTCTACAATTCTATGATTCCTTGAATGCAGCAGGATGTGAAGGCTGGGAACACCTGCAGCAGGTAACTTCAGCTCCTGCTTCAACTCTCCTGAGACTGACCATTTATACACAGAGGTATCAGCCCAGTTGTTTGATCCCCACAGCACTGTTCTGCAGAGCATCACATGGAGCAAACCTTTCCTGCCCTACCTGCACCAGGAGGGTCAGCAGAAGCTCAGGTGCTGTCCTGCTCAAGCTAGCAGGGGCAGGTGACAAGGGACAGGAGCTATCCACTCCTGCCCTGACGCACAACCCAACTTGGGGCAGATTTGAGGAGCACAGTCATCACAGCACAGCATCCCCCCCCCCTCCCAGGGACCCCAAGAACAGGGATGCTCCCAACACAACCTTTTTAATGACACCCAGCTTGTGCTGGGGACATCTTGGCAACCTGTCAGATGCATCACTATTCCAAAACCATCCTGTTGGCATGGGCCTCAATGGGAAAGAGTCAAGAGTACATCAGAACAGGGTTGGGGGGTTTTTGTTCAATTGGGGGGGTTTTTTAGAGCAAATAGGCAACAATCAGCACTGATTTCTCCACAGACTGTCACCCCTGAAGAATTTGGTCCTCCATCAAGGAAAAAAAGGCAGGAGTAAACAGGTGGACTAAGAGAAATAGTCCCCAAAAGTGAGGTGACTCCCCACCAGGAGCAATTTCACTAAGTCTTCAGTAGCTATTTCAAGCCAGCAGCTCAGAGCATGGCAAAACTGGGTTTATTTGAAACAGGGGCAGCCCTTAATGAGGTAACAATGCAAGGCAAACCTCCTCAAAGCCAGAATAAAGGATCACATCCAACTCCTGACAAGAAACGGTGTTCCCAGCCAGCTCTCTCTTTCCAAGTCCTCCAGGAGGGAAGCAGGGATTTAGACACTCACCACAGAGACCCAGGACAGCAATAATCAAGCTCTGATGAGATGCATAATGAAGAGGGACAGCCCAGAGTTACTTGAACATTAGAGTTCACTACTGCCAGGGATACTGGTTTCCCCCTGTTCAACCAAAATCTTTTCCAGTTAGTGCAATATATAGACCTCCCAAATAGTTAGGAAGTTATTCTTTTAATACACCTTCCATTTAAACCCCAAATTTACAGGAACATGCTCAACAAACCCCCCAAAGAGCATCAGGTGACCTAACAGAGCACCAATTCTTCCCCCTCTCTGGCACAGGGCACCCATGGCAAGGTAAATGCTGCCACGCTCACTTCACCTGGCCTGCATCAGGGCTTGCCAAGGCCAGCAGCAAGCAAGGGAGACTGAGAAGGTGGCAAGAGCCCAGGAGCACAGGGAAAAGGACCCTGGGACAAGGCAGAGGAAGAGAAAGAAGCCATCCCACACCTTCCCAAAAGGCCACAGACTTAAGGCTGCTTTCCTTATTTACAGTTGGGTTTGAAAGCCTGTCAGGCATCACGTTAAAACCAAACAAAGCACAACCCTTCCTGCCAGGCTGCTGGTACAGGGAACAACTCAAACCCAGGCCAGGAGAAATCACTTCAGCACAGAACAAGAGGATGCACTGATCTTTGAGCTTCAGCTCAGCCCTGCCAACAGACAAGGCCTGGAGGTGTTCCTTTGGTTCATCTACTGCAAAAACCACTGCGTGGAGATCTACCAGGTCTCAGAGCAGCTTGCTGTGGCAGAGCTTAACCTTGTTCTGGTTCTGAAATTAAACCACAAACACAAATGCCCACAGAGAGCTGCACAGTCATTCACAATCACATCCCTCAGCAAGGTAGGGCAGCTGTGCATTAAATCCCTGGAAGCCCAGAAGCTTATCCAGATGCTTCACATCACCAGCGACTCGATAAGGACTTTGGAAGCACCACAGATGACTGCAGCTGGCAAAGAACACAGACCTGAAACTTCCCCTTCCTTTGGGGAGGGGGGAAAACTTGTGCCAGATGGGAGAAAGCTCCAAAAATTTTTTTCTGGCACACAAATCCTTCTGCAAGGAAGACATTTCATCCCTAACCCCATGAATGCTCAAGTTTGGTTTGTATAGAGGAGAAGCAGCAAGCTTGCCAATCACTCCTCACTCTCCAACACCTATCCACAGCTTCAGACACAGCAGTGGTTTAAAACACAAGACAAAATAAACTGAGGTAGCCACAGCACTCCAAACCAGGCTTTTCTTTTAAGAAGCCCTGCGTCCTCAGAACCTTTCACATGCATCTTTGAGCCCTGCAGAAGCCTACTTTCTGCTCTTTGCCACCGTGAGAGCACAAGTGTCTCTAGCCAACCACCTCTCCACAAAACAGCATCTTAAGCTTGTCACATGTGAAGCTACAATTTCTCAGAAATAAAGCAAAATTGGACCCTGATCCTAGAGAAGACTGATAGAAGTGATTTTAAATGGCCCACATCTGAAGCTCTGACTAAATCCCATTTATTTCTGTCTCAGATAACGAGCAGGAAAAGTACATTGAGGGAAATGATACTAAAGCCTCTCACAAACTGGCTTCTAAGAAAAGCTGAACATCAAGCCCTCCATCCTCATGGGGAGGACTTGGCCCAGGACCTAGTCTCAGAACCCAGTTCCCCCTCTCTGCTTGCTTGCTGAAAACACAGAGGTTGAGATCTGCAAAGCAGTAGAAGGGGTGAATAAAACCAGTGAAGGAGGAGAACTGCACGTGTCCTTCTCACAACGCACAAAACCAACCTCACACGTGTCTCCAGGAGACAACAGAGGTCTCTGAGCAGTGCAAAACACCAACCCCACTGAAGTACCACCTCAAGGAAGGACCAAGGCCTTCTGCTGGGGGCTTCAAAGCTCTGAGGTCAGGCAGGGGTCCCCACACGAGCACCCTACGAACCTTTCGCCAGCGCTGCTATTCCTGGGGAACTTCAGAGACCTGTGGCAGCTCCTCTGCAGCTTTCCAACCAGCAGGTACCATACTGTTTGGAGGAGGAGGTTCAAGATTGCTGCCTAATAGGAAAGCATGAAGATGCAGTTACCCCAAGGTTAAATCATGGAGGGGAATAACAACAATACTAAATATTTATAAGAGTGCAATGCAAGGGGGGAGGAGGCAGGAAGGAAAACGCATATGCTGGGGGCTGCTGGGGCAGGCATGGAGGGGGCAAACGACTGCGGGAGGGCAAGCAGAAGGGAGGCCTGGGCTAGCTTTGCCAGGGGAGCTTGGGGCGGGCAGGGCCGGCAGGAGCAAGGCCGGGGAAGCCGGGGCAGCGCTCGCCAACTGGCGGCGGGAGGGGAGCCGGGGGGGGGGGGAAGCGGCTGTCAGGGCAGCGGGGAGGGGATGGGGCCCGGCCCCAGCGGCTGGCCCGGGAGTAAACCGCAGCCTCCCACCGCCAGACGGGACGCGGAGGTAAACTTTTGGGTAACGCCGAGTGCGCCCCGGGGTAACGGTACGAGCCCTGCCCGGGGTGGGGGGGGCGGGGGGGGCCGCACCGCCGCCACCCCCTTCCCGCGCCCCTTCCCCGGCCCCACTCGCGACCCACCCGAGACAAAGGCCCGGGGGCCTCCGCCGCTGCCCGGGCCCCGCCGCCTCGCTGACAGGTCGGCCCGGCCCCGCCGCCCCCCGGCCACACGTGGGCGAGCCCCGCCGAAGTTAGTTTGTCCCAGCGCGGCCGGGCCGGACCGGGCCTGGTCGGGCCGTGGCGGGGGCCGGCAGCCGGAGCCCGCGCCCGGGGCTCGTCTGTGGGAGGAGACGGGGAAGGAGGCCGAGGAGGGGGGAGGGTGGGGGGAAGGAGAGAAGGCGGCGGGTGCCCCGCGGGCCGGAAGAGCCGGTGCGGCGGGCGGGCAGGCGCGCAGGGCTCCGTCTGCCGGCGGCGGGGCCGCCCGCCCTGCCCGCGGGGCGGCAGCACCCGCCCGGCCGTCCGGCGGGAGGGCGCCGGGGGAAGAGCGAGCGGGAGGGAGGGAGGGAAGGAGGGAGGGGCGGGCCCCGCCGCGGCCGTGCCCGGGCGAGCGAGCAAGCGGGCGGGCAGCACGCACTCACTCACCCACGCAGGCAGCTCCTCCGAGGGCCCCGCCACCGCCGGGGCCCCGCGCAGGCCTCACCCCGCACCGGGCACCAACGGCCGCAACATGGCGGCGGCAGCGGCGGGCGGGGCCGGGGGCGGGGCGGGGCTGGGCCGGGGCACGGCGGACCGCCCCTACCCCCCACACACACCCCTGTACCAGCCCCTACCCCCCAAAACCCCCCGCCCCTTCCCCGTTCTCCGCGCCGGGCCGGCGGCGGTACCGGCAGCCTTCGCCTTGGGGTGCGGCCTTCCCGGGGCGTCGCGGCCTGCATCGCCCGGGGCGGGCGGGCGGTCTCCGTGCCCACCTTCCCCTCAGGGGCGGGCCCGGCCGCCCTGACAGGAGGCGCCTCACGGGCCTGTCCCGCGGGTTCCTTCCCCGGCGCCTCGCCGTGTTTAACCTGCCCTCGGCAGAAGCCGCTTCCCGGGGCAGCTTCGCCCTGTCCCCGCAGGGCCCCGCACCGGCAAGGGCCTGGCCTTCCCCCGCCATCAGCCGGGCCCAGCTGGAACGAGTCGCTGCCTCTTGGCCAGCACACCCATGGCGGTGAGAGCCGTGCCCCACGGGGCTGGCTAGAGGTGCCTGGCCCTTGACGCTGGTTGCTCAGCATCCTCCTTAGCTGATGAAACTCCGAGGAACGCAGGGTTCAAGTCCTACAGATTTAAACCCCCCCACACACACCTCCAAAGCCTCACAAAACTGCGTAACAACTGTAACCATACTGGCCACGTCTTGGTTACAGTGGTAACAGGGCCATGGTTATTGGTTACAATGGTTCCAATAAGGCTGGTGGTTAACACCTCCCGCAGATGGCTTTGCTGGAGAGCTCTGTCCTGGAGCCTTCTCATCCCCATGAGATGAGAGGCCCAATGAAGGCCCACCGAGGTGCTAAAGGGGCTGGAGCGTCTGCCACGCCAGGAGAGGCTGGGAGAGCTGAGACTGTTCGTCCTGGGGAAGAGAAGGCTCCGGGGCAGCTTCTCCAGGTCTGCAAGGAGGGTGCAAAGAGGGTAGAGAGAGGCTCTTCTCAGAGGTGCCTGGAGCCAGGACTGAAACACAGAAATGCACCAGGAGGTTCCCTCTGTACATCAGGAGATACTTTCCTGCTTTGAGGGTGGCCAGGGAGGTTGTGGAGTCTCCTCAGAGGCGTTCAGCGGCCATTTGGATTCCTGGGCCACTGGCCTTGCTTCAGCTTGTCCCAAATGAGTTCTGGAGGTCCCTTCCACCCTCAACCACTCTGTGAAGCATTTTGTGTTCAGGTATGAACGTGTCACCTCCTCCCACTGCAATAAAAGATGAGTATTTCTGGAGTTTGTCTGTCCTGTGACATGACATTTCTACCACCTGTGCCCGGTGCCAGACGTACAGCTCTCCTCAGACCACATTTCTCTCTCTCATCCAGTCCAAGAATTATCATCTTCTCTTCCTGTCATCACTCCCGTGGGCAAAACAGTTGTTGGGTTGGGGATTTTTTTATTGACACTCGTAGATTCACTTCCTTCATTTCTGAATTGGTGTCATCACCTTTCTCCTTCTGGAGGTGACAGCCGGTCCCGCCAGACCCAGCAGAAGTGTGAAGGAAGCCACGCAGAGAAGACACTCGCGGCAGCCATTGCGGCCGTTACCTGTATTCTTAGCACACCTCTACAAAAAGCTGCTCAGGAGCTGACAGCCACATCCAGTCAGAGAGCTGACATCTCTCACACCAGCGGAAAGATCCACCGCAGACCTGAGCAAGCTGTGGCTCGCAGGCAAGCCGCTGTCATTGGAAGGATTGTGCTAATTAACAAATAGAGGGCCAGTGGGAATGGAGCTCCATCCCAGATGGCCAAGGAGGAGAGGCAGCCCTGGAGTAGCCGTGTGGGAAGCTGCGTTCCCCTCCTCGAGGCAGCTGAGGCAGGAGGCTATTCAAGAGAATCTATATTCTTCACTGTGATCTAAAAACAGCATTTCTTTTTTTAATTTTTGGTCCAATTTGGCAAATCCAGAAATAAAAATTCTTCCTCTTTTTTTTTTTTTTAATTGTTTCTTTTCTGTGAGTTTTAAATTCGTCCTGTTAGGCTTGTTTCATGATCTGAGCTCATGGAAGAGGCAGACTCGGGTCTAAAAGAGACGCAGCCCTGTGTGCTTGGGATGTGCCTCAGCCAGAGCAGGGAGCAGCGTCGGGGAAGGCAGCAGGCCTGCCAGCGGCCTACCTCTCTTCACCAAAGGCACAGGCCTTGACAGTATCCTCCTGTTCCCATGAGACAGGAAAAGTTCCTCATGCTGAGAGGAACTTAATAATCACATTCTCAAAACACAGCGGCCTTGATGCCAGGGGTACAGACTGCCCTAAACCAAGGAGGAGTTATGGGAAGGTGCTTGGGAGTAACGGAACATGTTAAGAGCCAGCCACAATAAGAAGGCCTGACAGGAGGCGCCTCACGGGCCTGTCCCGCGGGTTCCTTCCCCGGCGCCTCGCCGTGTTTAACCTGCCCTCGGCAGAAGCCGCTTCCCGGGGCAGCTTTGCCCTGTCCCCGCAGGGCCCCGCACCGGCAAGGGCCTGGCCTTCCCCCGCCATCAGCCGGGCCCAGCTGGAACGAGTCGCTGCCTCTTGGCCAGCACACCCATGGCGGTGAGAGCCGTGCCCCACAGGGCTGGCTAGAGGTGCCTGGCCCTTGACGCTGGTTGCTCAGCATCCTCCTTAGCTGATGAAACTCCGAGGAACGCAGGGTTCAAGTCCTACAGATTTAAAACCCACACACACACCTCCAAAGCCTCACAAAGCTGCGTAACAACTGTAACCATACTGGCCACGTCTTGGTTACAGTGGTAACAGGGCCATGGTTATTGGTTACAATGGTTCCAATAAGGCTGGTGGTTAACGCCTCCCGCAGATGGCCTTGCTGGAGAGCTCTGTCCTGGAGCCTTCTCATCCCCATTCTCAGCCATAATAAGATGGTCAAAACAGCTGGTGTGCGGATGGTTTGAGGCATCAAAGGTAAACTAAGGGTATTTAGCTCTAAGATATGCTTATCAGAACCCGTTATAATCACTAACCCATCAGCGGGGTGTGAACAGTGTGTGTAAGCAATTAGCAGGTTTTTAGCTGGCCACAGGTTTTTAGTTGTCAGTAACACAGGTATAGAACCTGTGGGATTTCACCCAAGAAACACCTTCACCTGAAATTCATATTGAATTGCGGGTTGCCCATCGCCCATCCCCGCAAAGCAGCACCCCTGAGAAAGCCCCACATCCTTGTGCCACCTCAAGTGAGGGAAACCCCTGGGTGAAACACCCTCAAAGCCACGTCCAGCTGCACCTGAGATCTTCACTTTCCATTCTTCCTGCTGCCTGGGGTGGTAGGCACTCAGTTTTTCACTGGGGGGAAACTGGTTCTTCCCAGGTGCTGGTGGTGCCAGAGGGTGTCTGTAGGCAGGTATGGTGAGAGGTGGTTTATTTCCACATAACAAACACGATGGAGCTTTGTTTCTGACAGAGCTCCATGTGACAGAGAATTACCTGGAGCTGCTTGCTAAACTTGGGCCTTACAAAACTCTAATTAATGTTGCAGAAACTCAGGGGGAAGGATTCTTATTGGCAGGGTGAGAATGAATCTCCAGACACAAACATTCCTCTCAGATGACAGCGTAGCCTTCGGCGTTATCTACACACACACACACACACTACACACACACACAACCTGGTGGAACTTAAATAAGGGTAATTAATTACACAGATGTCATCTGGTTAAAAGCATTTACACCTTTCACTCTGGCTCTTTGGTCTCCCTGACTCCCAGGGCATGCCCTCTGCCTTGCCCAGAGAGGATTTCCTTCCCCCACCCCCCCTTTTTGTTTCTTTACATGTTTGCTGATGAGCTGCCACTCATGAAGATCCCTCTGTATGACCACTGTGAACATGGGAAAAACCTGCCTTTACTCCACACCCGTGCTCAAGGCAGCCTGAACTCACCTTGTGGTCGTGGGACTTGCTTGTGACCATGGAGACTTGACCTTAAATTCCTGTGGGAAATCAAAGAGAACCAAGCAGTGTCCCCCAGTGAGTCTGGGGTTAGGAGTAAGAACCCTAATGTGGCAAACTCCTCTTGGAGAAGAACTGGTTTGTGCCCTTGCCTTTGATTCCAATAGAATCCCGGCCTGGTCTGGGTTGGAAGGGACCCCAAGGGTCCCAGAGCTCCAACCCCCTGCCACAGGCAGGGACACCAACCTCCAGGCCTGGAGCTACACAAGGTTTTCCAGGGTCTCATCCAACCTGGCCTTCAACACCCCCAGGGACGGGGCACCCACCCCCTCTCTGGGCAGCCCCTGCCAGCCCCTCCCCACTCTCTCTGCAAAGAACTTCCCCCTAAGATCTCCTCTAACCCTTCCCTCCTCCAGCTTCACCCCAGCCCCCTTGTCCTGCCCCTGGCTGCCCTTGAACAAGCTGATTCCCCTCCTGTGTCTCTGCTCCCTTCAGGGATGGGAAGGCTGTCACTTAACAGAATGCCTTCTAAGAACACTGACCATCAACCCACCCAGCTTATTTTCCACAGCTCAGGGGTCTCCAACCTGTGGTACAAATCCAGGTGATGCAGATAAATCACTTCTATCTCTCCTCTTCAGCCCAAGACACTCCTTCCCTTACACATCCATCTATCCATCACAAGAATTCATGGTTTTGGGACAATCTGGTACCAGGCATCTGACCAGTTCCAGATGATAAGTGTTGGGTCATAATAGAGCAAAGACCTGCCCTGCTCTGTCTTCTTCAGAAAGGCCTGAGTCAAGCCCCTCCCCACTCTCTCTGCAAAGAACTTCCCCCTAAGATCTCCTCTAACCCTTCCCTCCTCCAGCTTCACCCCAGCCCCCTTGTCCTGCCCCTGGCTGCCCTTGAACAAGCCCATTCCCCTCCTGTGTCTCTGCTCCCTTCAGGTACAGGAGAAGAAGCTATCCCACCCAATTAATGTTCCCTAAACGATGGCTGGAGGGTGGGAAGGGAGAAAAGCAGCACCCTGTGTCAGGGCAGAGCATCTCACAAGAGGTGCAGGGTGCTGACTGCTTTTCCTTCAGACCAAGCTTGGGGAGGAAGGTGGAGAAAGGCAGGAAACTACAAGGGGCTGTGACAAAGAGGCTTCTCAGTTAAAAAAAACAACCCACAACCTTAAGATTTATTACAGTGAAAATTCTTTTTATGCCTTAAAAAGCCCCTGGGCTGTGATGAACAGGGAGCACAGTGCTAGCAACAGTCAGAAGTCACCTGAGAAGGCCTCATTTTCCACAGCAGGCCTCCTTGGACCCCATCAGCTGGGGCCATGAAGTGTCTTCATGTTCTTGTCTTTACCCAGTTAGGCATTCAGTGGGCCCTGGGTTCCTCCCCGCCGCCGCCCGGGCTGCTGAGCGATGGGCTGGGCTTGGCCTGAGACACTGCAGTAGAGGACAGACAAATGTCTCTGGCCTTCAAGAAACCATTTCCCAAAGGTTGAACCCCTGGTGACTCATGGCTGGAGAGGATCTAACCGCCCTTGATTGCCACCCAGCTGGAAGCGGGAGCGCTGCCCCGGAGCACCAGGAGTGGAGAGGAGCCAGGGATGAATGAGAGGCCTGATTTCATTGTGGGTTAATAAAACCCACTTCCTCCAAGAGGGCTTGTGAACCTTCTGATGAAGACAGAGAGGGAAATGGCCATGGGGCAGCCAGGGGAAAATGAGGACCTGCAGCTTTGGGGTAGGAAGCAGAGGATCACAGGGGATGGAAGGGACCTCCAGAGCCCATGGGGTCCAACTCCCTGCCAAAGCAGGGTCCCTAGGACAGGGCACACAGGGCTGGAATCTCTCCAGAGAAGGAGACTCCACACCCCCTGGGCAGCCTGGACCAGGGCTCCCTCACCCTCACTGGGGAAAAGTTCTTCCCCAGCTTGGGGGGAACTCCCTGGGCTCCAACTTGCAGCCATTGCCCCTTGTCCTGTCCCCACAGACACTGAGAAGGGGCTGCCCATGTCCCCCTGTGTCCCACCCTTCAGCTCTTGATCCCCATTGATCAGATCCCCTCTCAGTCTCTTCTCTCCAGGCTGAACAGCCCCAGCTCCCTCAGCCTTTCCTCACAGGGGAGATGCTCCAGGCCCTTCAGCATCTCCAGAGCCTCCTCTGGACTCTCTCCAGGAGATCCCTGTCCTTTCTATCCCAGGGAGCCCAGCACTGGACACAACACTCCAGGGGGGGCCTGAGCAGGGCAGAGCAGAGGGGGAGGATCCCCTCCTGGGACCTGCTGCCCACACTCCTCCTGATGCAGCCTGTCAGCTCACTGGGCAGCACACTCTCACCCCGCTGCGCTCATCCCACGCTGAAATCCTCCCACCTGGGAGGATTCAAACGGTCTCACAGAACCTAGGGGAGAAAACCAAAGCTCCTCTCTGAATTTGCATAGCCAACGTGCATGAGAAACCCCCTCCTGAGCAGCAAGAGCACTGTCCTCCTAAAGCAGCTGCTCTGCACTGCCTCTGACCTCTCAGGCGTGATCCCTGGGGAGACCCTACCAAGCAGCTTCAAGAGAGAGAGTCACACCTTTCAGCAACAGGATTTCAGTCCCTGTCTGCACCAAACTCCAGGGATGCTCCACTTTGCCCATGCTCTCTGCTGAATGCTTCTGTGTTCAACAGGCAGAGGTGCCCACCTTCTCTTTGCCTTCCTCTCCACTCTCTGTGGAAGGTGCAATCCCAGCCATGCCAGCTAATATTCCTTCTGCTCTCCAGGAACCAGCTCTTGTTCCTCTCAGGTTAACCCATGAACACAATCAAGCTATGCTTAGAATTGCTCCCAAGAAGCTGTTCCCCTCCCTCAGCTTGATAAGAGAGGGTTTTTAGGAGAAGTGTGAATCCCCATCCTACTACTCTGGGCAACCCCCAGAGCATCTGCATGCCCATCCTCTACCACCAGTGGGACAGGTGACCCAGGACAAGGTGAAGCCTCAGCCAGCATGAGCAAGGAGGAGCATCCCTGTGGTGGCCAAGATTCTGGTTTGATCTTTTCCTCATCAAAAACCAAGTTTCAGGAGAGCGTGAGAAGGCAGCTAAGTGGAGTCTCCTAGGAGGACCTGAGATGGAAGGACACCCTGGATGCCCCCAGGCTGACTTTCCACTTGAAGACAGGCTGTTTGCAGACCATGATCAGCTTGCTGGGAGTGAGCTGGTTGAGCAAGTCAGTGATTGCTCAGGCCACTTCTCATGTGGCCTTCCAATTGAGAATTGGGGCCTATATGAAAGATGGAGAAAGACTCTCTGCCAGGAGAGCTGGAAGAGGGGAGATTTAGACTGGATGTAAGGAAGATATGAGGGTGGGGAGGCCCTGGCACGGGGTGCCTGGAGAGGCTGAGGCTGCCCCTGGATCCCTGACAAGGTGTTCAAGGCTGGGTTGGATGGGTCTTGGGGCACCCTGGGCTGGTTGGGGGTGTCCCTGCCCGTGGCAGGAGGTGGCACTGGAGGAGATGATGACTCTGAGGTCCCTTCCCACCCAAACCATTCTATACTGCTGTGATTCTGATGCTTAGGTTGCCTGTGACCCTAACACTCATTTAAAGCCAGGTATTGATTTACCATCCCACACAGAGGCAGGGTCATGCAGGGTGGGTGTGTGTGGGGGATGTCACCAGGAACATCCAGGTCTTTCCTGATGTCTCTGCTGTCAGGGGTTGTGACAGCCTGCCCTGGTGCTCTGCTTTTCTCTGGAAAGCAGTGGGGTTGCCAGGTCATCACCCCCCACCCTGTGCAACATGGCGGGGGGGGGGCTGTTTGGGGATGCCAGGGGATGGCTGAGTGAAAACCCAAGGGCAAAACAACACAAACACAACCACCAACACACAGGCAGAGGAGGAGAACAAGCTCCTGGAGGCCCCTTCCCAGGGAGCGGAGCAAGGGGAGGGCTGGGGTTCCTCCTGCAGCCTTCCCCAGCTCTCTCTGTCTCAGCCCTCCCTCTGCTCCCAGTGCAGACTGGTGCATGGCTGCAGCCTCCTGCTCCCCATGGGGCTGTGGGTGCCCAGCCGTGTGTCCGGCCCCCTCGAAGGAAGGAAACCCCAAACCACATCCCCAGGGCTGCTCTGCTGCACACCTGCCCCCCTCAGGGACCATGGCCAACCCCCCCCCCCACACCCCCTTGTGCTCGTGCTGCCCCACACTCACCCTGCACCCTGCATGTAGCAAAGGCACCAGCCCCAAACCCATCCAGCCCCCCAGAGCTCTCCTCAGCCCCAGCTCTCCTCCTGACCTCTAATCCATTTCCTGCCACTGCCCAGGCCCCACCAGGAGTGTTGTGTCCAGTGCTGGGCATGATCCCAGTCTTTATCCCTGGGATAAAACAGTCAGGGATCTCCTGGAGAGAGTCCAGAGGAGGCTCTGGAGATGCTGAAGGGCCTGGAGCATCTCCCCTGGGAGGAAAGGCTGAGGGAGCTGGGGCTGTTCAGCCTGGAGAGAAGAGACTAAGGGGGGACCTAATTAATGTTGATCAATATCTTAAGCAGGGGATGCAGGGGGACATGGGCAGCCCCTTCTCAGTGTCTGTGGGGACAGGACAAGGGGCACCCTCCTTGGGGGTGCTGAGGGAAGCTGCTGGGGCCCTCAGCTCCAGAAGGACATAGAACCCCTGGAAAGCAGGGCCACCAAGGTGATGGAGGGAGTGGAAGCCCTTCCTTGTGAGGACAGGCTGAGGGAGCTGGGGCTCTTTAGCCTGGAGAAGAAGAGACTGAGGGGTGAGCTCATCAGTGTCTGTGTGCAGAGGCTGAGAGTCAGGAGGCCAGAGCCAGGCTCTGCTCAGGGGTGGCAGCCCCAGGACAAGGGGCAGAGGGTGCAGCTGGAGCAGAGGGAGCTCCATGGGAATGTCAGGAGGAACTTTTTCCTTGTGAGGGTGACAGAGCCCTGGGCCAGGCTGCCCAGAGAGGCTGGGGAGTCTCCTTCCCTGGAGAGAGTCCAGCAAAGGGCTCTGGAGATGGTTAAAGGGCTGGAGCATCTCCCCTGGGAGGAAAGGCTGAGGGAGCTGGGGCTGTTCAGCCTGGAGAGAAGAGACTGAGAGGGGATCTGATCAATGGGGATCAAGAGCTGAAGGGTGGGACACAGGGGGACATGGGCAGCCCCTTCTCAGTGTCTGTGGGGACAGGACAAGGGGCAATGGCTGCAAGTTGGAGCCCAGGGAGTTCCCCCCAAGCTGGGGAAGAACTTTTCCCCAGTGAGGGTGAGGGAGCCCTGGGCCAGGCTGCCCAGGGGGGTGTGGAGTCTCCTTCTCTGGAGAGATTCCAGCCCCGTCTGGACAGCGCCCTGTGTGCCCTGTCCTAGGGACCCTGCTTTGGCAGGGGGTTGGACCCCATGGGCTCTGGAGGTCCCTCCCAACCCCTACACCTCTGTGACTCTGTAGTTTCTATTTCCCAAAGGGTTTCACCTCAAAAGCAGCCCCAGCACCCCATGAGTGAAGCAACCCAAGGAGCTGTGGAGGCCTCAGACACCTGGAGATAACAGCAGTCATTAAAAAGGCATAACCAAAGGGCATGGTGATAGTTTTGCCACGTCTTCATGCTTGAGAGGGGGCTGAAATAACCTTTCCATAATCCCATTAGCATTTCCAGTGGAAACAATGGCATTTTAGGAGGCAGAACAATGTCTTTCCTTATCATTCTGAAAGGTCAGAGGAATTTATCTGATTTAATATTTTATAATTGATACTCAGCAACACAGGAGAAGGCAGCAGACAGGCAGGGGACAGCTGCAGGGACATGGCTGAAGATGGCTTCTCCTTTTCCAGCAGCACTGGGCAGGAGCTGGCTCAGGGAGGAACAGCCCTTTTCTATTGACTCGGCATGAAAAGGGACTTTCTGTCCCACCCTGCCCTGGGAAGGACCCCAAAGGCAGCTCCCTCCACGCTCACAGTGTCACCACCACGTCTCTGTGGGAGCTGGTGCTCTGAGCCCTGCAATCCCAGGGGGTGAGACATCCCCAGAGAGCCTGTGGTCTTCTGTCATAGAATCCCAGAATCCCAGCCTGGTCAGGGTTGGAAGGGACCCCAAGGGTCCCAGAGCTCCAACCCCCTGCCACAGGCAGGGACACCAACCTCCAGGCCTGGAGCTACACAAGGTTGACCCCATCCAACCTGGCCTTGGACACCCTCAGGGATGGGGCACCCACCCCCTCTCTGGGCAGCCCCTGCCAGCCCCTCCCCACTCTCTCTGCAAAGAACTTCCCCCTAAGATCTCCTCTAACCCTTCCCTCCTCCAGCTTCACCCCAGCCCCCTTGTCCTGCCCCTGGCTGCCCTTGAACAAGCTGATTCCCCTCCTGTGTCTCTGCTCCCTTCAGGCACTGGCAGGCTGCAATGAGGTCCCCCCACAGCCTTCTCTTCTCCAGGCTGACCCAGCCCAGCTCCCTCAGCCTCTCTCTGGAGGGGAGCTGCTCCAGCCCTCTGAGCATCTCCGTGGCTCCTCTGACCCCTCTCCAACAGCCCCACCTCCAACCCATCCTTACCCCAGTTGACATGGGTGCTGGCACAGGCTGGTCAAGCAGCTGCATCCTCCAGGGTGGGAAGGGGTGAGGCAAAGGGAAACCTGAGGAGAAGAAACCACCATGGGTGGGGAAAGGAGAGTGAGGGAAGATGCTGGGGCAGGTCGTGTTGCCCACCAGGCACGGTGGCAGTGAGCACACACAAGGACAGGCAGGGATGCTCTCTGTGACGGTGACTCTGCATCCAGAGCAGCAGCAGGTCAGGACCAGCACCCCTTCCCTGGGCTCACAACCTGCCCCATCCCCTGGCACCAGCAGTCAGGCAGGGACCAGCTGGTGGCACGGGGGGTCTCGTGGCCACAGGGTCCGTGACTTGTGTTGAGGACCTCTTGCACCCTATCTCTGGTAGGGAATGGAAACCAGGGGGTCCTTCTTTGCTGGATCATTCTGGAAAGCCAGAGCTGAAGCCTCTCACTTGTCTCCTCCATCTGTTTATTTTTACCACTTAAGGACACGTCTGTCTCCTCAACTGCTCCTGACACCGTGGCAAGAAAAGCCAGCCCAGTGAAGACAGCTTTATCAAAGGGACATCAGCTCTTTGCTGCTGTGTGACACCTCCTCAGCTCTTCCCCTGGGACATCAAGTCTGGTCTGTGGTATCAAAGAGCATCGTCCCTCACCGGTCTGAGTGATGGGGTTGGAAATCCTTCCTTATTATGCCAAAGGTTATCCAAGCTGTGAAGATAAGAGGCCACTTCAAGCTCTTCAAGGGCTCCCATTCGTTTGGTGACTTGGCTTTTCTCTTCAGTGCTGGGGGATGCCTCATTGGAAGGGATTAGGAACCCTGGAGAAACCACCGCTGGGATCATCTGTGACAGGGGAGACATCTCAGGGGCTTGTGGAGACGCTGTGGTATTGGACATTTCTCACCTTTAATAAAGTCATAGTGTCACAGAATCCCAGCCTGGGACCCCCAGAAGGGACCCCAAGGGTCCCAGAGCTCCAACCCCCTGCCACAGGCAGGGACACCAACCTCCAGGCCTGGAGCTACACAAGGTTGCCCAGGGCCCCAGCCAACCTGGCCTTGAAGGTTGGCCCATCAGAGGCCCTGGTGCAGTCTGGACATGCTCCAAGGTCTGGGCAAGCCAGGACCCTTTGCACAATCTGCCCACAGCTGAGACAGCACAGAGCCCTGGCCTTTGTGTTGCTGCAACTGCTGGTGGGGCCCTGCACCCCGTTGCTGGACGTGGGTCGGGCTCACAGTGAACCCCTTCTTCTCAGCTGGGCTCCAAAGGGGCAATGGCCTCAAGTTGGAGCCCAGGGAGTTCCCCCCAAGCTGGGGAAGAACTTTTCCCCAGTGAGGGTGAGGGAGCCCTGGGCCAGGCTGCCCAGGGGGGTGTGGAGTCTCCTTCTCTGGAGACATCCAAACCCCACCTGGATGTGTTCCTGTGGGATTTAGTATATAGGGTATAGGAGGAGTTGTTAGCTTCTTTAGATGGTTTTGGTGGAGTTTTCTTATTAACAAGACCAGTTAATGTCAACAATTTGCAGTCTGGGGGGCATTAAAAGGAGTGTGGGCAGCAGGTCCCAGGAGAGGATCCTCCCCCTCTGCTGTGCCCTGCTCAGGCCCCCCCTGGAGTGTTGTGTCCAGTGCTGGGCTCCCTGGGATAAAAAGGACAGGGATCTCCTGGAGAGAGTCCAGAGGAGGCTCTGGAGATGCTGAAGGGCCTGGAGCATCTCCCCTGGGAGGAAAGGCTGAGGGACCTGGGGCTGTTCAGCCTGGAGAGAAGAGACTGAGAGGGGATCTGATCAATGGGGATCAAGAGCTGAAGGGGGGGACACAGGGGGACATGGGCAGCCCCTTCTCAGTGTCTGTGGGGACAGGACAAGGGGCAATGGGTGCAAGTTGGAGCCCAGGGAGTTCCCCCCAAGCTGGGGAAGAACTTTTCCCCAGTGAGGGTGAGGGAGCCCTGGGCCAGGCTGCCCAGGGGGTGTGGAGTCTCCTTCTCTGGAGAGATTCCAGCCCCGTCTGGACAGCGCCCTGTGTGCCCTGTCCTAGGGACCCTGCTTTGGCAGGGGGTTGGACCCCATGGGCTCTGGAGGTCCCTTCCAACCCCTGTGATCCTGGGATTCTTGTGATTCTCTCCAGGCCTGGATAAAGTCCCTGCAGGCTTCACCATGGCACCGATCCTGCTGCTGCCGTGGCCTTCCAGAGCCATCCCAGCTTCTCCCAGCACAGCCCAGCAGTGGTTACCTCCCTTTTCATTGGAGTAAATCCCAGTGTATTGTCTTTGCTGTGGTGGGTGGCTTCACTCCCCCTTCATTTCAAGCTGGTGTCACTGCAGAGCATCTCCAGGTGCTGGGGGAACCTGGGACAACTGAACCCCACCCAATTTATCCTTTCAAATGAACTCTGTCACCACCCTTCCCTGAGTTCCTACACCTCCCAGAAGGTTTTTGGTTTCAAAAGCTTTGGAACCAGCCAAGCTGAACCAACTTTGCTTTGTTGGACTGAAGAACTGGGATCTCTCCCTCAAGCAAGAGCCCTGCATGGCCTGGGGTGCTCCTGTCCAGAACGTGGAGCACAGATTCTGGGAGCAGAACCACAGAAGCTTTGGTTGGAAGGAACTTTGTCCAACCTCCTGTTGGATGCAGGAGGATTGCCAGCCCTGGGAGAGAGGAGAGCACAGCTGTGGGTGTCTCCATGGTGGAGAAAAGCCACCTGGGACAGGCTGCCTTTGATAGCACCACCAGGAGTCAACAGCCCTCCTTAATTTAGGCAGATTTAAGGAGACCTCCTTACCAGTCCCAAGCTTGGTATCTCCAATTCCTGGTTTTTTTGTGTGGTCCTGCCCTGCTTACAGGAATTAGATGGCACCCACTTGGGGTTTCAGAAGCAATCCTCAGGTAATGACCTAAAAAATGCCCTTCCTCCACCAGCTCAGTTCTGGACATCCCCCCCATCCAACCCTTGACCATCAGGAAGGCAGCATGACTGCTAGAGAACATGATCACCTGCCCTTTGGGAAGGAAGGGCCACCAAATGCCTCCAGGATCTCCTTCTGCTTCTTCCAAAAACCAGGGGAAAAAGGACCAAAACCACCTCTGGGCGTTGCAGGTTCCCTGTACACCCCTCCAAGTGTCCCACCAGACAGTGGGCAGCCTTTCCAGTAAGGGGCCACCCAGCCCCAGCCCTTGGTTTCCTAGGGAGCTGTTTTGGCAGGGGAGGGGTTGGACCAAAGGATCTCATGAGGTCCCTCCCATCCCCTGTGAGCCTGGGTTTGGGTTCCCTGTGTACCAGGAGGAATGGCCAGGCCCAGAGGAACAGCCTTCAGCTGCAGGAGGGGGATGGAGAGGGGCTGGGAGGCAGAAATCCTTCCTGGGGAGGGGGAGGCCCTGGCACAGGGTCCCTGGAGAGGCTGTGGGAGCCCCGGGATCCCTGGCAGGGCTCAAGGCTGGGTTGGATGGGGCTTGGGGCACCCTGGGCTGGGGACAGGGCGTCCCTGTATGTGGCAGGGGGGCACTGAGTGTGGGGTGGGGGGAGGGTCTGAAGTCCCTTCCCACCCAAACCAGTCTGGGATTCTATGGTTTGTGTGTGTGCCTGGCTCTTGAGGGGCAGAGAGACCCGTTACGCTTGCCTCCTTCTCTGGTTCAGGCTGGAGAGCGGCTGATCCAGGACCAACCTGCCCTTCCCTTTGCTTTGGCCACCAAAAAGCTGAGTGAGAACCTCCTGAAGGCCCCAGGAGCTCCATGCCAGGCCAGTGAGTGGCCCAGGAGCTGAGCCACCCAGCCAGGAATGGCCATTGGTAGCCTCTGGCCGCAGAACGGCCCCAAAACAGCAGCAGAGGACAATGGCTGTGGGCATGGACAGCCAGGGGAGGTGTGGAGAGGGAACTAAATGGGAGGTGATCCCTCACTCAGGCTCTGCCTGCAGCTGGGCATCTACTGAAGGACCTTTCAGTGGGTCCTGTGGTCCTCCTGGGAGAATCAAACCACATCAGGGAGTGGTTTTCTTCCTAGAGGCAGTGTGAGGAGGAGGCAGAGGAGCTTGTCCACCCTGCCCAGCCATGGGATGTGTCCAAGCTGTGGCCCTGCAAAGAAACTCAGTGGCACCCAAGGGATTTCCAGGGTTTGATGTTTGGGGGGCATCACCTGCTGCTGCAGAATAAGCATGAGAAGGCCCAGAAATGGGCTGAGAATGGATGGCAGGGCAGGGGTAACCTGGAAGGACACCATGGGGTGGGTGGGACACACCGTCAGAGGAAGGGAAGGGGGAGGGTGTTGAGCCTGGAGAAGAGGAGGCTGAGGGGAGAACTTCTCCCCACCTCCCCTGCCCTGCCAGGAGGGTGCAGAGAGGTGGGTGATGGTCTCTTCAGCCAGGTGACCTTCAGAGCCCATCGAAACCACCATGGGGGGTGGGATTTGGTGTGTAAGGCAGGGGGGTGAGGCAGACACAGCTCCACCCCGGCCAGCAACACACCCAGCTGGTGGCAGAGCAAATCCAAACCCAACCTTCATCCAAACCCAACCCTCATCCAAACCCAACCTTCATCCAAACCCAACCTTCATCCAAACCCAACCCTCATCCAAACCCAACCTTCATCCAAACCCAACCCTCATCCAAACCCAACCTTCATCCAAACCCAACCTTCATCCAAACCCAACCCTCATCTAAACCCAACCTTCATCTAACCCCAACCCTCATCCAAACCCAACCTTCATCCAAACCCAACCCTCATCCAAACCCAACCTTCATCCAAACCCAACCCTCATCCAAACCCAACCTTCATCCAAACCCAACCCTCATCCAAACCCAACCTTCATCCAAACCCAACCTTCATCCAAACCCAACCCTCATCTAAACCCAACCTTCATCCAAACCCAACCCTCATCCAAACCCAACCTTCATCCAAACCCAACCTTCATCCAAACCCAACCCTCATCCAAACCCAACCTTCATCCAAACCCAACCCTCATCCAAACCCAACCTTCATCCAAACCCAACCTTCATCCAAACCCAACCCTCATCCAAACCCAACCCTCATCCAAACCCAACCTTCATCCAAACCCAACCCTCATCCAAACCCAACCTTCATCCAAACCCAACCTTCATCCAAACCCAACCCTCATCTAAACCCAACCTTCATCCAAACCCAACCCTCATCCAAACCCAACCTTCATCCAAACCCAACCCTCATCCAAACCCAACCTTCATCCAAACCCAACCTTCATCCAAACCCAACCCTCATCTAAACCCAGCCTTCATCTAAACCCAACCTTCATCCAAACCCAACCTTCATCCAAACCCAACCCTCATCTAAACCCAACCTTCATCCAAACCCAACCTTCATCCAAACCCAACCCTCATCTAAACCCAGCCTTCATCTAAACCCAACCTTCATCCAAACCCAACCCTCATCTAAACCCAACCCTCATCTAACCCCAACCCTCATCTAACCCCAACCCTCATCTAAACCCAACCTTCATCCAAACCCAACCCTCATCCAAACCCAACCTTCATCCAAACCCAACCCTCATCTAAACCCAGCCTTCATCTAAACCCAACCTTCATCCAAACCCAACCCTCATCCAAACCCAACCTTCATCCAAACCCAACCCTCATCCAAACCCAGCCTTCATCTAAACCCAACCTTCATCCAAACCCAACCCTCATCTAAACCCAACCTTCATCCAAACCCAACCCTCATCTAAACCCAACCTTCATCCAAACCCAACCCTCATCCAAACCCAACCTTCATCCAAACCCAGCCTTCATCCAAACCCCCAAAAGAAAGAGTCTCCCTGCTCAGAGCCCAGAAGTCGAGCTCAAGGCACCAAACCCAGCAGAGGTCAATATGAAGTCACCCCCTGGCAGTCAGAGGGAAAACAAAGCCAGTTCCCCTGGAGCCACCTGAAGCTTCACACACTCAAACCCACCAGGAGTGTTTTATTCAGCAGGAACGACTGGCCTGGCCTGGAACGGGCTCGGTGTCCCCAGGAGGTGACACGGCCATGATGACCTGACCCAGCACCACACTTTGCCCCAGCAGTACCAGGGGCTGGTTCCACCACCCCCACAGAGGGAACAGGACTCCCAGCCCCTCTGGCACAGCCATTCCCACCCACCTCTCCAAAGTTCCTGGTGAGTTGACCTTTGGTTCTTCCTCCCATGAGTTCATCCTGTCCTGGTTTACCATCTCCACCACCAGCCCATCTGATTTTAACCCAAACTCTGTAGTTTTCTTTTTTCTTTTTCTTTTTTTTGAGCTTTCCATATTTTTTTTCCCCTAGGAGACCTTCTAGACTTCAGCCAGATGGGGCCTCTCTCCTGCTGCTTGGCTCCACTCATGGTGAGGAGAGTAAAAACCTCCTCTCTTCTGCCTGGACAGCTTTCCAGCACTTGTAGGACAGTTTGTCTGGGAAGAGAACTTCACGTTCTTCCAAGCTGCAGACAGAGACACAAGCACCTTTGCTGCTGAAGGAGAACCAAGACTTAGAAAAACCTCTTCTTCTGTCCCTCCTTTGGACCAAGAGAGAAGACAGAGCTTGGCCACTCTCCCCATCCCACCATCCTTGATGTCTCAAGAGTCCTTTGATCTCTGGGTTGTGTCATTCCCAGAAGGGACCTCTGGTTGTCAGCCTGACAGCTTGGATCAGTATTTTCATCAGTCTGGGGCAACCTGTGTCCAAGGATGGAGATCCCACCCCTCACTGGGCTGACTGGTCCCTGGTGAACTACTTGATCACCCTCTGGGGCCCTTCTCAGTCCACCCCCTGGTGCTACACTGAACCCTCCAGCACCCAAGTGATAGAGAAGCAGGTGGGAAGGGTCTGTGCTCATTCCAAGCATCCTTTGGGCCCTGCTCACCTCCATCTCTCTCTGGGCAGCTGGTTCTCCATGACAGGCAGTGCTTGAGGTCCCCCCACCCCAGAGCACACACAGAGACAGGCACTTAGAAAGGAAATTTTCCTGGAGAAGGCCATTTTTGGAGGTTCTTCCTCCAATAGAAGTTGGTTCTCCATCTCCTCTGCTCCCCACTAGGAAACGGAGCTGCTGAGAGGAGCAGGACCTGAACACCCCTGTGCCCCCCAGCAGAAGGGGCAGGTGGAAGCCTCCCTGCCTGGTGGGCTGGGCTGCTGGAAATCCAGGCTCTGCTCTCAACACACACTTGGTATTGACCTTCCTTTCCCTGGTGCCCCAGTTTTGGTTGGGCCAGAGTTCATCTGCTTGCCCAGCAGCTGGTCAGAGCTGTGCCTGGAGGAGAGCACTGCTGGTAACACACAGGGGGGTCTCCAGCAGCCAAGGGCTTTCCAAGTGAGAAGGTGGGAGGTGGATCCAAGGTGCTTGGAGGGGTTGGGAAAAGGGCCACAATGGGGACAGCTAACCCAAACTGACCAAAGGGACATGCCATGCTGTAGGACATCACTCTCCATCTGCAGCCAGGGGATGGGCAGGAGGTGGTGTGGCTCAGGGACCAGCTGAGCATCACCTGGGGGGTGGGGAGTCCCCGTGCTCTACACACTGGTACTCTTCTTCTGCCCTGTTGAACTGTCTTTCCCTCAACCCAAGAGTTTTCTCTCCATCTGGGGGGTTTATTCTCTGTTTTATTTGGGTTGGCTTGGGCTTCTCTTCTCCCCACCCCAGGTCTGACCAAAGCCTTCAGAGAGCCAGAACTTCAACCCTGCCCCAGCACAGGCTGGGCTCCCTCAGGCCAGAGAAAGGAGGAGCTTGAAATTAGATCTTAGGGGGAAGTTCTTGGCAGAGAGAGTGGGGAGGGGCTGGCAGGGGCTGCCCAGAGAGGGGGTGGGTGCCCCGTCCCTGGGGGTGTTGAAGGCCAGGTTGGCTGGGGCCCTGGGCAACCTTGTGTAGCTCCAGGCCTGGAGGTTGGTGTCCCTGCCTGTGGCAGGGGGTTGGAGCTCTGGGATCCTTTCAACCCAGAGCAGGCTGGGGTTCTATGATAACGACTTTGGGACCTCCAGCAGAGATCTCAGACATCCACAGATTGGCCTGGGTCCTTTCTTGCACCCCTTGCAGAGGTGTGATGGGAGCTGGCAGTTGCTGTTGGGTTTTGATGTGATGCTGCAGCACCACTCTGTAGTGTTTGTGGGGTTCCATGAGCCAGCAGTGTGCCCTGGGGCTGAGAGAGACAATGGGATCCTGGGGGCATCAGGAGGAGTGTGGGCAGCAGGTCACAGGAGGGGATCCTCCCCCTCTGCTCTGCCCTGCTCAGGCCCCCCCTGGAGTGTTGTGTCCAGTGCTGGGCTCCCTGGGATCAAAAGGACAGGGATCTCCTGGAGAGAGTCCAGAGGAGGCTCTGGAGATGCTGAAGGGCCTGGAGCATCTCCCCTGGGAGGAAAGGCTGAGGGAGCTGGGGCTGTTCAGCCTGGAGAGGAGACTGAGAGGGGATATGATCAGTGTGTACCAATATCTTAAGCATAGGATGCAGGGGGACATGGGCAGCCCCTTCTCAGTGTCTGTGGGGACAGGACAAGGGGCAATGGGTGCAAGTTGGAGCCCAGGGAGTTCCCCCCAAGCTGGGGAAGAACTTTTCCCCAGTGAGGGTGAGGGAGCCCTGGGCCAGGCTGCCCAGGGGGTGTGGAGTCTCCTTCTCTGGAGAGATTCCAGCCCCGTCTGGACAGCGCCCTGTGTGCCCTGTCCTAGGGACCCTGCTTTGGCAGGGGGTTGCACCCCATGGGCTCTGGGGGGCCCTCCCAACCCCTGTAACCCTGCCAGGTTTGCCTCCAGCTCACAGAACACAGCAGCTGGTGGCCTCAGCTTGAAGCCAGGTTGGGTTTGGGTGGGAAGTGTTGTGGCTTGTTGGGTGGCCCCATCCTCTGCCAGGCAGCACCACGGCTCCTGGCTGCTCCCATGGGATCAGGGCTATTCCCAGCCGGCTCCACAGGCTGGGGAACCCCTCTGGTAGAGCAGCCTTGGCCTGGTGTGACAGGGCTGGAGAGGACCTGTTGATCCCCACGTGCTCAGGGCTCCAAGAAGCTGTCACCTCCAGCTCCTTAGGCTGGAAGGGGGTGGTGGTGTCAGGAGTCCCCCTGCCCCTGGCCAGCCCGGAGCAGCGCTGAGCAGAGCTGGCTCAGGTCGTTCTCATCGTTCTCCTCAGGTTGGCTGCTGGCCTGGGAGGGGTTGGTGCTGGGCCAGCTGTGGCCAGAGCCTGTCCTCAGGGACCCTTGTCCCTTGGGGTCCCTGCTCGGCGGCGCCGTGTCCCTTGGGCAGGAGCTGCCCGTGCAGCCAGCAGTCCCCTGCTGCCCTGGCTGGGAGTGAGGCCTCTGCCTGAGGAGAGGCCCCAGGAGAGGTGCCTGGAGGGTGGTGTGCAGGCTCTCCCAAGCCCTCTGCTCGGTGCCCAGCTGGGTGTAGTGCAGGTCCAACCGCAGCAGCACGTCGGTCTGGGAAGGGAGAGGAAAGGAGGCACAGTGAGAGCGAGACCGAGCGGGGAGCAGGAGCTGTTGGGCTGGGCTGCTAGGCTGGGCTGTGGGCTGGACTGCTGGGCTGGGCTGCTAGGCTAGGCTGTTAGGCTGGACTGCTGGGCTGGGCTGCTAGGCTGGGCTGTTGGGCTAGACTGCTGGGCTGAACTGTTGGGCTAGGCTGTCAGGCTGGACTGTTGGGCTGGGCTGTTAGGCTGGGCTGTTGGGCTGAACTGTTAGGCTAGACTGTTAGGCTGGACTGTTAGGCTAGACTGTTAGGCTGGACTGTTAAGCTGACCTGTTGGGCTAGGCTGTTGGGCTGGACTGCTAGGCTGAGCTGTTGGGCTAGGCTATTGGGCTGGACTGGGCTGTTGGGCTGAGCTGTTGGGCTCGACTGTTAGACTGGGCTGTTAGGCTGGGCTGCTAGGCTAGGCTGTTGAGCTGACCTGTTGGGCTGGGCTAGGCTGCTGGGCCTGGCTGCTAGGCTGGGCTGCACTGTTAGGCTAGGCTGTTGGGCTGCACTGTTAGGCTAGGCTGTTGGGCTGGACTGCTGGGCTGGGCTGTTAGGCTGGACTGTTGGGCTGGACTGTTAGGCTGGGCTATTGGGCTCGACTGTTAGACTGGGCTGTTAGGCTGGGCTGGGCTGTTGGGATGGACAGGGCTGTTGGGCTGGGCTGCACTGTTAGGCTAGGCTGTTGGGCTGGGCTGCTAGGCTAGGCTGTTGGGCTGAGCTGTTGGGCTTGGCTAGGCTGTTGGGCCTGGCTGCTAGGCTGGGCTGCGCTGTTAGGCTGCGCTGTTAGGCTGGGCTATTGGGCTTGACTGTTAGACTGGGCTGTTGGGCTGGGCTGCTAGGCTAGGCTGTTGGGCTGGGCTGCTGGGCTTGACTGTTGGGCTGGGCTGCACTGTTAGGCTAGGCTGTTGGGCTGGGCTGCTGGGCTCAACTGTTGGGCTGGGCTGCACTGTTAGGCTAGGCTGTTGGGCTGAGGTGTTGGGCTGGGCTGCTGGGCCGGGCTGCTAGGCTGGGCTGCGCTGTTAGGCTGGGCTGTTGGGCTCGACTGTTAGACTGGGCTGCTGGGCTGGGCTGCACTGTTAGGCTAGGCTGTTGGGCTGGGCTGGGCTATTGGGCTGGGCTGCACTGTTAGGCTAGGCTGTTGGGCTGAGCTGTTGGGCTGGGCTGCTGGGCTAGGCTGCTGGGCCGGGCTGCTAGGCTGGGCTGCACTGTTAGGCTAGGCTGTTGGGCTGCGCTGTTAGGCTGGGCTTGGCCGCTGGTGGCGGGCTCACAGCCCCACGCTGTGGCAGGACGCAGCAGTGCTGCCGCCAGCCAAACCCGGGTGGGTGCTGGCTCGGAGGACACGTCCTGCCACCGCCCAGACCCCGCGAGGGTGACAGAGCATCACCCCAAAGACACCGGCACCGGGAGCAGGAGGGGACACAGGCAAGCTGCACCCAGGGGGGGAACACCACAGCACCCCTGGAATGCTGCACCCAGGGGGGGAACACCACAGCACCCCTGGAATGCTGCACCCAGGGGGGGAACACCACAGCACCCCTGGAAGGCTGCATGAGGGAGAGGAACACCACAGCACCCCCTGCATGAGGGGGAGGAACACCACAGCACCCCAGGAATGCTGCACTCAGGGGGAACACCACAGCACCCCTGGAATGCTGCAGCCAGGAGAGGAGCACCACAGCACCCCCTGCATGAGGGAGAGGAACACCACAGCACCCCTGGAATGCTGCACCCAGGGGGGAACACCACAGCACCCCAGGCAAGCTGCACCCAGGAGAGGAACACCACAGCACCCCAGGAATGCTGCACCCAGGAGAGGAACACCACAGCACCCCTGGAATGCTGCACCCAGGGGGGGAACACCACAGCACCCCTGGAAGGCTGCATGAGGGAGAGGAACATCACAGCACCCCCTGCATGAGGGGGAGGAACACCACAGCACCCCAGGAATGCTGCACTCAGGGGGAACACCACAGCACCCCAGGAATGCTGCATGAGGGAGAGGAACACCACAGCACCCCTGGAATGCTGCAGCCAGGAGAGGAGCACCACAGCACCCCCTGCATGAGGGAGAGGAACACCACAGCACCCCTGGAATGCTGCACCCAGGGGGAACACCACAGCACCCCAGGAATGCTGCACTCAGGGGGGAACACCACAGCACCCCTGGAATGCTGCAGCCAGGAGAGGAGCACCACAGCACCCCCTGCATGAGGGAGAGGAACACCACAGCACCCCTGGAATGCTGCACCCAGGGGGGAACACCACAGCACCCCAGGCAAGCTGCAGCCAGGAGAGGAACACCACAGCACCCCAGGAATGCTGCATGAGGGAGAGGAACACCACAGCACCCCTGGAATGCTGCACCCAGGGGGGGAACACCACAGCACCCCTGGAATGCTGCACCCAGGGGGGGAACACCACAGCACCCCTGGAATGCTGCACCCAGGGGGGAACACCACAGCACCCCAGGCAAGCTGCAGCCAGGAGAGGAACACCACAGCACCCCAGGAATGCTGCATGAGGGAGAGGAACACCACAGCACCCCTGGAATGCTGCACCCAGGGGGGGAACACCACAGCACCCCTGGAAGGCTGCATGAGGGAGAGGAACACCACAGCACCCCCTGCATGAGGGGGAGGAACACCACAGCACCCCAGGAATGCTGCATGAGGGAGAGGAACACCACAGCACCCCCTGCGTGAGGGGGAGGAACACCACAGCACCCCCTGCATGAGGGAGAGGAAAGCATGCAAGGAGGGACAGGAACCCAGGAGAGGAAGCTCACAGCACCCAGGAAGAGCCAGCAGCTCCAAGCAGAGGGGCTCTGCAGGGATCCAGTGGCACTCTGGCTCTATTTTAGGGTTCCCTAAAAGATGGGAAGAACCATGTTGGTGGCAGCCAAGTCCCTGAGCTTGCACCCCAAGCACAGGGCTGTGCCCCAGGAGCCTGGCAGGAAGATTTGGGCAGTTCAGGTTCTAGGTGTCTCATGTCTACACCTCAAAGCAGCCCTGAACACTGGGGCTGGGTTCAGAGAAGAGCTCCAGGAGCCATCAAGGGTTGAAGGAGCTGCCAAGAGCTGAGGGTGTCACACACTCTGCCAGCTTGGAGGCACATCCAGGCAGCAGCACTGGGTGTGAGCCTGAGGGGAGCAGAGGAGAGAAGCAGCTGGCAAGATCCACTGGCTGAGGGGAGAAGGAGAAAGAAATGAGCTGAGAAAGGAGGTGCACACTGCTGTCTGGATCTGCTGGAAGAGCCAAGCCAGGGGACCAGCAATTTCACCTCTCTCATGGTCTTTCAATAAGCCTGGGGAGGCTTTTGGTGGGGCTCAGGCTTGGTAGTGGCACCCTGATGGTGCTGAAGCCTCTCCCTGCTTGAGCCTGGGACCAGCCTGTGAGCCCATCTCTCAGTGAGACACCCCTCAACTCCACTGCCCACCCAGGCTGGTCTGATCTCCTCCTGGGGGTCACAAAGAACCACAGAATCACCACGTGTGTGAGGTGGGCAGGGACCTTGAGAGCCCACCCAGTGCCACCCTGCAGTGAGCAGGGACATCTTCACTAGAGCAGGGTGCTCAGAGCCCCATCCAGCCTGACCTTGAATGTCTCCAGGGATGGGGCCTCCCCCAACCTCTCTGGACACTGGGCCAGGGTCTCACCACCCTCAGAGGGAAGAACTTCTTCCTAATGCCCAACCTAAATCTCCCCTTTTCCAGTTTAACCCATCCCCCTCCTCCTGTCCCTCCATGCCCTCAGGAACAGTTCTTCCTCAGCTTCTCTGCTCCTTTCAGGGACTGGAAGGCTGCTATAAGGTCCCCTCAGAGCCTTCTCTTCTCCAGGCTGAACAAGCCCAGGTCTCTCAGCCTGGCTTCACAGGAGAGGTGCTCCAGCTCTTGGATCATCTTTGTGGCCTCCCCTGGACCTGCTGAAAGAGGTCCATGTCCTCCTTGTGCTGAGGGCTCCAGAGCTGGACACAGTATCCAGGTGAGGTCTCCCCAGAGCAGAGCAGAGGGGCAGAATCCCCTCTCTTCATCTTGGCCACCCCTCAAAGAACAAGCCTCCCTGGCCTGGCAGCATGGAACAACAGGGTGAACCATGAGAAAGACACTGGCTTTTGTGCCCTGGAGACCCAGGAGCTCCTCTGCCATCCATCTAGATGTCACCCTGGCACAGGGCACAGCCAGAGGGACACATCCAGCTCAAGGCAGCAGGGACAGGTGGGACCTGCCAGTTAGAGGAGGCAGAAAGGAGAAGCATGCTTGGCACCTGGCTGATCTCTACCTGGATCTTCTGCAGCCCACAGATGTGCAGGACACAGTCTGGCTCCTCCAGCTGGTGTGCAGAGGGCAGCAGGCACCCCACCTGCTCCAGGCAGCTCTCCTTCAGGGCAGCCACCTCAGGCATCTCCTGGGGGAGGAAAACAAGAGGAAAACAGGTCAGCCCCCAGCCCAGCATGGATGTGCCCACCAGCCATGGTGGTTCTGCACAGGGCTGGGCTGGGCCCTGGGTGCTCTGGCTGGTGGAAGCCCTGTGTGCCCCCAGGGAGGCTCCTCAGGGACCAGGACACACAGAGGTTGCCATGCTGCCTCCCTGTACTGGTGGGAAGACCAAGCTGAACATCCCCTGAGGGCAGCTCCTGGGAAGGCTGTGGTGGAATGGGGTCCCAGCAGCACAGGCAGCAGCATAGGTGGTCTGCTGAGGTGGGAGGAGGTTCTTCAAGGCATGGCTGGAGGAAGCCCTGAGCTGTGTCCCCCCCATCATCTCAAGGACTGCTAATTCTTGCTCACTCACTCCAACTTATCCAAACAGCTCCATCTCCATGGGACCCTCTCCAGGAACACCTTGTCTTGGAGCTGCTGGCAGCACAAGGACAAGGGAACAGGTGCCTTAGAGAAGAGCACCTTGCTTTGGGTTTGAGCCCCCCTGGGGCAGGTGACAGCCCACCAACCCCTCCTGTGCAAAGACACTTCCCATGGCCACCACAGCCCATCCTGCTGGCCTGGCTTTGGCCATGGGAGCTGAGAAGCCCCCAGCAGCCCCACAGAAAGCTGGTGGCAAGAAAGGAGGGTCCCACCCTTGAAGAACTTTCATGCTGTTGGCAGAAGTTGCACTGGGTGATGCAGGAGGCTGGTTAGAGAAGCCCTGGGAGCTCTTGCTAACCTTTCCAGACCTTCCCTGGGACTGGGACTGCTGCCTGCAAGCAGACAAAGTCATTTGTTTCTGGCCAGGAGAACATTGGAGGCAGAAGCTAAAATGTTGGAGCTCAAATGCTGGCTGGAATCTGCTGGCATCTGGAGCCACCCAGGAGGAAACACCACTGCTGATCCAGTAGGTCCACTGGAGACAGGCTGAAGAAATACCAAATGCTCTGGACATGAGGAAAGCCAAATGTCACCTCTGCACTTGACAACCCTTTACTGGAAAGATCAACTGGGAGGAGCTGAGGGAAGAGCAGGGCAGTGAGTGGAGCTGGCAGGAAGGGAGGACACAGCTCAGGAGGATGAGCAGCTCTCCTGCTGGCCTGGAAGAAAGAAGGAGCAGAGCAGCCCCATCACATCCAGCCAGCTCCAACCTCCAAGGGCAGAAGGTGTGTGCTGCCAGCCCTGCCCAGGGTGACCTTACTGCCAGGGGAAAACCAGTGATGTTCTGAGCCTGAGGTGGTGCCTGGGCTCTCAGCAGCCTTGAGAGACTCTCACAAAGGTGTGAGTGTCAGTCTGGAACCCTTGTTAGACCTGGAATACCTACAACACCCCAACCACCAGGACAAAACTAGTCCATGGGCAGAAGTCCTCCTCAGTCACCCCACCTCTAGTCCCCTCTCTTGCCCGTGTCAGTCCTTGAGCAGCCTCTCCACAGATGCTGCTTGCCAAGTGAAAACCCAAGGCTGGCAAGACACAGGGTGGGAGAGACCTGGACAGCTAGAGAAGATGGATCAGCACCAGAAAATCCCACTGCAGTGAGCTCTGGCAAGGCTGACAGCAAGGCCAGCCCTCTGCTCAGGTCACTCTGCTGGTGGGAAAAGTACTATTTCCTCAACCACAGGGCTCCCTGGGGCCATTCCACACCCATGGAACCTGGTTTTGGTGGCCCTCAGCCCCCAGCTCCTGCTTGTCAGCAATGCAACCGTGCCTCAGATCCCAGAATCCCAGGTTAGGAGCTGGAAGGGACCTCAGAAGATGATCCAGTCCAACCCTCCTGTCAGAGCAGCATCACCCAGACTAAATCCCACAGGAACACATCCAGGTGGGGTCTGGATGTCTCCAGAGAAGGAGACTCCACACCCCCCTGGGCAGCCTGGCCCAGGGCTCCCTCACCCTCACTGGGGAAAAGTTCTTCCCCAGCTTGGGGGGAACTCCCTGGGCTCCAACTTGCAGCCATTGCCCCTTGTCCTGTCCCCACAGACACTGAGAAGGGGCTGCCCATGTCCCCCTGTGTCCCACCCTTCAGCTCTTGATCCCCATTGATCAGATCCCCTCTCAGTCTCTTCTCTCCAGGCTGAACAGCCCCAGCTCCCTCAGCCTTTCCTCCCAGGGGAGATGCTCCAGCCTTTAACCATCTCCAGAGCCCTTTGCTGGACTCTCTCCAGGGAAGGAGACTCCCCAGCCTCTCTGGGCAGCCTGGCCCAGGGCTCTGTCACCCTCACAAGGACAAAGTTCCTCCTGACATTCCCATGGAGCTCCCTCTGCTCCAGCTGCACCCTCTGCCCCTTGTCCTGGGGCTGCCACCCCTGAGCAGAGCCTGGCTCTGGCCTCCTGACTCTCAGCCTCTGCACGCAGACACTGATGAGGTCACCCCTCAGTCTTCTCCAGGCTAAAGAGCCCCAGCTCCCTCAGCCTGTCCTCACAAGGAAGGGCTTCCACTCCCTCCATCTCCTTGGTGGCCCTGCTTTCCAGGGGTTCTATGTCCTTCTGGAGCTGAGGGCCCCAGCAGCTTCCCTCAGCACCCCCAAGGAGGCCGCAGCCTCCTGCAGACAGGCTCTGCCTGGTCCCTCTGGCAGGGCTGGTGGCACCTCAGACCCAGTGCCAGGCGTCAGGAGCCGCCACTGGAGGTCAGTGTGAGCTAGCGCTGCTGCAGGAGCAGGACAGGGATGGAGGTGACACTGCCCTGGCTCTATGGTGGTCCCTTTTTGGCCTCCCCAGTCCCTCCTGAGCCAGCTCCAGAAGCAGGAGCAGGCAGCAGGGACCCCTTTGCCCCCAGCTGCTGCTGGGGGTGGGTGCACAGGAACACATGCAGGTTTCCATGCCTGGTCAGGGTGGGATCAAGCTCCAACCTCCAGCTGGATGCACCAGGGACCACAAGGAGCTGTAGGGGCATCACCCCTCCCTGAGCAACCACCGGTCATGCTATGCTACAGCCAAAGGACTACAGGAAATGAGGGGCACAGCCAGCAGCACAGGAAACCCTCACAGGTGCCATGGAGACGACCAGAAAAGCCCACACTGGGCACGTGGCCCAGTTAGGAAAGGTGGGAGAAGGGGTGCAAGGAAGGTGGTGGGGCTTCACTGGGGAGGGTACAGGGAACATAACACAGAGTGACCAGCTTGGAAAAGCCCTTGGAGATCACCCAGTCCAACCATCCCTGTCCTGTGCTGACCCAGAGCCCTGAGCACCTCATCTCCCCTCTGTTAAACACCCCCAGGGCTGGGGACTCAGCCCCCTCCCTGGGCAGCCTGGGCCACAGCCCCACAACTCTGCCAGGGAAGAACTTTGCCCTCCCAGCTGAGCTGACCCTGCCCTGGCACAGCTTGAGCCCATTGCCCCTTGTCCCAGCTCCTGGCCCCTGGCTGAAGAGACCAGCGCCCACCTCTCTGCACCCTCCTGGCAGGGCAGGGGAGGTGGGGAGAAGGTCTCCCCTCAGCCTCCTCTTCTCCAGGCTCAACATCCCCAGCTCCCTCAGCTGCTCCTCAGAGGATTTGCCCTCCAGCCCCTTCCCCAGCCTGGTTGCCCTTCTCTGGACACGCTCCAGGACCTCCATGTCCTTCTGATGGTGAGGAGCCCAGAACTGGACCCAGCACTCCAGCTGCAGCCTCCCCAGTGCCCAGTCCAGGGGCACCATCCCCTCCCCAGACCTACTGGCCATGCTGGGTCTGATACAGGCCAGGATGCTGTTGGCCTTCCTGGCCACACTGCTGGCTCATGGTCAGTCACAGTCACCCAACACCCCCAGGTCCTTCTCTGCCTGACAGCTGCACTGGGATCCAGCAGTGCAGCAGGCAAAGGTTGGGGGTTGGGAGTGTTGGAAAAGGCAGATCTGGTTCCCAGCAGAGCAGAGCTCTTCACCTCAATCAAGTGAAGTGCAGTGATTCAATCAGGGAGACCAGACTCCATCTGAGGAGGCACTGGTTAAAGGCATCAGGACTGGCCCCAGATGTGCCCTGGGATGCTCAAGGCATCAGGACTGGCCCCAGATGTGCCCTGGGATGCTCTGCTCTGGGAGGGCATCAGGACTGGCCCCAGATGTGCCCTGGGATGCTCTGGGAGGGCATCAGGACTGGCCCCAGATGTGCCCTGGGATGCTTCTGCTCTGGGAGGGCATCAGGACTGGCCCCAGATGTGCCCTGGGATGCTCTGGGAGGTTAAAGGCATCAGGACTGACCCCAGATGTGCCCTGGGATGCTCTGGGAGCATAAGGGCATCAGGACTGGCCCCAGATGTGCCCTGGGATGCTCTGGGAGGATAAAGGCATCAGGACTGGCCCCAGATGTGCCCTGGGATGCTCTGCTCTGGGAGGGCATCAGGACTGGCCCCAGATGTGCCCTGGGATGCTTCTGCTCTGGGAGGGCATCAGGACTGGCCCCAGATGTGCCCTGGGATGCTCTGGGAGCATAAGGGCATCAGGACTGACCCCAGATGTGCCCTGGGATGCTCTGGGAGCATAAGGGCATCAGGACTGGCCCCAGATGTGCCCTGGGATGCTCTGGGAGGATAAAGGCATCAGGACTGGCCCCAGATGTGCCCTGGGATGCTCTGGGAGGGCATCAGGACTGGCCCCAGATGTGCCCTGGGATGCTCTGCTCTGGGAGGGCATCAGGACTGGCCCCAGATGTGCCCTGGGATGCTCTGCTCTAGGAGGGCATCAGGACTGGCCCCAGATGTGCCCTGGGATGCTCTGGGAGGTTAAAGGCATCAGGACTGGCCCCAGATGTGCCCTGGGATGCTCTGCTCTAGGAGGGCATCAGGACTGGCCCCAGATGTGCCCTGGGATGCTCTGGGAGGATAAAGGCATCAGGACTGGCCCCAGATGTGCCCTGGGATGCTCTGCTCTAGGAGGGCATCAGGACTGGCCCCAGATGTGCCCTGGGATGCTCTGCTCTGGGAGGGCATCAGGACTGGCCCCAGATGTGCCCTGGGATGCTCTGGGAGGTTAAAGGCATCAGGACTGACCCCAGATGTGCCCTGGGATGCTCTGGGAGGTTAAAGGCATCAGGACTGACCCCAGATGTGCCCTGGGATGCTCTGCTCTAGGAGGGCATCAGGACTGGCCCCAGATGTGCCCTGGGATGCTCTGGGAGCATAAGGGCATCAGGACTGGCCCCAGATGTGCCCTGGGATGCTCTGGGAGGGCATCAGGACTGGCCCCAGGTGTGCCCTGGGATGCTCAAGGCATCAGGACTGGCCCCAGATGTGCCCTGGGATGCTCTGCTCTAGGAGGGCATCAGGACTGGCCCCAGATGTGCCCTGGGATGCTTCTGCTCTGGGAGGGCATCAGGACTGGCCCCAGATGTGCCCTGGGATGCTCTGCTCTAGGAGGGCATCAGGACTGGCCCCAGATGTGCCCTGGGATGCTCTGGAGGATAAAGGCATCAGGACTGGCCCCAGATGTGCCCTGGGATGCTCTGGGAGGGCATCAGGACTGGCCCCAGATGTGCCCTGGGATGCTCTGGAGGATAAAGGCATCAGGACTGGCCCCAGATGTGCCCTGGGATGCTCTGGGAGGGCATCAGGACTGGCCCCAGATGTGCCCTGGGATGCTCTGGGAGGTTAAAGGCATCAGGACTGGCCCCAGATGTGCCCTGGGATGCTTTGGGAGGATAAAGGCATCAGGACTGGCCCCAGATGTGCCCTGGGATGCTCTGGGAGGTTAAAGGCATCAGGACTGACCCCAGATGTGCCCTGGGATGCTCTGGGAGCATAAGGGCATCAGGACTGGCCCCAGATGTGCCCTGGGATGCTCTGCTCTAGGAGGGCATCAGGACTGGCCCCAGATGTGCCCTGGGATGCTCTGGGAGGTTAAAGGCATCAGGACTGACCCCAGATGTGCCCTGGGATGCTCTGGGAGCATAAGGGCATCAGGACTGGCCCCAGATGTGCCCTGGGATGCTCTGCTCTAGGAGGGCATCAGGACTGGCCCCAGATGTGCCCTGGGATGCTCTGCTCTGGGAGGATAAAGGCATCAGGACTGGCCCCAGATGTGCCCTGGGATGCTCTGGGAGCAAGGCTGAGCCCCACCTCTGGGAGGAGCACTCAGGGAGGTGTCTGCAGAGAGGGTCATCTCCATCAGGCAGGGTGGAGAAGGGGATCCCTTTCCCCTGTGGGTCCCTCGGGCTCATCCCAACCCCCTTCCCCCAAACTCCACCCCTGGGTAGGAAGCCTGGTGGGACCTGAGGGGCAGAGGGGGGCAGCAGAGGGACTCACCGTGGGCCAGCAGAGCTGGAGCTGGGTGGCAGTGACGTGGGCTGGGGGGCTGCAGCTTGGCCCACACGTACAGCACGTTGGAGAAGAGGTGGTGGGAGTGCAGCTCCACCTGCACCCCACAGGGGAACCCCAGCCTCCTGCTCAGCAGCTCTGCAAGGAACAGCACAGCAGGGTCAGCACCCTGGGGTTCCTCAAGGAAGGGGGTCCCACCAGCACCCACCACCCCCTCCCATACCCTCCCAACCCCACCCTGAGGAGAAGGGGGACTGCCACCCTCTCCCAGCCCAGCACCCTGCACAGCTCTCACCCTGGCCGTGCCCCCAGGAGCCAGGGGGGCGCTGGGGGGCAGATGGGGTCGGTGAGGGACCGGGCTTCCTTCAGGCTGTGCTTGATCTCCATCACCTGCTTCCCAGTGACCAAGGGGTCCCGGCCAATGTCTGGAGGGAGGAAGGGCAGAGGCAGGAGGGTCACCCCAGGCTGCTTACCTGTCACCCCTGCCTTCCACAGCCTAGGTGAACATCTCCAGGTGATGAGGAGCTCACACACACCACAGCCTGCAGTTTGGTTGCTCAGGGACCCTCATGCTGGGATGGCTGGGGTGGGGTGGCACAGAGCCACTCAAGGGGGCTGCTGGTGTCTCTTCCCAACACAGCCAGTGAAACAAGAGGTTCCCAGCTTGGGTGAAGAGCACTCCTTTACCTTCTAACACATCATCCAGCATGTGTGTCACCTTCTTCTCCTGCAGAATGTGTTTCTTCAGGTATTTCATGAAGATCCCAGAGCTGAACTCCCCATCCTGCAGCTCATAGGCTTCTGCATCTTCACTCCTGCAAGGGTAAGGACTCATCCTCACACTTCTGCAGTGGGCATGAAGCCCTGGGGGTGGTTCAGGGCTTGTCAACTCCTCCTGAGCTTGGCTTAGGTCCTCTTGCAACGGTGCAAAGTGCTTGGAGAGGTTGGGAAAGACATGGGATGGGTAAGAGCAGTCAGGGAGGGGGACAAAGGGAGGGCACAGCCTCTTCTGCCAGCCTGTGTTGGTGACAGCAGTTGACAAGCCAGCAGAACTGGCACTGGAGGAAGGAGGTCATGCTCAGCCTGATCTCAGGAGGCTACAGGTGACATGCTGGTGGCACCTGTGCTGTGGGAATCAGGCTCAGGCATGGAAGGACAGATGAGAGGAGCTGATGGCACCTTCACACTGTAAGGTGACATCTGCAAATGACACCCAGGCTGCCACTAGCAATGCCAGGAGGAGGAAACCATGTGTCTGAATGGGAAAGGCTGGAGATGGGAGGGTGAGAGCCCAAGGAAGCCTGGGCAAAGCTCTCTCTGGAGCCACCAAAGGCACCAGGCACAAAGGGGGGTGAGGAGATAGGGCTGTGCCAGCCTGTGGGCACAGCACAGGGCACTCACGTGGCGTAGCCGTACACGGTGTTGCCCCAGGGCTCCAGAGGCTGTAGCTGGGACAGGCCACAGGCAGGGTTGTACCTGGGGGAGGAGACAAAGGCAGGACTCTGAGAACACCCACCAGCCTGTGCTGGGAGGGGATAGAGCTTGGGGGCTCCACCAAGCCCAAGGTCAATCCTCATATGGGATAGAATCACCCATGTGAGGATTAGGTGGCAGCAAGAGGCTCCAGCCAGGAGCCCCCCCAGAGAACCCAAACCATGGGAGGAGGAGCAGACAGGGCCAGCTTGGACCTGCCTGTGCTGCTGAGCTGCTCCCTGCCCTCCAAGCAAGCCTGGAGCTGTGGGTGCAGCCATGCCTGCCTCCTCCTGAGGCTGGTCTGTCACCAATCCAGGCAGCAGCTCAGTGCAGAGGACATATGGCCCACAGTGGGCCAAGGGACAACCATCCCTGAAGAACCTGGAGGTGTGCACAGGACACAGCTACAGCTCCACCACCTGTCCCAGGTCTGGGCTGTCCCTACAGCTTCCCTCCCAGCCCATGCATACACCTTCTGCCCCAGGGCACCAAAGCTGATACACCTCCAGATCATAGAATCCCAGGCTGGTCTGGGTTGGAAGGGACCCCAAGGATCAGAGTTCCAACCCCCTGCCACAGGTAGGGACACCAACAGGTCACACAGAGATGGGAGGAGGACATGTACCTGGGACTCAAAACCCAAAACTGGTCCCAGCACCCTGGTCTAGACACAGCTCAGGGAGCACAGAGCCTGTTCTTTTAGAGATCAGGTAGGTCCAGGCTTCCACTGGAAAAAAATACCACTGAATGGCCAAGCATGGCTCATCTGACTGCTCAGCACAGGGACCAGCTGCCTCCAGTTTACACCAGTGACTTGGAGCCCCTCCCAATCCCACAGGCATCAGCCACAGGCACAGAGGGGGGTGGTTACTGGGTGTCCTTCAGTTCCAGCATGGTTTCCTTGGGGTGGAGCTGGCACACCAAGGAGAGCAGAAGGGACAGTTGCACTTCCAGCAGCCAGCACGTTACCTACTGCTGGTGGTGCAGGCTGGAGATGTTTCCTGGCAGGATTCATCTTCTAAAGATGGTCAGGAGAGAAAAAGGTAGAGAAGGAGCTACTCCTAAATGAATGCAGACACCTGGGATTCCAGCTACAAGGGGAAATGAGACCTGGGATCCCAAAATAAGCTGAGGTTCTGTTGTTCCCTGTTGGGAACATCCACCCAAGGCTGTGTGGACACAAATTGACAAACCTTGTGTAGCTCCAGGCCTGGAGGTTGGTGGCCCTGCCTGTGGCAGGGGGTTGGAGCTCTGGGATCCTTGGGGTCTCTTCCAACCCAGACCAGGCTGGGATTCTGGGATTCTCTGATGGACTTTTTATAGGGGGAAAAAGCTGATCCCTGACCTCAACAGCAGCCCAGGTCCCACTTCATGGCATGACCACTCCAGAAGGGTTTAAGGTCAGTAAAACCCAAATACCACAGCTTGAAATATTTTCCCCATCATGCTGCTCTTCTCACTGAGACATCACCAAAACCACAGCCAGGAGAAGAGAGGTGAGCTGAACCATCTCAGCCTGAGCACCTGAAAGCCCCAAGTCAGCAAGATGCTGCTCCAGTCTGCCAGGGCCACAGGGTCCAGAAGGACAAACCCCACCCTGAGCTTCAGCCAACACTTTATGGCAGGGCAGAGCCAGCCCCCTGGAAGCTTTGGGTGACTTGTCTGTCTTTGCCAGGCTTCTTCACCCCAAAAAAACCCAAGGGAAGGTCTCCAGCCCATTCTCTCCAGCAGATCTCAGGCAGCATCTGATGCTCCCTGCACCTAATACGTGACCTCCTGGGTTTCCCAGGAGATCCTTCAAGGCCTGGCAGGTTTATAGACTGATGGAAGTCTATCAGGGGCTTGGGTTCAGCAGCACAAGGGGGGACATGGCCACAGCAATCCAGAGGAACAGCCCACACTGGCTGTGTAGAAGCTCTCTGCAGAAGCAGGGCTTGGAGCTGGGAGCTGTTTTCCCCCCGCCCAACCCCTGGAAACGCCACGTGCCGCCCACGGGGGTGGGTGAGGAGAGGGGCAAGAGCACCATACCACTTCCTGCAGGTGTCCAGCAGGATGAGGTTCAGGGCTGTGTGCTGGCTCTGCATCTTCTGGAGGATCCTCTGCACGCTGATGCAGTTCTCAGGGGCGTAGGGCTGTGGAGCATCAACAGGGACCATGTAGTTCCTGCCCGAATGCTCGTACCCGTGGCCAGCGTAGTAGAACAGAGCTGGGAACAGGGAGAGGAGAGGAGGAGTCGTGAGGTGACCCTGCAGGTCTGTGAATCATAGAATCACAGAATCCCAGGGGTTGGGAGGGACCTCCAGAGCCCATGGGGTGCAACCCCCTGCCAAAGCAGGGTCCCTAGGACAGGGCACACAGGGCGCTGTCCAGACGGGGCTGGAATCTCTCCAGAGAAGGAGACTCCACACCCCCCTGGGCAGCCTGGCCCAGGGCTCCCTCACCCTCACTGGGGAAAAGTTCTTCCCCAGCTTGGGGGGAACTCCCTGGGCTCCAACTTGCACCCATTGCCCCTTGTCCTGTCCCCACAGACACTGAGAAGGGGCTGCCCATGTCCCCCTGTGTCCCACCCTTCAGCTCTTGATCCCCATTGATCAGATCCCCTCTCAGTCTCTTCTCTCCAGGCTGAACAGCCCCAGCTCCCTCAGCCTTTCCTCCCAGGGGAGATGCTCCAGGCCCTTCAGCATCTCCAGAGCCTCCTCTGGACTCTCTCCAGGAGATCCCTGTCCTTTTGATCCCAGGGAGCCCAGCACTGGACACAACACTCCAGGTGGGGCCTGAGCAGGGCAGAGCAGAGGGGAGGATCCCCTCCTGGGACCTGCTGCCCACACTCCTCCTGATGCCCCCAGGATCCCATTGTCTCTCTCAGCCCCCAGGGCACACTGCTGGCTCATGGCCACCCTGTCACCCACCAGGACCCCCAGGTCCTTCTCCACAGCTCCCCACAGCCACGTCCCACCTCCTGTCCTGAAGGGCAGGGCAGACCCAGACCCCATGAACCTGGAGCTAAGCTGACCTCACAGCTGTGCCTTTGTTTCTCCAGTCCATCCCCTTCAGCAGGGCTGGGAGTTGCCCTGAGAGACTCTCCTGCACTTGTGGTTTCCAGCACCATCCAACAGGACACCCCAGAGTCACCAGCTTCAGACATTTCCACGATCACCTGAGCTACAACACCCAAGCTCAGCATCTGCCAGGCCCAACACCACCCTTATGACAAGTTCTGGTCAACCATCAGCTCACTGCAAGAACATGGCAACAGACCAAGTACTTCCCCATGATGAAAAACACAGGAGCAGCCTTTGAATGAGGAGCTCCTCTGCTTCCTGGTTTTGGAGGAGAAACTAGCCCTGGATTAGGTGATGGGATGGGAAGCACCCTCCAGTTTTCATAGCTCTGCTTGTATTCCCACACTGATAAGCTGGTGAAAGGTGAGACAGAGAGCTGAGTTCTCCAGGTGTGCAGAACACATGGACCAAGTGCTTCAACCACCTTAGCCCAGACTCCAGCCCTGTATGGCAGGAGAGGACTCAGACTCATCAAGGTGGCTGGTGGGAAGTCCAAGAAGATTGGTGGATCCCCAAGAAGAATTTTAGTTTCAGAGTTTTTACTCTCAAGCACGTGAAACTTCATCATCAGGGCTTCTGCCTCCACAAGGCATGGCAACATGGGGAGCTCCACCTTGGAAAGCCACCACTGAGGAGCTCAGCACAGCCCAAGCTGGTGCTTCTCTCTGGCCCCTGTGTTCAACAAAGGGCTTGCTGTTTGCCCAGGGGTCTCCACGTGGGCTGGAGCCTCCTGCCATGAATCCACCCCTTGCTAGCACTGACACAACAGCCTGGGGATGCTGGTGAAAGCCCACTGGGGGAACTGAGAGGGGTTAAAAACCTCTCAGGGAGGTGACACAATGAGTTGAGGGACAGCTCAATGCAGTTGAGGGACAGCTCATTGTTGAGGGACAGCTCATTGTTGAGGGACAGCCCAATGCAGTTGAGGGACAGCTCATTGTTGAGGGACAGCTCACTGCAGTTGAGGGACAGCTCAATGCAGTTGAGGGACAGCTCAATGCAGTTGAGGGACAGCTCATTGTTGAGGGACAGCTCAATGCAGTTGAGGGACAGCTCATTGTTGAGGGACAGCTCATTGTTGAGGGACAGCTCATTGTTGAGGGACAGCCCAATGCAGTTGAGGGACAGCTCATTGTTGAGGGACAGCTCACTGCAGTTGAGGGACAGCTCATTGTTGAGGGACAGCTCACTGCAGTTGAGGGACAGCTCAATGCAGTTGAGGGACAGCTCATTGTTGAGGGACAGCTCAATGCAGTTGAGGGACAGCTCAATGCAGTTGAGGGACAGCTCAATGCAGTTGAGGGACAGCTCATTGTTGAGGGACAGCCCAATGCAGTTGAGGGACAGCCCAATGCAGTTGAGGGACAGCTCATTGTTGAGGGACAGCCCAATGCAGTTGAGGGACAGCTCATTGTTGAGGGACAGCTCAATGCAGTTGAGGGACAGCTCATTGTTGAGGGACAGCTCACTGCAGTTGAGGGACAGCTCATTGTTGAGGGACAGCCCAATGCAGTTGAGGGACAGCCCAATGCAGTTGAGGGACAGCTCATTGTTGAGGGACAGTGAGGAATGAGAGGTGAGGAACAGGAACAAGCAGCTAAGAGGCAGAAGAAGGAGAAATCCATCAACTTCAGTTGCTGTTTTCCCTCTGCTGATCCCACCCCTGCAGCTGGCAGGGTGCTCCTCCCCCTAGATCTCTGCTGCTGCCAGGGGCACAGTGAATGGGGCAGAAGCTGGAGGACTAAAAGCATGATCTCATCAGATGGGGGATGGAAAGCATGACCTCAGAGTAAGAAAGGCCTCAAGTCAACTTGGGTTTCTCCTCTCAGGGGACAACGGAAAGTGACTCAAATGGCTGTTTTCACAGGTGCCCACAAGGTCTGGGTTCCTCTCCACCAGCCAGAAATGGTGAGCTCTGGTTTGCAGAAGTTCTAAACTTTCATAACCCAAGCCACAAACCCTCCTCTGAGACCAGCCATGGGTACAAGCTAGGAAGCCTGCTGGAAAAATCAGATGCAGGCACTTCAGGTTTGGCCCCTCCACTCATCAAGGCCTGATGGCTTTGGTTCCCTGCATACCAGAGGGAGGGAGAGGGTGACATCTGTTATCAGCCAGTGTCACAGGCACCTGGGAAAAACTGAAATGTCCAAAATCCCAGCCTGGTCTGGGTTGGAAGGGACCCCAAGGGTCCCAGAGCTCCAACCCCCTGCCACAGGCAGGGACACCAACCTCCAGGCCTGGAGCTACACAAGGTTGCCCAGGGCCCCAGCCAACCTGGCCTTCAACACCCCCAGGGACGAGGCACCCACCCCCTCTCTGGGCAGCCCCTGCCAGCCCCTCCCCACTCTCTCTGCAAAGAACTTCCCCCTAAGATCTCCTCTAACCCTTCCCTCCTCCAGCTTCACCCCAGCCCCCTTGTCCTGCCCCTGGCTGCCCTTGAACAAGCTGATTCCCCTCCTGTGTCTCTGCTCCCTTCAGGGACTGGCAGGCTGCAATGAGGTCCCCCCACAGCCTTCTCTTCTCCAGACTGACCCAGCCCAGCTCCCTCAGCCTCTCTCTGGAGGGGAGCTGCTCCAGCCCTCTGAGCATCTCCGTGGCTCCTCTGACCCCTCTCCACCAGCCCCACATCTTCCTTGTCCTGGGGCCCCAGCTCTGGACACAGGACTCCAGCTGGGGCCTCCCCAGGGCAGAGCAGAGAGGGACAATCCCCTCCCTGTCCCTGCTGCCACCCCTCTGCTGATGGAGCCCAGGATCCCATCGCCCTCCCGAGCTGCCAGAGCCACTGCTGGCTCAGGGGAAGGTTCTCCCCCACCAGAACCCCCAGGTCCTTCTCAGCAGGGCTGCTCTCCAGGAGCTCCCCCTATCTATGTCTAGGATTCCTCCAGCCCCAGAGCCACACCTACACTTGGCAGTGCTCACTAGGCTCACCCATGCCCACCTTTCCAGCCTACAAAGAACCATCCAACCACTAGAACCTTCCAGCTTTCCAGGTCTTGCTGTGCACCAAGCCCTCCCCCTCCACCCCCCGCCACGCAGAGCCTCACCTTCCACCCCAAACAAGATGCTGAGGAGCTTCACAAACCTCCCCTGGCCTTCTTCTCTCCTCCCTGAAGAGGAAAGCCAACAATTGGCCTGGGCAAGGAAAAGGGCTAACATCTCCATCCCCACCACCACCACCTCCTCCCCCAGTTCCCAGGTCTCCTGAGTCAGGGGCAGTGATCTCAGAGCCCTTCAGAAGGGGAAGCACCCAGCGCTTCCTGAGGCACAGGAAGTGTCACCACAGGGCCTGGGTCAGGCCTGAGGGCCTGTCCCCACCACCTCACCCCCTGGCTCTGCTCTGGGGCCTCTCTGACAGCCCCTTGGGCTCAGGACTTTTTAGGACAGTGGAAATAACAAGGTGGTGGTGGGGGGGTGTGTGGGATTCCTTGGTGGCCTGAGGGTTGTGGAATTAGACTCTTCAGCAGCTCTTTGGGGCCTTCAGAAGTCCTCCCCAGCTCTTCTGAGATGAGGTCTGGAGGAGAAGGGGCTGGATGAGCCACCACCTCCCCATGGAGGATGAGAGGAGCCTCTGGATCACCCTGAAGGTGCAGCCACACACGTTCTCAGCCCAGGCCTGAGAGAAGGTCCAACAAGAAGAAGGGCAAAGTCCTGCATGGGGACAGATAACCCCAGGAAGCATTCTGGCTGGGGCTGAGCACTGCTTGAGCAGCAAGCCTGTGGTCAGAGCAGACACCATGCTGAAGAGGAGTCATATTGACTGGGGACAGAGCTATACTAGAGATGTAGGACCACCAAGGAAGCTGCCACCACTCTCCTTGACCCCATGTACACCCCACTTAGATCCTGTGCCTGACTTGAGAGACCTCAGCTCCAGAGGAAGGAGGAGAAGCTGGAAAAAGCAGAGGCTACCAAGGATCTGGGGCCCAGGGGCTGGAAGGAGAGGAGGAAGGACCTGGCCTGGGATGTTCTAGAGATGTGGGGGTGAAGGGAGGTCTACCAACAGCCTACAGTTCCTGGAGGGGCAGTTACAGAGACAACAAAGCCCAGATGTCCTTGGTGGGGACCACCAACTCAGGAGGAAAGGCTTCTCTGGAGGGTGGTGCAGCCCTGGGATGAGCAGGTGGAGACTTCCATCCCTGGAAATCTTCAAGACCTGATAAGGAGAGCCACTACCAATCCCCACCTTGTACTGAAGACCCCAAAGTCCCTTCCCACCAACCTCTGCAGACAAGTAGATCATAGACAAGTCAGCAAGGACACACAAGGGAGGGCCAGCCACCCAGAGAACCCTACAGTAACAGAAGGGGCTAGGGAGGTCAGACATGCCTTCTTCAGCTCTGAGCAGCATCCTGAAGCCAACTGAATGCCCCAGCATCTCTGTCTCTGGAGGAAAAGCTTCAGAAGACAGCCAGCTTCCCTTCTCAGGGGTGCTGACTGGTGTGCCTGTGTGACACCAGCCCCCCACCTTCATCCCAGTGACAGGCTCTCACCAGCCATTCCTCTCCTCCCAGCTCCCTGCTTTGCTCTCCTGACTTCAGCTGTGGAGGTTGCTACAGAGGAGATGGCACCTCCAGGTTCCTTGAGCAAGGAAAGCCAGGTGGAAGCATCAGGATGCCTCTGTGCTGGTGGATGTACAGGACCAGCTGGCTGTAGAGGACCAGCTCTCACAGGTCTTTGCAGTTTTAATACACTGCCCAGGTTGTTCCTGGAGCTCCTGTCTCCCCCCTGCTCTCCCACCTGTATGTCACATGAATCCTAAACCTCTTGGTCAGTTCTAGATGTTCATCCTGGAGCTCTTGCCTTAAAAAACTGATATATAGGGTATAGGAGGAGTTGTTAGCTTCTTTAGATGGTTTTGGTGGAGTTTTCTTATTAACAAGACCAGTTAATGTCAACAATTTGCAGTCTGGAGGTATCAGGAGGAGTGTGGGCAGCAGGTCCCAGGAGGGGATCCTCCCCCTCTGCTCTGCCCTGCTCAGGCCCCACCTGGAGTGTTGTGTCCAGTGCTGGGCTCCCTGGGATCAAACAGCCAGGGATCTCCTGGAGAGAGTCCAGAGGAGGCTCTGGAGATGCTGAAGGGCCTGGAGCATCTCCCCTGGGAGGAAAGGCTGAGGGAGCTGGGGCTGTTCAGCCTGGAGAGAAGAGACTGAGAGGGGATCTGATCAATGGGGATCAAGAGCTGAAGGGGGGGACACAGGGGGACATGGGCAGCCCCTTCTCAGTGTCTGTGGGGACAGGACAAGGGGCAATGGCCTCAAGTTGGAGCCCCGGGAGTTCCCCCCAAGCTGGGGAAGAACTTTTCCCCAGTGAGGGTGAGGGAGCCCTGGGCCAGGCTGCCCAGGGGGGTGTGGAGTCTCCTTCTCTGGAGAGATTCCAGCCCCGTCTGGACAGCGCCCTGTGTGCCCTGTCCTAGGGACCCTGCTTTGGCAGGGGGTTGGACCCCATGGGCTCTGGAGGGCCCTCCCAACCCCAACAGTTCTGTGACTCTGTAAAGCCCAAGATGTGAGGGGATTTCAGAGAGTGACCACAACAGGAAGCCCCAAGTGAGGTCACAGCAATGTGCTGTCTCAGATGACGTGCTCAGCCAGCACAGCAGCCACCCTGCACTGCCCCTTCCCTTCCCCACCAGCTCAGGCTTCCCCAGCCAACCAGTGCTTCCTGGAACAGGGTGGCTTCCCAGCAGCCCTGTCCCCTTCCATTGCACAACCCCCATCCTCAGGCTGAGCACCAGGCTGGATCCCCAGGCTGAGCACCAGGCTGGCACTGGGCTGTGGTGGCTGCTCTGGGGCGTGCTGGTACCCCACACTGCTGGGAGTGCCTCCCACAAAGGTTGGGAAGCAGAAGATCACCCAACCCTTTGCTGGGGGATGTTTTTAGGGTATCCATCAGGTTGGGAGAACCTCAAAAACCCCTGGAGCAGCCATGTTCACCTCCAAACCTGACCACCTGCTTTGAGACACACAAGATCTGCTGGTTGGCTTTGTGGCTGAAGAACTCTTCCTACTGAGGACAGCGCTAGAGCTCCAAGCCTAACCTCAAAGCCACCTGCAGTGGGGAATGGACTTCTGCAAACAGGCTGCTGGAGGCTCAAATTAGATCATCAGGAAAGAGAAACCAGGAAATTGTGGCTGGCTGTAGCAGTCACAGCTCAAAAGAAGCTCCTCTCCTTCACAAAGGGGACAAATGACAGTTCAATCTCCTCAACATTTCACCTAAGGAACAATCAAGAGACCTTCTCCCACTTGCCATCAGAAGTGCTGGGTTCCCCAAAACCTTGGCATGAGACCATGCTGTTGGAGCTGAGCCACCAGAGAGTTCCACCCCCAAGCTGGGGAAGAACTTTTCCCCAGTGAGGGTGAGGGAGCCCTGGGCCAGGCTGCCCAGGGGGTGTGGAGTCTCCTTCTCTGGAGAGATTCCAGCCCCGTCTGGACAGCGCCCTGTGTGCCCTGTCCTAGGGACCCTCTCCTCTGCTGCCTGTCCCCCAGCCAAAACAGAGTGGTGAGCAGCTGGGGCTTCTGCCATGCCTGGCCCCACAGCAGGCTGTGCCACAAGGTCACTCTACCTCACCTAAAGGAAAGTTCAGTGTCTTCTCTTTTCATTCTACAGCTCTTCAGAGAATTGCCAAACCCCTCCTCCTCCTCCTCCTTCACCTTCTCCTCCTCCTCCTTCACCTTCTCCTCCTCCTCCTTCACCTTCTCCTCCTCCTCCTTCACCTTCTCCTCCTCCTTCACCTTCTCCTCCTCCTCCTTCACCTTCTCCTCCTCCTCCTTCACCTTCTCCTCCTCCTCCTTCACCTTCTCCTCCTCCTCCTCCCTGGCATCAACAGCTGCTACCTGCACACTGACCCACCTGAGCTTGGCCTTACCGTAGACTCCCTTTCCCAGGAGCTGCAGGAACCCACTGACTGCTGTCACCATCTCAGCTTTGTTCAGGTCCAGAAGGGAGACAACCTGGAAGCCCAGCTGCTTCAGGAGCTGACTCAGCTCAAAGACATCTATGACAGGAGCCATCAGGTTGGGATGATGCTGGTACCGGTTGTTGCCCACCAGAAGTGCTACCTTGCCTGTAGCTAAAGGGAACACCAAACAACAAAGGTGTTAAGTGCTCAGCAGGGAAGGTCTCACCTCCTTCAGCTCATGTCCCTAGGATGTGGGACATCATTTCTTCCATTCCAGGCAGGAAGGACAAACCCTGGGCTGCTACAAGCCTGGAGAGCCCTGTAGAAAGCTCTTGGCTTTCCAAACACTTGGACACAATACACAAACCATCAGTTGGAAAGAAAGACTTTACTGGGAAACCAAAATCCCAGGAGGGCAGGAGGATCTGTGTTACCAAGGTTTATTTAGCACCTGCCCTATGGTGACCACAGGTCTTGTGTGCCAGCAGTGCCCAGGAGAGGGGTGCACTGAGCCAGGAGAAGACATCCTTTCCCCCAGGGGCTGAAGGAGAGAAACCCTGGGCTCCTGTTTTCATTGTACCCCCCACCTTCTGCTGCAGGATAACTGGATTTGTGGTGCTCAGCAGTGGTGGGAGCAAGTTCTGCCCTGCTCTGAGGAGGTTATTTCAAGGAAGGGGAAAGGTGTCACTTTTTCAGCTCATGGAGGTCAAGGCTGGGCCACTCCACTTGCTGAGGCTGATGGGGGCTTGGCAGGGAAAGGGGCTCATCCTGTGCTCTGCAGCTCTCATCCCAAAAGCCAATGTGGGCATAAAGGCTTGAAGCAGCCTGTGGAGGAACAAGCCCTGTCCTCCCACCCACCCACCCTGGAGCTTGGCTTTTAATTAAGAGAAGGAAAGCTGACTGTACTCACCAAAAAACTTCTCAGAGTGACATGTACCTGGAAAAGAGAGAGGGGGAAACACTAAACCTGTGCCCAGCACATGGTGCCAGGTCCCTTCTGAGCTCTGAAACCTCCTCCAGCATCCCCCAGCAACCCAAAAGTGGAGCAACCACCACACAAGCAAGGCTCCTCCAGCAAGTGCCTTCACGGTCTGATTGCTAAACTTCCAGGGGATTTTGGGAGGATTGATGAAATCCTGAGCAGCTGGGAAGCAAAGCCTGGAGAAGGGGCAGGCCAAGGGAAGGAGGACCCAGCATAGAGGAGCTTTTACCCATCAGCAGGTCCACGCTGCTTCTACCAGCCCTGCCTGAGCTGCTGTGCTTCCCAAGCTGACCTGCCTGCTCCCTCCCTGCAGTGCAAGCAAAGGAGAGATTTAGGTTGGGTATTAGGAAGAAGTTCTTCCCTCTGAGGGTGGTGAGACCCTGGCCCAGTGTCCAGAGAGGTGGGGGAGGCCCCATCCCTGGAGACATTCAAGGTCAGGCTGGATGGGGCTCTGAGCACCCTGCTCTAGTGAAGATGTCCCTGCTCACTGCAGGGTGGCACTGGGTGGGCTCTCAAGGTCCCTGCCCACCTCACACACGTGGTGATTCTGTGGTTCTTTGTGACCCCCAGGAGGAGATCAGACCAGCCTGGGTGGGCAGTGGAGTTGAGGGGTGTCTCACTGAGAGATGGGCTCACAGGCTGGTCCCAGGCTCAAGCAGGGAGAGGCTTCAGCACCATCAGGGTGCCACTACCAAGCCTGAGCCCCACCAAAAGCCTCCCCAGGCTTATTGAAAGACCATGAGAGAGGTGAAATTGCTGGTCCCCTGGCTTGGCTCTTCCAGCAGATCCAGACAGCAGTGTGCACCTCCTTTCTCAGCTCATTTCTTTCTCCTTCTCCCCTCAGCCAGTGGATCTTGCCAGCTGCTTCTCTCCTCTGCTCCCCTCAGGCTCACACCCAGTGCTGCTGCCTGGATGTGCCTCCAAGCTGGCAGAGTGTGTGACACCCTCAGCTCTTGGCAGCTCCTTCAACCCTTGATGGCTCCTGGAGCTCTTCTCTGAACCCAGCCCCAGTGTTCAGGGCTGCTTTGAGGTGTAGACATGAGACACCTAGAACCTGTTTTGTATAGAACAGGATTCTGTTGTATAAAAAAGAAACAAGGACTCAAGATGAACATCAGGTTCACAGCAGAAAGCTTCTCCCCAGCAGCACTGAGTGCAGAGGAAGCTGACTGTTTGCTCTGGGTTGTGATAATCCTCCCAGAACCTCTCACCACCTTGCTTTACCTTTCCCTGCCTTGGAGTAGTTCCAGCCACCCTAAGTGACTCACTTCCAGGAGCTCCCAAGCTCCCCTGCCCCAGTGCTCCCAGTCTCTTGCAATCATCATTATTCTGCCCAAGTGCTCCAGCTTTTCCCCATGTCCATTAAAAATGAGGAGAGAGATCCAACCCAAGAGAGAACCCTAAAGCCCTGTGGGCTCTAATGAAAGAAATTAAGGGTCTGTTTGGAATTGCCTAAATCTCAGAGACCTGGGAGACCTTTAGTCCCTGAGCCAGAGCTGCCAATGCTTCAGGGGTGCCTGGCAAGCCATCAGAACAAGCCCATTTATCCTCCTCTGCCAGAGCTGCCTGTTGGATGTTAAAAGCCACCCAGCTGTCACATTTTGAACACAACCTAATCCTGTGCCCCTTTCTCACTGCCTGTCTCATCCCAGGATGCTGTTTTGCCAGGTGGGAGGAAGGAAGGAGAGCATTCCCTGGGTACACAGGACCCATCTGGGCTCTGGAGCAATTTTACAGCCAGCTGAAAAGGTGAGAGGAGAAGCTTATGACACAGAACAATCTCTAGATGGAGTAAAGAGTCAGCACATCCAGCCTGTGCTCTTCCTGTCTCACAGCAGGGCAAAGGCAGAGGGCCAACCATCCCTCATGCTGAAGCTGGAGCACACTGGAGGCTCTGGGGACGCATCTTCTCCCTGGGATCCACCAAGCTCACACAGCATCATGCCTGGGCTGGCCAGCCTGAGGGGCCTGAACCTTCCTTTCCAGCCCTGTGCTCCTGAGCCCATCACTTCAGCTCAGGGAGGCTGTAGATGAGGTTCAGTTGAAGGACCCTGCTGTGATTTGGCCAGGGAGCCTCAGCCAGGCAGGAAAACCCCAGTGAGCATCTTGGGGAGGGGGGTGCTCAACCTGCTGTGTGGCAGCAGGTTTCTGCCAGGCTGCAGGGCCCAGCAGCAAACCACACCCCAAGCCCAGCACATCCCAAGGGGTTGGGGGTTGGTTTTTTTACCCCTTTGACAACCTCCACTTCCCTTGCTACCCCCTGAAGCCCCTTACCAAGGAATCTATTCATCACCAGGACCCTGAGATCATGGCACCCAGGGTGAGAAGCTGCTCTGCAGGCTGCTCCTGTGGCAGCAAGGACACAGCCTGCTTCCCTGCCAAGCCCCCTGACACTGCTTTGCCATGCTGGAGTGTCTCACACTGAGCTCCCTGCAGAAGGAAGGCTGCAAACCAGCATGTAAGATCCAACCAAGCTGGGACAAAGCACAAGTGGCAGAGCCAAGCACCCTACTCCCCCCTTAATCCCTCACCCCAGAGCTCTGCACCCATGGAGCTGCAGGGTGACCTGGCAGCACCCTGCCTCTTCAGCAGCCCACTGAATTGCTGTCTGCTTTCTAATCCCCTCCCCAGGCCAGAGGGAGCTGTGCAGCACAAGGAGAGGTGGGCTGGCTCTTGCTCACCTAGGTGAACATCCACAGCGTTGGTCCAGTGCTCCCCGTGGCTGTTGGAGGCACAGCAGAGGTAGGTGCCGCAGTCACTGGCCTTGGCCTGGGTGATCTGGATGGACCAAAAGTTAAATGACATGATTTATGGGGAAAAGACTATGTCCCCTCTCACTGGTATCTGCCAAAGGCACCTGTGTTCCTGGAATAAGGAGCCTTTTTTTCTCCTGCTCTGTGCCAAGACTTCATTCATCTCCTCAAGGCCAAGAGCTTTCCTGGGACTTTCCTCTGCCTGAGAAACTCAGGAGAGCCAAGTGCTGAGCTCTGCTGCTGACCCCAGCTTCCAGAGCACAAGAATCCTCTGCCCAAAGGTGTTCCTTGGTTTTCCTGGGAGCTCCCAAACCCTGCACCCTAGCCATGCTCTGCCCCAGCAGCCACGCTGGGAGGATGGTGCATGGATGACACCAGAAGGTTGCCTGTTGTGTCACTGAGGAGACACTGCCTAGACCTCTGGTCATGCCCATTGCTCTCTCCTGGCAAGTTTCCAGCACTTACCCCTTTCTCTTGATGTAGGGAAAGAATCAGAGCTGTATCAGCTGGTGAGGAGCTCTGATTCTCCTGCTCAGAGAGGTACTAAAGCCACCACTGGGCCAGGTTGGCCAGGGCTTTCTCTAGCCAAGAACTGCAAACCTCCAAGGACAGAGATATCACTGCCTTTCTGGTTCCACAATGAAGGACCCACCTCCAAATGAAGAACCTCTTTCTAACCCCCAGCCTGAACTTCCCTGTGAAACATGGAACCTGGGGCCCACACATATAACTATAGATAGCTATAGAAATAGCTATATAGATAACTAGATAAATAGCTATAGATAACTAGATAACTAGATAAATACCTATATATGTAACTAGATAACTATATATAACTAGATAACTAACTAGATAACTATATAAATAACTAGATAGATAACTAGATAACTAGATAACTATATAAATAACTAGATATATAACTATATAACTATATATATAACTAGATAAATACCTAGATACCTAGATAACTATATATAAAACTAGATAGCTAAATAAATAACTAGATAACTAACTAGATAACTATATATATAACTATATAAATACCTGGATAACTATATATAAAACTACATAACTTTATAACTAGATAACTATATAAATAACTAGATAACTATATATAACTAGATAACTATATAACTAACTATATATATAACTAGATACCTATATATCTAGATATATAACTAGATAACTATATATATAACTATATAAATACCTAGATAACTATATAATAAAACTAGATAACTATATAAATAACTAGATAACTATATAAATAACTAGATAACTATATAAATAACTATATAGATAACTAGATAACTATATAGATGACTAGATAACTATATATAACTAGATAACTAACTAGATAACTAGTTAACTATATAAATAACTAGATAAATAACTAGATAACTATATATAACTAGATAACTAGATAACTAACTATATATATATATAACTAGATAGATAACTAGATAGATAACTAGATAAATACCTGGATAACTATATATAAAACTAGATAGCTATATAAATAACTAGATAACTAGATATAACTATATAACTAGATATAACTAGATAACTATATAAATAACTAGATAACTATATATAACTAGATATATAACTAGATAACTAGATATGTAACTATATAAATACCAAGATAACTCTATATAAAACTAGATAACTCTATAAATAACTAGATAACTCTATAAATAACTAGATAACTCTATAAATAACTAGATAACTAATATATATAACTAGATAACTAACTAGATAACTAGATAAATATAAGTATACATATAACTATAAAGTTATCTACTGGTACTGAGAAGAAAATGGATCTCATCTGTGTTCCCCTTCACATGATGGCCCAGGAGGAAATCTGCCTTCCTCCCATCAGCGCTGGTTTCCATACAGCCAGCCAGCCAAAAATCAGTGCAAGGCTTCTGCTGTCTCCCTGGTTCCTTAGTCAGGACTAACCACCTTCCCCCCTCCCTGTCTCTCCCAGGCAGCCCTTGTGCAGCTCCATCACCCCACAGGCCCCTGCACAGACACACAAGAGCGGCCCCACCGCTGCACAGAGGCAGGAGAGGCATGCTGAGAGCCCTTGATGCACCTGGGAATCGGTTGCTCCTCAGAGCACCACCCCCAGCTCTGTGAGGAACCCATGAAACGTATTCCCTGTTCCCCCAGAGTCCTTCACCCAGCTCTCAGAGAGCCAAGGTTGAGATGTGAAGTGGTTCCTCACGACCCTGGGGCGTAGCAGGGGGAATGGCAGCCAAGCCTGAGGCTGCTTCTCAGGGGCTGGAGGGACAGGGAGGCCAGGCAAGGACACAGGGCTCTCTGCTGAGGTTCACCTGGTCACACAGATCAAAGCATGCCTGAGTTTTGGCACAGGGACACGAGCCAGGCTGAAGGCCTGCTGCCCATCACATCTGGGCTCATCTCCCCAGCTGCCTCTGTGGTTTCTACAGTCCCAGTTACTCTTTGTGCAGCAGCCAGTCTGCACCTCTGGTCACCCTTGCTGCCCTTCTGTGAGTTTTGGGTTCCCTCTTTTCACTCTATTCCATTTGAGATGGATCATTCCTGAGGGGCATCAGCACACACAGAGCCCCTCAATGACAAGCAGTGTCATTTCCCCTGTGGCTTCATTGGTTTTATGCAATCTCATCTGCTATTTCACTGCCTGGTGAAGGTGAGATCTTCAGTCAGCCCTCTGGGGCCACCTCCTTTCCCCACATTTCCTAGGACCACATCCAAATGCCTTAGGAGGTCCATCTCTCTGCTTACCAAGTATCCTCACCCAGGATGACCAGAACCCAGCTTCCAGCAGTCCCCAGTGCTGCTGCAGCTCTCCCACCCCCACCACCCAGCAACAAGCTGCTCCCATCTCCCCCCAACAGCACCCAAAGTCTCTGAGCTATGGCAAGGCAACGTTACCACCAGCTTTTTTTCTTCTGGTGTTCCAGCAGGTTCCCATTCCGGTACCACTGGTAGCTGGGGGCTGGGACACCCATGGCAGCACACTGCAGCTGGAGTGGCTTCCCCACCTCCAGCTTCTGCTCCGTGGGGTTGAGGACGATGACTGGTTCTCCTTGCCAGAGCTGAGGGGGCAATCCTGTGTGGAGCAGGGACACAGGCTTGGTGTTCCTCTCTGCATGGACTGGAAATGGTGTTGATTCCACCCCCCACTCCCCTTCCCCTCTATAGGGCCCCCTGTGTGTTGCCAGGAGAGTGAGCTTTTTATCACAGAAGGGTTTGGGGGGAAAGCACCTCAATGCACATCCAGTTCCAACTCCCCTGCCACAGGGAGCGACACCCCCACCAGCCCAGGGTGCCCCAAGCCTCATCCAACCCAGCCTTGAGCCCTGCCAGGCTGCTCCCACAGCCTCTCCAGGCACCCTGTGCCAGGGCCTCCCCCTCCCCAGGAAGGATTTCTGCCTCCCAGCCCCTCTCCATCCCCCTCCTGCAGCTGAAGGCTGTTCCCCTGGGCCTGGCCCTCCCTGCCCTGGGCACCAACCCTTCTCCAGCTCTCCTGGAGCCCCTCCAGGGATGGGAAGGGGCTGGGAGCTCTGCCCAGAAGCAGCCTTCTCTTCTGCAGGCTGAGCCAGCCCAGCTCTCCCAGCCTGGCTCCAGAGCAGAGGGGTTCCAGCCCTCAGATTGCCATTTCTCCACCTGCCCCAAGAGATGCCATCCCACACAAGGTCACTGGTTTGCCTTCCTGCTCTGGAAGCAGGGAATCTTTGAGAGTGACACAGTGAATGACACGCCAGAGCCCTGCCTCTGGCTTCCCAAACCTGATGCTTGTACTTCCCTGCCAAGGGTGCAGTCAACCTGAGGTCAACCACACCCTGAGTTAATTTTGCTCATCTTTGAGCGAGCCAGCTTGCCTCTTCCAATCCCTCTGCCCAACAACTATGCCCAGTATAACTCCAGGAAACCCACTGGGAGCGATCAGCAGCACAAGCAGGTGTGCATCCCTGTGGCTGAAGGAGGGAGGAAGCCAGGGATTCCTACTTTCCCTGCTCTTACCAGGGACCTGCTGGTGCCTTCTGCTACCAGGCAGGTAGCAGATCAGCAGCACATGGAGCTGGGGTGATTGGGACCACAACAGGGACCTGAACCAGCCAGAGGATGGATGCAGAGGCCTGGCTTAGACTGACAGCCTCGGTCAACATCACTGGAGTGATCCTTCTGTGCTGTGATTTATCATAGAATCCCAGAATCCCAGCCTGGTCTGGGTTGGAAGGGACCCCAAGGGTCCCAGAGCTCCAACACCCTGCCACAGGCAGGGACACCAACCTCCAGACACGATCTAGACAAGGTTTTCCAGGGTCTCATCCAACCTGGCCTTGGACACCCCCAGGGACGGGGCACCCACCCCCTCTCTGGGCAGCCCCTGCCAGCCCCTCCCCACTCTCTCTGCAAAGAACTTCCCCCTAAGATCTCCTCTAACCCTTCCCTCCTCCAGCTTCACCCCAGCCCCCTTGTCCTGCCCCTGGCTGCCCTTGAACAAGCTGATTCCCCTCCTGTGTCTCTGCTCCCTTCAGGGACTGGCAGGCTGCAATGAGGTCCCCCCAGAAGCAGCCTTCTCTTCTCCAGGCTGACCCAGCCCAGCTCCCTCAGCCTCTCTCTGGAGGGGAGCTGCTCCAGCCCTCTGAGCATCTCCGTGGCTCCTCTGACCCCTCTCCAACAGCCCCACATCTTCCTTGTCCTGGGGCCCCAGCTCTGGACACAGGACTGCAGCTGGGGCCTCCCCAGGGCAGAGCAGAGAGGGACAATCCCCTCCCTGTCCCTGCTGCCACCCCTCTGCTGATGGAGCCCAGGATCCCATCGCCCTCCCGAGCTGCCAGAGCCACTGCTGGCTCAGGGGAAGGTTCTCCCCCACCAGAACCCCCAGGTCCTTCTCAGCAGGGCTGCTGTCCAGGAGCTCCTCTCCCAGTCTGTATCTATGGCTGGGATTCCTCCAGCCCCAGTGCAAGACCTGGCACTTGGCAGTGTTGAAGCTCATTAGGTTCACCCACCTTTCCAGCCTGTCAGGATCCCTCTGGATGGCTCCTGTCCTTCTGTGGTGTCAACCACACCATCCAACCACCATTATGGGGCCGTCCCTGCACAAAAAATTGGCAGACCCCAAAGGGTGCCAATCCCCTCCCTGTCCCTACTGCCACCCCTCTGCTGATGGAGCCCAGGATCCCATCACCCTCCTGAGCTGCAAGAGCCACTGCTGGTGGGAGGTCATCCTGCTCTGGGAACCACACAGGATCACTGTTCCAAGGGTGAGGCAAAGCATCAAATACAGAAAAGCTAGAAGATATGGTCATACCTCTGGCAACACACTGATGGACCTCCACCTTCACCCAGTCAGAGAAGACAGCGTTTCTGTGGAGGTCGTTGATTCTGCAGGTGTAGAGTTGGGTCTTCTGCGCTGTGATGGGCAAATCTGCCTTGGTGCCACCAGGGATCTGGCAGGAGGTAGACTAAAGGGAAAACAGGGATGGTGGGCTGCTAGTCCTACCTCATCACTGGTAGCAGGAGGCACCAGCGGGTCCCTGGTTAGAGCAGGGAAAGTAGGAATCCCTGGGTTCCTCCCCTCCTTCAGCCACAGGGATGCAGGAGAAGGAGCTTCACCATCGCACGCTCCCTCCCAACATCTCTAGAAGCCCTCAGCACTCCCATACACTCCCAGCCCCTTCTTCTTCTTGCCTCCTGGTTCCCACCAAGCCTGCCCACGGAGAGCCAGCTCCATCCCAGCGGGCAGGGACCCAGCCTAGTGCCATACCCAGGGCCACCCCAGCTCCAAGCCTTACCTGGTGCTGACAAAACCACTGGTACTGCAGCGACGTGCGTCCCTCGGCCCTGCACCGCAGCGTCAAGGCGTATCCCACCGGCACGGAGGCGGAGACCGGCTGCTCGGTGATCACGATAGCTGGGGAGAAACGGGGCGCAGGAGGTGGGACCGGCCAGGCTGAGTGCAGCCCAGACCCTGGCTGCCAGACCCCGGGCACCCCACATCCCGGGAGGGGCGGAGATGTGGGGGAAGCGACGATGCTCGGGCTCCCGTAGCCGGGGGATGAGGAGGAGCTCGGTGGGGCCGCTCCGGGGGGCCCCCGGGCGTACGGGCCGCAGCGGTCTCGGTGCTGCGGGGCTGGGGAATGGCCCGGGCCGAGCTGCCGGCGGACTCACCTTCCTGCATCGCTTCGCAGGCGGGTTCAACCCCGGCCTCAACGGCCGCCGGCCGGGCCCGCGGCGGCTCCTCTCCCGGGGAAGAAGCAGCAGCAGCGGCGGCACCTGCGGCGGGCGGGAAAGCGGAGCCCGGAGCTCGGAGCCCGGAGCTCGGGACCGTCCGTCGGGGCCGTTCAGGCGGCGGGCGGGCCCGGCGGCCTGCGGGGCTGGCCGGGCCGAGCGCCGGGGCGGGGTAGGCCCGGGCCTGGCTAAACCCAGACGGGGCCTCGGCGGGCAACCCCCCAGAGGGGCCGGGCCGCGCCGCAGCCTCCCCGCGCTCACCTGCCGCCCGGGGAAGGCCCCGCCGGGCCGCACTTCCGCGCCGCCGGGCCCGCCCCCGCCGCCACGGCGGAACGGCGCGGGGCGGCGCCCAGCGAGGCCGGGGTTCCCCCCGGGCCCGGCCCTGCTCCCGAGGGCAGCGGCGGGAGGCGCCTCTTGCTCGGGTACCGAGGCTGCCCACGGGGGATCGGGCCCACGGGTGTCCTCACCGCCCGCCCGCCGTGCCCGCCGGTGGGCTCAGTCCATCCCCACGGCTGCCCTTGCCCCCGTGCCCATGGCTGTCTTCACAGCATCCCACGGGTGTCCTTACCCCGTCTGTCCCCATGGGAGTCCTTGCCCTGTCCATCCCCACAGGTGTCCTCACCCCATCCCCACAGGTGTCCTCACCCCATCCCCACAGGTTTCCTCACGCCATCCCCACAGGTGTCCTCACCCCATCCCCATCCCCATCCCCATAGGTTTCCTCACCCCATCCCCATAGGTTTCCTCACCCCATCCCCACAGGTGTCCTCACCCCATCCCCATAGGTGTCCTCACCCCATCCCCATAGGTGTCCTCACCCCATCCCCACAGGTGTCCTCACCCCATCCCCATAGGTGTCCTCACCCCATCCCCACAGGTTTCCTCACCCCATCCCCATAGGTTTCCTCACCCCATCCCCATAGGTGTCCTCATCCCATCCCCCTTGGTGTCCTCCCCCCGCCATGCCCATCCCCCCATCCCCACAGGTGTCCTCACCCCATCCCCATAGGTTTCCTCACCCCATCCCCACAGGTTTCCTCACCCCATCCCCATAGGTGTCCTCACCCCATGCCCACAGGTGTCCTCACCCCATCCCCATAGGTTTCCTCACCCCATCCCCATAGGTTTCCTCACCCCATCCCCATGCCCAAAGGTGTCCTCACCCCATCCCCATAGGTTTCCTCACCCCATCCCTATAAGTGTCCTCACCCCATCCCCATGCCCACAGGTGTCCTCACCCCATCCCCATAGGTGTCCTCATCCCATCCCCCTTGGTGTCCTTCCCCCTCCCCCCGCCATGCCCATCTCCCCATCCCCACAGGTGCCCTCACCCCATCCCCACAGGTGTGTCCCCCATCCCCATGGGTGTCCTCACGGCATCACCACAAGTGTCCTCACCCCATGCCCACAGGTGTCCTCACCCCCATGACCGCGGCTGCCCTCGCCCCTTCCCCACAACCACAGCCCCATCTCATCCCCACACCCATCCTTACCCCCTTCCCCAGGGCCACTCTCACCTCTCTCCCAGGGGCGGCAGCCCCACGGCTCATGGTGGAGCCACAGCTCTGCTGCCTCTCCTCCGCTGGGCCGGGAGAACCCCTGCCAAGCTGCTTCCTCTGAGAAATCCCCACCGCTGGGCCGGGCATCACGAGGGCCCCTGGGGAAGTGGTGCTGAGCCTGCCCAGAGGTTGCACAAGCCCCTCTGGGACAGGGCAGAACCCAGAGAGCCGGGACAACGTGGTGGAAATTGTCATGACTCATCACTGCTGCATCATGGGTTTCGTTTGCAAAGCCAGGGCAAGTGAAGTTAGGCTCCTTAAACCAAAACTTGTCACCTTCCAAGAGGTAGGAGAACCTCGTGGAAGGGAGCTGGAGAGCTGTGAAATGGTGAATGTTGGGGGTGGAATGTGAAGAGGGAGCAAGTGGCTGATGTTCCCAGAGAACACTGAGGCGACTGGCTTGGGATGGAGCAGGTCTGCACTCAAGACTTGGGCGATCCCACTGAGGGGTTCCCAGCCCCAAGGCAAATTCCCACCAGATGGGCTTCTCCCCAAGCCAATGGTCCTGGGAAGCAGGTCTCCACAACACCAGGAGTGATGAGGATGAGGACTTGGGCACAAAGGAGGCCATGGACCATCTGGAGAAGAAGCTCCAGGAGACCCCCTTGCTCCCATGCTGCTATTTCTCCCCCTCGGGGCTGCAGCAGTGGTTGTCACAATAGCAATGGTGGGACTTGACCAAGGAAAAACAAGCTCACCCATATGATCCAGAGCAACCCCTGCTCCTAGAGGGACTGATCCTGTCCTTTCCTGGATACAGGGAAGGGGATGCTTAGCATAGGCTAGAAGGACCTTCCTTTGGGCTCATCTCCCCAGCTGCCTCTGTGATTTCTACAGGGTCCAGCTGAGCATTTGAAAAGAGCCCCATGTAGGTGCGAAACCTGGTGCTTTCAGAGCACCAGGACACGTGCCAGCTGTGCCTGTGGCACAGAGCTATTGTAAGTGCAGCCCTCAAATTAACCCCAGCACCTTCCCAGAGCTGAAGATGACACTTGTGGGTGATGCAGCATCTCTTCAAACAGCCAGAGGTTGCTGTGGGAGATGGGGTGCTGTGTTCCCCACAGACTGCTCCTCTGGGCTTCAGAGAGAGCATCCTCCAACAGATCCAGAGACTTAAAAGTCCATCGTTGTGCTTGTCTTCTGCAAGAGCCTTCCCCTGGCCCAGCCCACGGGGATATCTGGTGAAGAACCAGGGCTGAGAACTTGCTGATGTCACGTTGGAGGGCAGGCTGAAGCCCACGATTTCAGAAAGGAAGGAGCCCCTGGGTGTGCATGCAGGCTGGGAAAGGGAAGGACCGTTCTGTGTGAGAGGAGCCAGAGAACATCTGCAGCTCTCGCTGTGAGTCAGCGCCGGGTCTGCAGGAGGCAGGGGAAAGCTCTGCCAACCAGGCTGGGAGCCTCCTGGCTGACTGGCTTCCAAGGCTGAACGGTGAGAGAAGGCATCTCCTCACAGATTGAGGAGGAGAGGGCACTGTCACTCTGCAAACGCTGCCATGGGAGAGTGGATACTGTGAGGGAAAGCTCTGCCCCACCCAGGCAGTGGGCACAGGAACCATTCAGAGCCTGAGAGGAGAGGAATAAGTGCATCCTCCATGCACCTGGGGGAAGGATGAGATGCCACAGCGGGCTCTGTCCCACCACAGCGGGCTCTGTCCCACCACAGCAGGCTCTGTCCCACCACAGCGGGCTCTGTCCCACCACAGCTGAGCTCAGCCTGCACTCACCACCCAGGTTTCCCTCTGAGGCACAGAACCTCATCGTGACTGGGGTGGGAAGGGGCATCTGGATGCCTCTGGTTCAGCCTTACACCCCAGCAGGACATAGATCAGTTGCTCTGCACATTGTCCCATCCACAGCTGACCATCTCCCACGGTGGATGGAGATCACCCACCTCTCTGGGAAACTGTCTGAACTTTCCTCCTTGTCACTTTGTTTCCGTGGAAGAGGCTGGCTCTGGGCTGCACCTTCCCATGGGGCAGCAGAAGAAAGCAAGGAGGTCTCCATTAGCCCTCTCCTGATTAAATCCAGTTTCATCCTCTCCTCCTATGTCATGTGCCTGAGCTCCCTCAATCACCTCGGTGACCTTCACTGGACTCACTCCAGTATACTAGTGTCTTCCCTGTATTTGTGAGTTGGACGCTGGACACAGTTCCAGGTCTGACATAGAGACCCACCTGTCCTGGACAACCTTCTCAAGATGGTCTGGGCTGTCCCTTCTCTCAGGTTAACACCCTCAGAGACAGGGGATGGTAAAATAACGTGTCATTCCCATGCTGGGGGTTGAGTTCAGGTTTCCTGAAGCTGTGGGACCCCAAAGTCCTTTCAGAGAAACACCAGGAGAGTGTACCTTGGGCCCTCCCAGCCTAGCATCTCCTCCCACATCAGGCAGCAGCTGGGGCACAGCAAAGGCTGTGACATACACACACAGAGTGGATATTCCTTTGCAGCTCAGAGACTTCTAGAACCACAGGTAGTGTCTGTGTCCTGAGTCAAGCTCAGGATACTTTCTTTCCACATACTTGTCCTATGGGATTTCTTAACCTCTACTGGCATTGAGCAATCACAGCAGGGTGTAGAAGCAGCTGAATGCCAAAGTGCATGAGAAAGCACCTCTGGTTTACTGATTTTTATCTCCTGCTGCTCTCACTTGATGCCCCTGGTCTTGTTCTCCTCATCCCTCACAGCTGTGTATACTTCAGCCATGTGTTCCTCCCAGGCTGAAGAGTCCCAGTCCTTGGAGTTACTCTTTGTGCAGCAGCCAGTCTGCACCTCTGGTCACCCTTGCTGCCCTTCTGTGAGTTTTGGGTTCCCTCTTTTCACTCTATTCCATTTGAGATGGATCATTCCTGAGGGGCATCAGCACACACAGAGCCCCTCAATGACAAGCAGTGTCATTTCCCCTGTGGCTTCATTGGTTTTATGCAATCTCATCTGCTATTTCACTGCCTGGTGAAGGTGAGATCTTCAGTCAGCCCTCTGGGGCCACCTCCTTTCCCCACATTTCCTAGGACCACATCCAAATGTCTTAGGAGGTCCATCTCTCTGCTTACCAAGTATCCTCACCCAGGATGACAAGAACCCAGCTATTTACATGCCTGATAATGTCATCACCTGCCATGGTGGCCTGCAAAAAGCAAATGAAATCCAGTGCCTGCACCTGAGATGAGAGAAGGCTCCTCCCTAAACACTACTCAGGTACAAGACTGTGATCCGAGGTGAGAACAGCATTTCACTGGGGCTTGAGTGGATGAACTACAAGTCTGCTAAGGCCACTGTCAGGAGTGGGTAAAGCCAGATTTGGAGCGCTTGGGACACCACATTGTAACTGCTGCAACCAAAAAGTATGGTTGACCCAGTATAGACTGACTCTGACAGGTCAACAGGATCCAAGAAACCATATGAGAGTAAAATTCACATAAGGATCCTGGCTTTGGACCTGGTGGGGTTTGCATGGCTGAATCCCCCCAAGCCACAACCTCTCCCACCAAACCTCTCCCAGACCCCTGGTCTACAGACATCACCGCCCTCCCATGCTCCCAGGCTTGGGCATCTGCTGGGATTCGGCAGTTCTCCTGGTGGGCATCAGTTTCTCCACGTACAGATGTGACTTGAGTTGTAACCACCCCCTTCCATTTAGGCCAGGGTTTGAGAAGGGCAACTTAGGTCAAGGCTAAGCCAGCCCGACCTGGCGCACACCCTGCGTGTGTCTGTGCACACCCCCACGCACGCACCGCGTGTCCAGGCACAGTATGTAGAGGTGATACGCAGTGCATGGGTGACACACACTGTGTGTCAGTCCCTACCCAAAGTCACCATCCAAAATCACCCAAAGTCACCTTCCAAATCACCATCTGTGCTGGGGGAAAAGGAGTCAGGGTGTCCTGCACCAAGTGAGCCACGCAGCCACCCGCCCTGCTCTTCGCTGCCGCCTTCGTTATCCCTCCCACCCCGGGGAGGATCAGCCCAAAGCCTGCCTGCCTTCCTTGCTGCTCTGGGGCTCTCCACCATCACCTCCCCATCCCTGCAGCTGCTGTGCAGTCAACAGGCAGAGGGCTGAGCCGCAGCGGATCCGCTCCATCCCTCAATCCCATACTGGAGAGCTGCGGTGCCACCAGCGACGTGCCTGGTGCACGACACAGCAGCTTGACAGGCAAGACAAAGGCTGGAACAAGAATAAATCCAGTTTTATTACACATTATGCTTTCAGTTGGCATTAAATCACTGCTGGTAATAGTTTGTGACACACAGCCACCTTTTATAGCCCTTTCTCGTGCCGTCCTTTTCACGGAGACGGAACAAATTACCAGCACAGCCTGGGAGGAAACCCAGGCAGCCGTGGCAGCAGAGGCTCCTGATGCTGATGGAGGATGTGGCTGCTGTGAGGGCAGTGTTTGGAGCCTGGTGCCTGCAAGGTACCAGGGACTGTCTGAGGTGATCCTGAGGTGTGAGAAACACCCCCCGTTATCAAGGAGAGGGAATCATAGAATCACAGGGGTTCGGAGGAGGAATTCCAGCATCTCATCCCACCTGGATGCTGCCATGCCCTGGCAGGGTCAAACCTCCTTGTAAGGGCGAGTGATAACCTGGGGGAGCAGATTTCCCCCCACCCCCCCACCCCCTCTCCCCTGGAGGGGCAGCAATGAAGGGCTTCAATCTGTGCTCTGGCTGGAGCCCTCAAAGTGCCAACCTGGCTGGGCAGCGTGCAGGAGCCGGCGGGTGGACGAGGCTGTGAGATTCACGTGGTATAATAAAGCTGTGGCCAGCACCTCTCATGAGGTTTCCCTGCCACCAGCCTGGTTTTGCCAGGGAGAATCACAGAATCCCAGGGGTTGGGAGGGACCTCCAGAGCCCATGGGGTCCAACCCCCTGCCAAAGCAGGGTCCCTAGGACAGGGCACACAGGGCGCTGTCCAGACGGGGCTGGAATCTCCAAAAACCCAAGGCTGGCAAGACACAGGGTGGGAGAGACCTGGACAGCTAGAGAAGATGGATCAGCACCAGAAAATCCCACTGCAATGAGCTCTGGCAAGGCTGACAGCAAGGCCAGCCCTCTGCTCAGGTCACTCTGCTGGTGGGAAAAGTACTATTTCCTCAACCACAGGGCTCCCTGGGGCCATTCCACACCCATGGAACCTGGTTTTGGTGGCCCTCAGCCTCCAGCTCCTGCATGTCAGCAATGCAACTGTGCCTCAGATCCCAGAATCCCAGGTTAGGAGCTGGAAGGGAGCTCAGAAGATGATCCAGTCCAACCCTCCTGTCAGAGCAGCATCACCCAGACTAAATCCCACAGGAACACATCCAGGTGGGGTCTGGATGTCTCCAGAGAAGGAGACTCCACACCCCCTGGGCAGCCTGGCCCAGGGCTCCCTCACCCTCACTGGGGAGAAGTTCTTCCCCAGCTTGGGGGGAACTCCCTGGGCTCCAACTTGCACCCATTGCCCCTTGTCCTGTCCCCACAGACACTGAGAAGGGGCTGCCCATGTCCCCCTGTGTCCCACCCTTCAGCTCTTGATCCCCATTGATCAGATCCCCTCTCAGTCTCTTCTCTCCAGGCTGAACAGCCCCAGGTCCCTCAGCCTTTCCTCCCAGGGGAGATGCTCCAGGCCCTTCAGCATCTCCAGTAGCCTCCTAAATCTACGGATTATAAGGGAGAGGGGGAAAGGTGAAGCTTGTCATGAAAAAAGGGCAATCCAAACCCCACTTTCTCCCAGAAGGATGGACTCAGGCTGCCACTGGCGGGAGCGGGAGGAGGCCGGGAAGCCAGGCCGCAGCCTGGGCCCCCTGCCCCGGGAAGGCCGGGCCAGGCCGGGCCGCGTCACGCCGCCGCCGCCCCCGACTGACAGCGGCATGTGCGGGGCGGCTATAAATGCCGGCGGTGACTGACAGGGCGGGCAGCAGCGGCGGCGGCGGGGGCACGGGCAGCCGCAGCCCGGCCGCCGCCATGGGCTCGTCCCGCCGGGCCCTCGCCGGTCTCTACGGGCGGGGAACCGGCAGCGTCGAGGGCGCGGAGGAGGCCGAGAACGCGGCCTGGGCCTCCCGTCCCGACCGGCGCAGCTACCTGCTGGGCATCCGGCCCCAGAACAGGTGAGGGCGGCCGGGCCGGGGGCGGGGAGGGAGAGGGGCTGCCCGAAGGCGGGTGTCCCCCTGCCTGGCCGCGGGTATGAGGCGGCCCTGGGGTGGGGCCGGGGCCCGCAGGAGACCTTCCGAAGGCAGGTGGAGGGCCAAGGCGCGGGGGGGGACGACGAGCTGGAGGTGAAGTGGCAGGAGAGCAGGCTGGCAGCGGCCCAGGCTGTAAGGCAATACCCTGTCCCTGAGCAGCCCGAGGTGGTGGCAGAGCTGGAAGCCCTATGGCTGCCTGGACCTTTCCCTCCCTGGAGATCATCTCTGGGGTGGAAAACAAAAGCCACGTCTTGGGCTTTCCCAGACAGGCTCCAGGACAGGCCTTTGCTTCCCAGAGGAGGGCTGGTTTCTGGGTGGTTGTTGCTGGGTTGGGGGTGTCTGCAGGTGTGCTGAGTCCACTGTGGGCATGAGAAAGCCTGATAGACACCAACTCCTGCGTCTCTTGAGTTAAGCTTGTGTCTGGGATCCAGCATTGACCTTCCTGCCTTCATTGTAGTGGAGCGTTATCAACACCAGGCCCTGAGCAAGGGGCCTGCTGCCTGTGTGCCTTATCTTATTGCCAAAAAGGTATTTCTGCAATGTAGATACGGGCTGAGCAGCCATGAGAATGGCATTCCTGGGTCAGAAATGGCCTGAGGCAGGAGGGTTGTGCTGGGAAGAAGGCTTTGTTTGTACAGGAAAAGCTATGATCAACGTGCTGTCAACTGGCTGAGGTTAGGGAAGATGAGGCAACGTGCCAGCAAAAGCCAAGGTGTGGGTGAGTGTTCAAAATAAAGCCTGTGAATTGCTTTGAATTCACTAGGAAGGCTCTTCAGTCTGTAAGCTCTTGAAATGAGTGTGCCTTTTCCCTGCTGCTGACTTATAAATAATCCATTTCCAGCCTGTCAAGGGTTGATGCCTCAAAGAAGCTGAGATTGGGGAAAAAAACAAAGCCAGGACCCACAGAGATAATAAAGGCGTGCTGCCTGGCAGTCAGATGTTAAAGCTGGGGTAATGCCAGAGTCAAGTTGTCTTAATTCAGTTTCTTTGTGCTTGTCCCCCTGCCTGTGATCCAACTCCTGTCTGTCTGCATACCACAGCGTCCTCAACAAATGCCCACATAGCACCTGCAACCAGCCTGTGACCTCAGGCTGTACCACACAAAGGAAATCTGTATGTCAGCCCAGTGCCCCTGTTCTGGGGGTTATAAGTAGCCCCTTTGTTTTCCACAAGCTGTCCAATCCCTCTTTCAAACCCACTTCACATCCCTGGTTGTCCAAGCCCGGGGTGAAGTAAGTTCATCTTGCCTCTCAGCTTCAGCGACTGCCTCTCCTGCTGTGAGAAGCAAAGCAGCAAAACTGACCTTTCCCTGTGTTCATCCCCACCTTCCAGCTCCTCTGAGGAGTGTTATGAAAGCCTTGTAGGTGTGCTCAGGGGTGTGTGGGCAACAAGTGCTGAAGACTTGAGCCAGGATGCGTGGAGACCTGTCTGTGATGCAGGCCAAGGGGCTTGAATGAAGTGGGGCTTTTTTTTTGTCCTGTAATTAAATAATGGATCATAACGATTCTGGAATGGTGTAGTGAGAAGGCTTTCAGAAAGCAATTAGGAGCTTAATTAAATCCAGGAACATCTGGAGAGCTTGCCTGGGAGAACTTGAGAAGCAGCACGAGCGGCGTGTGTAACAGCAGATCCCACTCAACAGTCCTCCTGAACGCAGAACGTATCTCCTGTGGTGGGTTTGGAGCTGCCTGAGGGTGTGACACAGGCACAGAGTTGTGGTAGGAGGCTGCAGGGGTGGTTAGGAACCAAAAAGGGCTATTTGGATCTTGAAGGCAGTGTGGGGTTTGGGTTTTTTTCCAGGCTCCTCTGTCGCTGCCTGTGTGTGTGTGTAAGCAAAACACTTGCCCGCTCTCTTCAGCGGTTCCTAAAGCAGTAGGAAGTGTGGTGATGTGGTAGAGGCACTTGGGTGGGGAAATATCCTTTATGAAAAGCATCTGAGGTTAGGAATCCTTGCTTGCTGGGTGTCTCATGAACCTGCTTCATGGCCCGTGTAGGTAATAGCCTGGCTGGTCTTACGTGGTCTCCTTGCATGGTCTCCTCGACCCTGCCTGTGGTGGCAGGGTTGGAACTCTGATCCTTGGGGTCCCTTCCAACCCAGACCAGCTTGTGATCCTATGAGGAGGAAGGGGAAGTTGTGTGAGCTGAAGGACACTCATTTGGAAAATGGTACATGGAGGTTCTGGTAAATTTGTGGAAGTTGTCAGAGGTGGGGTGGCAGGGGCCAGAGGAACCGAGGCGTTGAAAATGGCCATCCAGAGAGCACCATCCCTCTGTGAAACCAAGGGCAACTTCCCTTTTGTGCCCTTGGGAACTGGTCTTCAGGAAGAATCTTCCCTTGTGAGCAGATAGGTCAGTGGTGGGAGGTAATTGGCTTTTAACATACCTGATAATGGACAATGGGAGGAGCAGTTTATGGTCATGGTGACTTGCCTTCTGCTCTGGCAGCTGGCAGGATTTTATTATTTGGGGGTAGATGTGTGTGTTTGAGTTGGTTTTTTTTTAAAAACCCAACTCTCATATCTCAGAGCACTCTAGTTACCTCACAAAGTGAGAGGAGAAGCTTCCAGTCCTATCCAGGGTCTGCTCTAGCTGCATTCATAGGCCACAACTTCAAGACCACTCCTTAGGTGTCCTTTTTTGTAAGAACCATCTGAATCTGGAGACTTTCTTGTGCACAGGGGTGCAGTTTTAAGTAAGAACTTAGGGCAGAGGCTTCCTCTGAGCCCTAGGCAAACTCCTCTGTTGGGAGCAATCTTCCCCTCCCATCTCATGCAGATGCCTGCTCCTCAGCCTCCTTACAGCACTGCCTCCTTGCTTAAATATCTTCCTACTGTCACAGCTCCATCATATGCAGATATTTATAGAGCATAGTGACATCACCTCTGATCTTTTCTTGGATGGCTGTCTCTGGTTGTGGTGGCAGTTGGGCTCAGGAGAGTGCCTTGCCACCTGGCTTTTCTGGCTAGACACCGTTCCCAACCTCCTCCTTGCTTTGCAGGTTGTATCACATGAAGGTGAAAGATCTGTTACTATAATGAAGGGAGCTGAAAAGGCAGGAGTGCTCAGTTCCTGAAAAGCACACTTAGCTTGCTTGGTGCAGAGGCATTCACTCTTCAGCAGCTGGGCACCTGGGACTTCTTAGGGGACCTCTTTTTTGGCAGCAAGCTCTGTAAATCCCTGGTGAGAAACCAGCTGTGGTGCCTGAGGGAATAATTCAGCGTATCCAGCTCGTTGGGTGGAGGTGTCTCACGTTCTGGAAGGAGGAACATCCAGTACCCACATGAAAGGGAAGAGTAAAGGCTTTGATGGGGTCATCACCAAGGTCTCTGGTGTGGCAGTGCCTTTGTCCTGCTGGTGTAACTTTCTGCACAGTGGGGCTCCTTACCTCTCAGCTGGGTGCAGTAAATATCAATCCCAGCCCCCTTTCTGAAGCCTCCTGGACATATCTCCTAGAAGGTCAAGGGGACCTGAAGTTGTAGGCTGCTGAGCCAGTAACCTAGGGCCAGGGGTCCTGGGCGTGGAGACAGATGGGGCTGGGGCTGGGGGTGCCAGGCAAGGAGGCAGACAAACAGTGCCCACTGTTAAAATACAGAATATGTCATGTTTGAACTTTGCTCTTCTCTGGAAACCTCATAAGTGGAGGCATTTCACAGAATGGCCTGGGTTGGAAGGGACCCCAAGGGTCCCAGAGCTCCAACCCCCTGCCACAGGCAGGGACACCAACCTCCAGGCCTGGAGCTACACAAGGTTGCCCAGGGCCCCAGCCAACCTGGCCTTCAACACCCCCAGGGACGGGGCACCCACCCCCTCTCTGGGCAGCCCCTGCCAGCCCCTCCCCACTCTCTCTGCAAAGAACTTCCCCCTAAGATCTCCTCTAACCCTTCCCTCCTCCAGCTTCACCCCAGCCCCCTTGTCCTGCCCCTGGCTGCCCTTGAACAAGCTGATTCCCCTCCTGTGTCTCTGCTCCCTTCAGGGACTGACAGGCTGCAATGAGGTCCCCCCACAGCCTTCTCTTCTCCAGGCTGACCCAGCCCAGCTCCCTCAGCCTCTCTCCGTAGGGGAGCTGCTCCAGCCCTCTGAGCATCTCCGTGGCTCCTCTGACCCCTCTCCACCAGCCCCACATCTTCCTTGTCCTGGGGCCCCAGCTCTGGACACAGGACTCCAGCTGGGGCCTCCCCAGGGCAGAGCAGAGAGGGACAATCCCCTCCCTGTCCCTGCTGGAGGACCTTGACAAGGAAAGACTCAATCCAGGCTCTTTTCCACTCTGTAACACAACAATGTGTTTCAGAGGCCTGGGGTCCCCTCTGCCTGCATGGAGGTGAGGGTGCACTCTCCTCTTGTGCCACAGCAGAGGCAGTTTCAAGGAGCTGGTGTGGAAACCTGCTCTGCCCTCACTGGATTTCAGCAAGGGGAGGAAGATCTTAGCTCATACCAACTCAGTCTCACACCTCACAGCATTGCCTGATCCATGAAGAAGAAGGCTGAGGAGCTCTTAGGAACAAAGATCTTTGCATCTTGCTGCTTTTCTAACCCACAGCCCCAAACCCCTTCTCCTTCACAACCCTGAAGGCATCCATTTTCCCCAGACATCTCACAGCCCAGTATCTGCTTTGCTTCCTCCTGTCCTTTCTTTTTGGAATTCCCTGATCTTTCAACCCCTTTGGACCATCAAGGCAGCAATAGCTCAGAATTCAAACCCCCAGATCTGAGCCATCTTCAGAGCCTTACAGGGGCTGATACAGGGATGTGGTCTACCTAGACTTCAGCAAAGCCTTTGACACTGTCTCCCACAGTATTCTCCTGAAGAAGCTGGCAGCCTGTGGCTTGGATGGGTACACCCTCAGCTGGGTAAGGAGCTGGCTGGAGGGCTGGGCTCAGAGAGTGGTAGGAAATGGAGTGAAATCCAGCTGGCCACCGGTCACGACTGGTGTTCCCCAGGGGTTGGTGCTGGGGCCTGTCCTCTTCAATCTCTTGATTGATGACCTAGATGAGGGCATTGAGGGCACCCTCAGGAAGCTTGCAGATGACACTAAATTGGCTGGGAGAGTGGATCTGCCTGGGGGTAGCGAGGCCCTACAGAGGGATCTGGACAGGCTGGAGAGCTGGGCTGAAGCCAATGGCATGAGGTTCAACAAGAGCAAATGCCGAGTCCTGCACTTTGGCCACAACAACCCCAGGCAGCGCTATGGGCTTGGGGCGGAGTGGCTGGAGGACTGTGTGGAGGAAATGGACCTGGGGGTACTGATTGATGGCCAAGAAGGCCAACAGCATCCTGGCTTGCATCAAAAATAGTGTGACTAGTAGGAGCAGGGAGGTCATTGTCCCCTTGTACTCAGCACTTGGGAGGCCACATCTCCAGTACTGTGGTCAGTTTTGGGCCCCTCACTACAGGAAAGACATTGAGGCCCTGGAGCGCGTTCAGAGGAGGGCTACTAAGCTGGTGAGGGGTCTGGAACACAGGCCTTACGAGGAGCGGCTGAGGGAGCTGGGATTGTTCAGCCTGGAGAAGAGGAGGCTCAGGGGAGACCTTCTAGCTCTCTATAACTTCCTGAAGGGAGGTTGTAGTGGGCTGGGGGTCAGCCTCTTCTCCTGTGTAGGCAGTGACAGAACTAGAGGGAATGGTCTCAAGCTGCACCAGGGGAGATTCAGGCTGGACATTAGGAAGCACTACTTCTCAGAAAGGGTAGTCAGGCACTGGAATGCACTGCCCAGGGAGGTGGTGGAGTCACCGACCCTGGGGGTGTTCAAGGAAAGACTGGATGGTGTATTGAGGGATATGGTTTAGTGGGAGCTAGCAGTAATAGGTGAATGGTTGGACTGGATGATCTTCTAGGTCTTTTCCAACCTTGATCATTCTGTGATTCTATGTGTATCTTAGTGTTTTCCACCTTCTCTGTTGTTGGAATCTAGCTCTGGATCCTTTCCTGCAAGTCTATATTCATCCTGGCTCCAAGCAAATTACCTGCAGGAAGAGAATGCCCTATTTCTCCACCAAGTCTTGCCATGACCTTGACAAGGAAAGACTCAATACATCCTTTCTTCTTTTTTCTCCACTCTGTAAAACAACCCTGGGTCTTGTAGAGCTGGGGTAGCACTCACAAAGCTGCTTTCTCACTGGCCTGCTGATAACTGCTGCCGTGGTGTATGAAGCACAAGCACCCTCCTTCTGGGTGGGTGGTGCATGAAGTGCTTGATCAGGAGCAGGACACGTGGCAGGAAAGAAGCCTTGACTGTATGGACAGCAGAACTTCATTGGTGGCTTTTAAATGCAGAGAACAGGCTGCTGCCCACAGCTGAGAAGACATTTGGGGGCAGCTTGTATTTGTCTCAAGTTGTAGTAACCTTGGAGGCAGAGAAGTTCATCTGAAATGTTATACTTGGAAGTCCTCATGTACAAAACATGCCCAATAATGTCACAGGTCAAGGTGCCAGCAAGAAGGAGCATCTGTAGGGGATTGCCAGGGCTGTCCCCTTGGCCTCCTCTCAGTGTGGAAGTGGCTGCCTGCTTCTTGGTAGGTTCTTCTGAGGAGCTTTTGTGCAATGCTGTCTCCATCAAAACATGACTTGGAAGCGTCAGCCTTGCTGTCATCCATGTGTTCCCTCATTCACTGGGGGCACCAGGCACTCTTCATGCTGTGGAAAAGCATGGAGATGCTTTAATGGTGGTCACAGCTCAAGCTCATCAAGTCCATGTACTTGTGTGTGTGAGGTTGGAGCCTATTTTGGGGTCTCCTGAGGTTTTTGTTGGCTCCCATAGGAGGACATGACCCTGGAAGGAGAAAGATTTCTTTGTCTTGGGAAGAGGAGATGCAGAAAGAGGAGAACCTAATGCAGCAGCTGCATGGGAGGCCTCAGAAAAGGTGCTGGGTTTAAAATCTGTGGGTTTTCAAGCAGCTAACCTCTCAGTGCTGGTGGGGTGGCCAAGCAACCTTGGCCATCAACTTGAGCAATACTTCTAGTGATTAAAAAAATGAGGGATATTGGCAGCTCTGCCTCCTGCCCTTGCAGCAAGACTGAGATTTGGCAAGTGCAGGAAAAACAGGGGAGACTGCCTTCACTTCCAGAAGGAAAAATGATGGGTTGTTGAAGGGCTGAAGCCTTTCAGAAGGTAATAAAGGTCCAAAGGAGTTTGAAAACCACTGGTAGGACAGAATTTGAAGAAGAATTGTGAAGGTCCAGAGCAGAGGACTGTAACTCTCCCAGTGCTGTGCAGCAGGGGTTAATATAACTGAACCTGTATTTCTGGGGGTGGCTTTTAACAAGCCACAGGTCACTTCAGAGACATGAGCTGCCTGAGGAGGCTTTCCTCCCACTGATGCTGGGAGCAGACATCTCTGAGCTTCTCTTCTCCAGCAGAGAGAAACCAGTACCATCAGCCCCTGATCCTGTTCCTTGGGGTAAGGGTTTGCCTTCATCCAGGAACTGTGATGGCCCTGAGCTTGCTCAGGGAAGCCACCTCCAGTGCTGCATTTCAGGAGCAGAGCCCTGCACTCTGTGTGCTACCAAGTCCCTGGGGAACTGAGGCCACAGATGGGCCAGGCCCACAGCACATCACACCAGGCCCACTGGGGCACCTGGGCCTCCTAAGCGAGGCAGGACATGTTTCCAAGTGAGTAGAGCTGCTTCAGAGCCTCTTGATAGTCAGAGTCTGAGGCAGTTACGCTCTTGCAGCTCCAAGCAGGTTCTGCTGTGAGTGTCACTAAAGCCAAGTGAGCTGCCTGGAGGCAGGGCTGAAGCCTTCACAGGTCCATCATGCTGTCTCCAGCCTGTGAAGCAAATCTTGCTTGGCTCCTGAGCATGTTGAGCTTAAACTTTAGTTAATATGAGGAGCTCTGTGGTGACAACCTTTTCCTTTGGCTCCTCAAGAGCCCCTCAGCCCAGTGCTGGGTGCTGCATCTTGGGAGGTGCTGTGAAGAAAGCCCAGGCTGTGTGCTCAGCGTTGGGGATGAGCAAAAGGCACTGACAGTGGTTGTTGTTTGATCACCCTGGTGAGCAGAAGGGGGTTGTGGCAGACACCCTTCATCCTGACTCTCTCTCTTCTAGTGATTTTTTTCTTTACTTTCAAGCCAAGACACCTTCAGCTTGTCTGAAGGTGAGAAGATGTGATTAAAACCACTTCTGCATACCCTTGTGTTCTCCAGCAAGTGCTTTAGGATCTCCCCTGCTGCCTCCTGAGCCCTCCCAGGATGTCCCTGGTCAAAGGGACATTTTTCCCTTGCAGCAGTAGGAGACTTTCAGGTTCCTTCACTGTTGAAAAGCAGTGAGCTATAGTTCATACTTATACCCATGAACCAGGTTTCCAGCTAGACAGGGTGGCCTGGGAGCTGCTCTGAGCTTGAGGACCGTGGTGCATCTGTCACCTGGGGCTGCTGTGCTTGGGAAGGTTGTGGGGAGGAGGAAGGTTGTGGGGAGGAGGAAGGTTGTGGGGAGGAGGAAGGTTGTGGGGAGGAGGAAGGTTGTGGGGAGGAGGAAGGTTGTGGGGAGGAGGAAGCTAGATCCCCCAGGTCCAGTTTGAGCTCTCTAGGCTGTAGGATGGATGGGAGTGATGAGGTGCTGGTCAGGTAGCACAAAGGCCATGCCTTGCAGTGCTGGAAGGGCTGTGGAGCTCAAAGGAATGCCCCAGGTGGTGGGGCTCAGCTGGGAAGACAAAGTTCCTCTGCCTGACTTCTCCCATGGGCCAGCACAGCACGTGCAAGATGGATCCTCAGCCTGTTGTGGTTGGGGTTGGATGTTTCTGGCTGGATAATCCTCATCCTCTGGCCACAGGACCAGAGGTTGGCACTGAGGAGGGATCAGGATTGTGTGGCTGAGGGTGGAGAGGGTGAAGGTGCTGCCAAAAGGGCAAGTGCCACCATTGTTTGTTGGGTTAAAGCTGCTCCTGGCTGTTCAAAACATCTACTCAGTGTTTGCTGTCTTGATCTGGAGAAGTCACTGAGCTCTTCAGAGGGCTGTGAAACTGTGCCATTATTAGTGTGCAGTGTCAGACCTTCAAGCTGAACAACTCCTTCACTTGATCATCACATGGAGATTCTGCCTCTGTAGGTGGAAGTGCTCGTGGTTGGCAGGAGAAGTTTCCAGAGACCCTCTGTGGGCCTTTTTTTTAGGCCCTGACTTGAAGTCCTGCTGCCTCCTGTGTGATCAGGACTCTCACAGAGCCTGGTTGTGGTGGTTTGGGTGGGACACCTCAAGAGGTACACCTTTCTTGCTTCAAGGGGTCTTCTGCAGCGTCGTCATCGAGCGCTTGGCTGTTCAGAAGTGGTCTTCAAGGCTGAGAGCTGATGTGCCTGAGATCCCCAGGGGATGGTGGTGCTGCAGCCCCTCCTGGGGGCCCTGCAGTGAGCCTGTGATGTAGGGTAGGCATCACTACCCCATCTCCAAGCTCAGATGCTGTTGACTAGCTGGTGTCCTTGGTTAGCTTTAGGCTTTTGATTGCCATGTGGGTGAGCCCAGGGTCTGAGGAGCTGCTCCTGACTGCTGTGGGTCAATGCCCAGAGGTCACTTCCTACAGCCATGAAAAGGCAAGGTGGCCTCTTGGCCCTGAAGACCCTCCTTTGGGAGAGCTGGTGGCCATGGGTAAGTAGCTCAGCTGGGTGTCCCTTGTGTAGGGACTTGGGTGATGGATTTTCTTCCTTGACTTGGGTGCTGCCACAACACTTTCCTGCAAAGGAAGCAAAACCTGGAGCTGGCAGCTTCTCCAAAGAGCTGCCCTTGGAAGCAGAGGGGAGGTGGGGGGTGAGCAGCTCAGCCCCCCGTGTCTCAGCAGAGCGGTGGGCTTGGTGGTGGTGTGTCCTCCCAGCGTGGAGCTGCCAGCTTTGAGCTCAGTGCTGCTGATGCTGCATGGAAAGCTCAGGTGCTGCTTCTTGGAAACCTCCTTGTACACATCTCCTTCCACTTCTTCTCTGCAGTTAACTACCAATTTCATTTCTACAGCCTCTGGTATGGACTCACCCATGTGGCTTGCTCCTCCTTGGCAGTAAGGCAGCTGGGCCACCTCCTAATAGGACTTTTTGACCTGTGCAAAATGACTCCTCATTAATGCATCTCCATAATGGTTTGTTTCTTTCAGCTCCTCTCCATGCTTCCTTCTCTAATGGGTTTTATGCTATTTTTTGCTTAGCTTATCAAGCAGCAGATTCTCTCCCTCCAGTTTAGGAAGGTAAAAACCTCATTGCATTAAACCTGCTCTGACCAAACACTTGCTGATTCTGACTGCCCATGATTAATCTCTAATGTGTTGGGACTAATGAAGGAGTAGTAGAGCCCTGAAGTGATCTAACAGCCTTAATCCTGCATGATTGGATCCCTAATACTTGCCTGGGCTTCAGTCACAGCAAAGGGAATGTTCCTTGGGGTTCCTGTGAAGGTGCCAAAAAATATTCCTCCTCTTCAGCCAAAGAATTGGGTGTTCAGCTACTTCTTCATATTAAAGGGAGACTTCCATACAGAGGCATTGAAAAGGAGATGTACCAGCCCTGAGGCTTCCAAAGAAGGGATCTTCTCCCTCTACTGTCCCATGCATGAAGATCTTCCTTCATTTGGACTCAGCCCTGACATGCACTTGTAGGGCTGTCCTTTTGCCTCTGCCACAATCAAACACTGGGAAGTTGAGTTGGGCATTACTGGTTTGCTCTAGAGGCATGACCATGGAAGGGAAAAACCTCTCCAGAACATCCCTGTAGCTGTGGGATTGCTGACAAACCTGTCAGGAAAACAAAAATCATGAGGAGGAACCTGCTTCTCCAACCTCCTCCTCCTGCAGACCTCTTCTGTATGGAAATCCCTCTTTAATTTAAAAAGGCTACTGAATTCCTGGGCTCCTCTTCCTAGGTTTGTCCTTCTGCAAGGAAGGCCTGGAGGAAGCTGCTGCCTTGGGTCATGTTCCTGGAATGCTCTGAATTCCTGGTCCAGAAAGCAATTTGGATTGGACAAGGCTCCTTGCAGCTGGAGTGAGTCAGCTGAGAGCCCTGCAGTCTCCCTCTGACCATTACAATGGTTTCTTTGAAAGGGTCAGTTGACCTTCCAGAGCTTTCCTGCCAAGGGTGTCTTGGGTGAGTCTCTTCTGACCCATCTGCTGTGCCTGTGGAACTGCAGCTCCTGGTGATGCCTCTTTCCTGAGCCATTCAGTAGCCTTTGCCACCTCTCACCTGACACTGGGGTTTGTGCTGAAGGGACCAGACTTACTCCTGGTGCTGCCTGCTGGGACCAGTGGTGTGGTACTGGGATTAAACGTGGTCCTGAGTGTCACTATGTGTGTGCACATCACCTTTTTTTGTTTTTAAAAAGAAAAAACCCAAATCCAGTTGCTGTCCTGCTGGGGTCTGAAGTGTTCCTTGGTGCTTGGGAAGCTCCTTCTCTGGATCTAAAAGGCATTTACTGGTCTAGGGCTGGGGATCTGTATTGAAAGGGCCATCAAAACCCCACCAGTAACTGCCTTGGCACTGGATTGTCTGCCTTGCTCTTTGGAAATGGGAGGTTTTTCTTGTAGGGGTTGGAGTAGGGAAAGGTTTCTCTGGCTTGGAACAGCTCCTGGCTCCCTTTCCTGGCCTGTAGCTGGGGGAAGAGTCATGTGCCAGGACCAGTCTCCTGGACACCATTTCCACAGAGACGAGTCTGAGCTGTGGCATCTGACTTCTTTACCTCATCCCATGTGTGTGTTTGGGTCTAGATGGTGTTTCTAACCCTCACTCAGGAGACAAGTCAAGCTTGCCTCAACCCTGGCTGCCCCTGTCCCACCCCCTTACCCAACACAAAGCTCCTGGGAGCTGGGTGAGGCTCCCACTGCAGCCCAGTTGTTGGTTGCTCAGGGATTCATCTCCCTGCATCTCTTACAAACCTGGAAAGCCAGAGTGAAACCATAGCACTGCAGCCTCCAGGTAAGTTCTCTGGGTGGGCAGGACAGGCAGCTGTGGTGGCTGGAACTGTCCTGGCACCTTCAGCCACGTGGGCAGTTGGGTCCCTGCTGCAGTTTGGTCCCTGACCTTGCTGGGTTCCTGCTAAATGTGGGGGGTTTCTGTTTTACCTGAACAACTCTGCTTCCTCAGCAGGTAGAGCATGAGTAGCAGCAGTACCAGCACCCTGCCTGCAAGCTGGGGGTTGCTTGTGAGTCTGGGTTCCTCCTCCTCCTCCTCACAGAGCCCTCACCGTGTCCTGTGAGCCCTTCTGCTCTTGCTGGAGCTGTGTCAGGAATGGTTTGGGGGGTTGTTCCACCTCTTGCACGTGTCTAGAAGCTGATCACTTCTTTAAGGAATGTCTTTCACTGCTGAAAATTGTCCCAAGTAGAGCTCCCAGCTGCCAGTTCTCCTGCAATATTTGCTGCTTCTCCTGAGGTTCTTGCACTTGAAACCCTGGGGTCCTCTCCTCCTGGTATCCATGTGTAGTGTCTTAATTGCAGAGGGAATTAAAGGAGCTTTTTCCCTTCCAGGTAGGCCCAAACCACTATACAAATGAAGACCCAGCTCAGAATTCATTCTCTTTTTTCATTTATTTAAGAAACCCTGGATCTTCTGGGCCCACTCTTGGTTTGGCCTTGGTGCTGTCCTTGAATAGTGCTTACATGACTGGAGAATGTAAGGTCCATTTTGGAGCTTCCATAGACTCTTCTGGCTGTTGGACTAGTTCTGGCTGCTTGTGTGTCCCATCCTGGTTGGGCCCAGTGCCTGCACTCAGGGGGATGTAGTGTGGGTGCCCACCTGCAGCAGTGAGAGGGGAAACAGGGAGTGGGTGTCAGCCTCCCATATGATTCCTGAGCTCAGAAAGCTGCAAGCCAGGCTCAAAGCCTCCTTCAGTGACCTGCAGCAGGCAGCTTCCCTGAGCTCAGAGCTTTCAAAGAGGGCTGTTGTGCTCAGGAGGTGTGGTCAGTCCAGGCTGGGCCTGAAATGACAGTGTGAAGCCTTCACAAGTGCAGTAAAGATCCTGGAGAGCAGAAGGACACTTGGAATACGAGCGGTGCAGTACAGGGATGTGAAGCTGACCCTGGCAGGGCCTTGCTTTGAGCCCACAGGCTGATCAGAGGAATGGTCTGGTGTGATGGAGAGAGAAATTGGTTCATGATACTCCTAACCCCAGCAGCTGTAAGGGCAAGGCAGAGGGGCTGTCCCCCAGGAGGCACTTTAAGCTGCCAGAGTCACCTGAGGGGTGAAAAACCAGTCAAACGCCCTGACACTGGACTGGACTCACCAGCAACCTGGTGGTAGGGATGATGGGAGGTACAGAGGCCACTTCCAACACAGCTTCTGAGAGGAGATGAGCTAGGAAGGGGGGACCCTTTGAGTCTTCTAGTCCTTTGCTCTCTAAGAAATGCTTCTTGAATCTTCCAGGAGCACCTTCTGTGCCATCATCTCCCAGCTGACAGAGGAAACCCAACCACTCTTTGAGACCACCATCCAATCCAGGGCTGTGTCAGAGGACTCTGATGCTAAATTCACCTGCATAGTGACAGGTAACAACAGCCTCTGCACTGGGGAAACTGGGTCTGCCCCACTGCTTGCTCTTGTGCTGCTTCAAGTGGGACCACAGCCACTGCATGGGGATTTTGGGGGGCTTTAAGTGGGGGTGGGAGGGGGAAGGGAGAGGTGAAGTGAAGAGGCAAAGGGGTCTAACCTGAAGGCATGGTTTGACCCCACCTGGCAAGCTGCTTGTCATGTCCCCCCTCTGGTGGGATGAGGGAGAGAATTGGCAGGGTGAAAGGGAAAGAGCTTGTGGGTTGAGGTAAAGGTAGTCTTGTTCCCCTTGTCCCATGGCAGGTGTGTGTTCAGCCATCCCCAGGGCAGCAGGGCTCCATCATGTGTGATGGTGACTTGGGAAGACAAATTCCATCACTCCAAATGTGTCCCCTCTCCTTCCCCACGCTGAGCATGACATCACAGGGTGTGCAATATCCCTTTGGTCACTGGGGTCAGCTGTCCTGGCTCTGTCCCCTCCAAACCTTGGGAGCACCCCCAGCCTGTTCCAGGTGGGGGTGGCACGAGGAGCAGAACAGCTCTTGGCTCTGTGAGCACTGCTCCCAGGAAGGAAGGCATCTCTCTGTTAGCAACCCAGGGCAAACCCAAAATGTAGCCCCATGCTGGCCACTGGAACACAAGGAACTGCCCAAATCCCTGCCCAAACCAGCACCCCTGCCATCTCAGGGCACAGTGAAGAGGAGGACATGGAACAGCCTGGTCACTGCTTGGGCCATCTACACTTGATTGGCCTAATCTCTGCTAATAATTGAAGAACATGCAGGTTGGAGGACTGAAGTTACCATATTAGTCAGCTCTGACCCTTCCCTGGCTGTAACAGTCAGAGGGCACCTGTCTCTGCATCAGTGTTTGTCACCCTCTGCAATGCCACTTGCTGCCCAGCCAGCTGGAGCTTCAGCTTGGCCAGGAAGGGGCTGGGCTTCCTGAGAGGAGAAGGGGGCTCAACCACTGAGGCATGGTGGAGCATGGTGTGAAGGCAAGCAGCTCCTCTGCTGCTGAGCTTGTTGTCCTTTAAATATTGAGACTGCCACCTCTTTTTTTTTCCCTCTCCCATACTATGTACCCACCACTCTGATCCTTCCTGGAGCTGCATGTGTTATTTGTCCCTGCAGGTTACTCAGGGAGAGACATTACACAAGGCTGGAAGCTTTGCAAGGAGGAAGGTCTATCCAGGGAGCTCTTAGTCACAAGGACAAGAGTCTTTCTTCACTTGCAGGAGATCTTGTTTGCTGCTAGAAACATGCTGTAAACAACCTGTCCAGCAGGAAACACTGAGCCCTTCTGAGAGCTTCTGCCTTTGACCTCTTACATCTTCTCAGGTGGATTCCCTTGTCTTACAGCTCTGGCTTTGTGAACTTGGAGGGATGCAACTGATAAGTTGATTTTATTGCTGCTTAACTTCAGCTAAGGGCTTCTTGCTTCTAGGGCAAAGGCCTTGCCCCTCAGTGAGCTGTTAGAAGAACTTTCCTAACACCAAAAGCTTGACATGCTGTGTAGTAGCCTGGTACTCACCTTTCTGCAAGCTGGCTCAGAGGCCAGAAGACTTGTGGTGTTTACATGTGCTTGGGAAATCCTGTGTAAGAGCAGATCCAATTGGCTTTTCCACCCCCACCTCTCCCCTTTCTAAGGACATCTTGGAGGCCCTGCAAACCCATGCTGCTCCCTGCAAGGGGACATGGGGGAGCACTGCTCACCCTTGTGGAATTTCTCACCCTTCTTAAAGTTCTTAGTCCTGGCTTCTCTTGCTGGCTGAAGTCTTCACCAGTTGCACCTTTGGGTTGACAGTTCCCTCTCAGGAACTTGAATTTCCAACAAAGTCCACGTGATGCCCTCAGCTCTGAGTGGGCTTTGTTGAGGTGAGGGATGTGTCTGGGCAGCTGGGCTCTAGGTCACCAGTAGACTGGATGGCTGATGGGGTGGCACGTGTGATACCAACATGCTCAGCTTCCTCTCAAGAGGTGAGAAGAGAGATCAGCCCTACCAAGGAAGCCTGGTAAATGCTGTGTCTGTGTCCTTTCCAGCACCTCTCCTTGAAAAGCTAGAGAAACTCCTCACTCTATGTTGTGCTGCCAAGGAGTCACCTCCTCTTCTGGTGCCAAAATCAACATGTCAGCATCTAGAGATGGGTATGCCCCATGTCCAGTTTGTAGCCCATCCTGCAGTCCACCTGCCTCTTGGTAGGAAGGATGCTGCCTTCCAGTTTTGGGAGACCTGCTGGTGTTGTGGAGCACAGCTGGTGTATCCCACTAAGGTGAAACCATGACCTGATACTGGTCTCCCTTTCTCCCCAGTGAAGGAAAGTGTCAGATGTACATCTGCAGCCTGTGGCAGTGGTTTGGACCAGGTGAACCAGGCTGGGGGGTGTTTGTGCACCTAAGTGAAACCTACCCAAGCAGAACTTTCATAGAAAGCCTTGAAAGCAGCCCAGCCCACCCAGGACACATGGTCATCTCTGGCAGATGGTCATTCAGGGCCTCAGAGAGGGGCACAAGGTGGTAAGCAACCTCTGCCTGCTGACTCTGCTGGGTAGTTCAGGTATCTCCCCCTGTCCCAGTGGTTTTCATTCAACTGGGGCACGTTTTGGTGAGAGAGGAAGTGCTGGCTGCACCCCTGGCCAGTGCCCAGCATGGAACCAGCTCAGTCCCACTGCTGTGGCCAGAGTCCAGGGACACTTTGGTTCCTGGATGTGCAGGAGGCAAAGGGCAGACTGTCACCTGCTACTGTTTTGACTCTCCAGCTCCAAATCTGGATACATGACCTACAATGACACCTTCATTATTTGAATTTTCTTTGCTCCACCTTCAGCAGGAAGGAGAGGGCCAGGGTGGTCTGTGATGGTTGAGCCCTGGCCAAAGGCCAGACACCCACCAAAATCAGTGTGTTACTGCCCTTCTTAGTTGGACAGGGGAGAAATAACATCATTGGGCAGCTCAAGAGGCAAACTCCTTACTGAGGTGGGCAAACCAGACTCTACACAGAGTGCTGAGGAGAAAGTGAGCTAATTTATTACACTAAAGAGAAAAAACAGTGAAAAAGAACCAGAGTCAGGAGTGCAACCAGCAGTCTTGAAACAAATGCAGCCAGGGAAACACTTTCCCCCCACTCCCTCCTCAGCAGGCTGGAGGGAGAAGTTTGCTCCCTTCTTCCCTCCCAGTCGCAGCCCAGGAGGGACAGGGACTGGGGAAATGGGGGTCTGGGGAACACCTTCCCCCCACCCCTCCATTCTAAAGCAGACTGCCCTTTAGCCAGGAGTTTGCTCCCTTCTTCCCCTCTCCTGCTCGCAGCACAGGACAGGGGGGCAGGGACTGGGAGATGGGGGCTTGGGTCAGTCCCTTGCGAGATGGTTTCCTTCTCGGCCGGGATGGGGGCATCCATCCCACACCCCCTCCCCCTGCTGCACCCTAGGATCTCACCCACAAGAGCCAGTCCTCCAGGAACTGTCTCCAAGGCAAATCTCTTCCCCCCGGGCTCCATCTCTGCTCTGGCAGGCAGCAATCAATCCCAGTGTCTCTCTCTCAGGCCCAGTCCTCCACGGGGCTGTGATGCCTCCCCCAGCAAACCTGTCTGGCTCATCTCTGGAGGTCACTTGTGCTGGCAGGGGCTCATCCCAACGTCAGTCACGGCATCTTCTCTGTGTCTCCCCCGGCTCCATCCAGCGTGGAGCCTCTCCACCGGGCAGGTCGGGTCTCTGCCTCCTCCATGGCTCCTTCCCTCCGGCTCCTCCCCGTGCTTCAGCTCGGGCTGCAGGCCCATCTCTCCCTTTGGCACCTGGGGCCTCCTCCCCCAGCCTGCCCGGCCTGTTGTGTCTGCCAGCTGCTTCTATTGATATCCAAAGAGCCATCCCAGTGCCCTGAACGGGACAAACTTTGCAGCCTTCCTGGCACTCCCTGTGCTGGTGGAGTCTCTCTCCTCTCTGTGACTCTCAGAGGCGCTCTCAGCAGGCCTGTAGAACATTCCAGCAGCCATTCTCTGCAGCCCCTGGCCCTCTCTCTCTCTCTCAGTAGCCAACTATGCAAAACTGCAACATGGTCCCACAGTGCTGACTACCACTGGTTGGCCATGTCCTAGGAGGGCAGCAAGATGCAAGTGTTTGAGGACCCATCCTCTGATGTGGGCTTGGTGGTAGAGGAGTAGGGGGTGGAAAACCAAGCAATTCCAGGCCAGGCAGGTTCCTGATGCTCTTGGGTAGCTGCACAAACCCCTCCTTTCCCTCCTGCTGCCTAGTTCTGCCAGCTACTGGTGTCCCTGCTGTGTCTGATTTGATAGTTTGGGGTCAAATCCTGCATCAGTTATGACCTGTTTTCTTCTTTTAGACAAAATGAGTTCATCCTTTGTTCTCTGAGATGTGAGAAAGGGAAGCAGAACATTGCCACTCACTGCAGGTTCTTACAGAGCAAGGTGTGCCCTGCTTCTCTGTGCCAAGTGTTCTCCTTGGTGGGTCTCTCAGCACTTCAGGATCTCCAGGTTCATCACAGATCCTTCCCAGTGAGTGGATATTGAGCTCTTCTCTTCAGAGAGAGGCCCTTGTGGAGCTGTTACTGCAAGGATTTTACTGCTCAGTCATTTCTATGTAGTGCTGCCTGGGAAGGAGATGAAGAGTCAGGGCTGGGAGGAAGGGAGGAAGGGCTCTGGGGCTGTAGTTACTTGGCAGAGAATGAGGCCAACTGGGAGAGGTGATGGCTGGATCTAGCCCAGGCCACTGTATGTCAGTCCCAGGTCCTGCTAGCTATTGCACAGCTGCTCTTCAGCCCCATTTCAGCCCTCCTGAGGCTGGTTCAACTACTCTGACCCACCTACCCAAATCACAGCAGCTCAGTGTTATCACAGAGTCCCACTGTTGGAAAAGACCTTGGAGATCATCAAGTCCAACCATCCCTGTCCTGACCTCCTCTCCCTGTCTGTTAAACACCCCCAGGGCTGGGGACTCAGCCCCCTCCCTGGGCAGCCTGGGCCACAGCCCCACAACTCTGCCAGGGAAGAACTTTGCCCTCCCAGCTGAGCTGACCCTGCCCTGGCCCAGCTTGAGCCCAGTGCCCCTTGTCCCAGCTCCTGGCCCCTGGCTGAAGAGACCAGCGCCCACCTCTCTGCACCCTCCTGACAGGGCAGGGGAGGTGGGGAGAAGGTCTCCCCTCAGCCTCCTCTTCTCCAGCCTCAACACCCCCAGCTCCCTCAGCTGCTCCTCAGAGGATTTGCCCTCCAGCCCCTTCCCCAGCCTGGTTGCCCTTCTCTGGACTCTCTCCAGGACCTCCATGTCCTTCTGATGGTGAGGAGCCCAGAACTGGACCCAGCACTCCAGGTGCAGCCTCCCCAGTGCCCAGTCCAGGGGCACCATCCCCTCCCCAGACCTTCTGGCCACGCTGGGTCTGATACAGGCCAGGATGCCATTGGCCTTCTTATGGAATGATTAGAGTGGGAAGGGCCCTCAAAGCCTCCAGTTTCCCCCCACCATAGCAAAGCCCCCATCCAACCCAGCCTTGAACCCTGCCAGGGACCATGGGGCAGCCCTAGCTTCTCTGGGCACCCTGTGCCAGGGTCTCCTCCGTGCTCCCAGCACAGAATTTCTTCAATGTGTCTAATCTAAACCTGCCCTTGTGTAGCTCAAACCCATCAGATCCTCCTGTGGATTAAACCCATTCCCCTTGTCCTATCCCTCCACTCCTGACAAACAGCCCCTCTCCAGCTTTCCTGTATCCCCCTTTGGGGACTGGAAGTGGCTCTGAGGTCTCTCCAGAACCTTCTCTTCTCCAGGCTGAACCAGCCCAAGTCACTCGACCTGTCTGCAGAGCAGAGGTGCTCCAGCTGTTGGATCATCTCCTTGGGACTTGCTCTGAGAGGTCCATCTCCTCCTTGTCTTGGGGACCCCTGAGCTGGATGCAGTGGTGGGGGGTGGTGTGTGTGTGTGTCTCTAGAGCAGAGGGGCAGAATCATCTTCCTTGACCTGCTGGTCACGCTGCTTTGAGAACACCCCAGGATCCACTTGGCCTTCTTGGCCCCTGGGGCACATGATGTGAGCTTCACCTCATTGCTCTAAGCAGAGGGTCTGTTTCCCTGGCTTATTCTGGGGAGCTCTTCAAAGAACTGTTTTGGATAGTGTCACTCAAGCTTCTTAACAGCTTTGGGAACAGAAATGGTTAACCTAAACCTGCCAATCTCCATGAAGAAAGACCCTTGCTCAGAGAAGCCCCTGGGGCTCTGTGGCCATCATGCTGGAGCAACTCTTCCAGCCAAGGAGCTTGCTGGGCTCCCAGATGTGCAGTGAGCTCCTGCCCTCCTCCCCAGGCACACCCAGCACCCCAGTGTGTGACTGGTGAAGGCAGATGCCCATCTGCTGGCATCTTCTCCATCTTGGCACAGCTGCAGGGGGTGCCTGGGGGACCCACAGGTTTTGGCAGGGCGAGTGCCTGCTGCTGTCTCAGAGCATGGTTGTGTGATGGGTGGGTGTCCAAGCACACTGCAGCGTGGAGCCACCCCATCCCACCCCTAACTGGCCCGTTGGGACAGTCAGATGAGCTACAGCTGTAGCAGGAGTGATGCCTGTCTCTGGGACCAGGAGAACATGAGCTGCTCTGCAGGTGGGTGCCAACAGCAGCTCCCCCACCCCAGGGGAGCGCAGGGCATGCCAGGGAGCCTTGTCCCTGCTCAGGCATCTCTCCAGCCCCTGCCTGGCTCCAGTTACAGCCCCTGGGGAGGGACAGCTGGTACTGGTGTTCACAGAGGCAGCTGGGGCCACTGTTTCAGCCCTTCAGCATCCCTCTGCCTGGAGCTCCCTTTTTGCCGCAGGCTGGAGCGTGCAGCCAGCTCTGCTCCCTGGTTGCCCACGCTGGTGGTTGCCCTTGGTAGGGAGCAGGTAGCCTCAGGGACACCTAAGGACACAACTGAGCCAGGGCAAAGGGAGGTTAGGTGTAACAGCCTCCCAAAAAAAAAAAGCAGTTATAGAAACTGCAGCTCTGGTTGTCAGCTGGGAATGGGAATCAGCTGCAGAGGCCACAGGGGGACATCACAGGGCTTCTCCGAAACCATCTGCTGGCAGTTCCTGGAATGAAGAGCTGTGATTGCTGTTTGCAGGGTATTAGGAAGAGCTGCCTGCCAGCTCCCTGGGTTACAGACCGTGGGGGGCCTCCTGAAGGTCTCCCCTGTGGAGCAGCCCTTGGGAGGAGTAGGATTGCTCTGGGCAAAGTGTGTTTTGTTTCTCATTCCTGGAGGAGAAAGAAACCACTTCAGAGGCTGGTTCAGCACAAGGTCCTGCTGCCATGCTCAGCCAGTAGCTGGGGAAGGTATAAATAGCAACACAGGAGCTTGCTGATCCCCTCATGACTTCCTCCAGTTAGGAGTTTAGGGCTCATTTGCTTCACCCCCAAGTACAACTGGATGAGGGGAGAGCAGTGGATGTTGTCTACCTTGACTTTGGCAAGGTTTTTGGACACCATCTCCCAGAGCATCCTCATAGGCAAGCTTAGGGAGGGTGGGTTGGATGAGGGGACGGTGAGATGGGGTGAGAGCTGGCTGAAGGGCAGAGCCTGGGGGGGCTGTGATCAGTGGCACAGGATCTAGTTGGAGGTCTGTAGCCAGTGGTGTGCCCCAAGGGTCAGCGCTCAGGCCAGTATGATCCAACACCTTCACCAATGACCTGGACAGGGGACAAAGAGTACCCTTGGCAAGTTTGCTGGGGAAACCACAACTGGGAGGAGTGGTGGACACACCAGGAAGCTCTGCTTGCCATTCAGAGAGATCCAGACAGTCTGGAGAGTTGGGCAGGCAAGAACCAAATAAAATTCAGTAAGGGTCCTGCACCTCAGGAGGAATAACCCCAGGCAGGGTAGGGGCTGACCTGCTGGGAAGCAGCACTGGGGAGGAGGACCTCAGAGTCCTGGTGGACAACAGGCTCTCCATGACCAGCAGTGTATCCTTGTGGCCAAGAAGGCCCGTGGGACCTGGGTGGCTGGGATTGAAGGAGGTTCTCCTCCCCTTCCACTCTGCTCAAGAAAGATAGGGAACTACTGGAGAGAGTCCAGTGAAGGGTTATGAGGATGATGAGGGCCCTGGAGAATCTCTGGTGTGAGGAAGGACTGAGGGAGCTGGGACTGGTTAGCCTGGAGGAAAGAAGACTGAGAAGGGATCTTGTCAGTACTCAGCAATATCTAAAGGGTGGGTGTCAAGAGGATGGGGCCAGACTCTTCTCAGTGGAGCCCAGCAACAGGACAAGGGGCAATGGGCACAAACTGGAGCACAGGAAGGCCCATCTCAATGTGAAGAAAAAATTCTTCACTCTGCTGGTGCCCAAGCCCTGGGCCAGGCTGCCCAGAGAGGCTGGGGAGTCTCCTTCCCTGGAGAGATCCCAAACCCACCTGGACATGATCCTGTGCCACCTGCCCGAGCTGATCCTACGTTAGCAGGGTTGGACTAGATGATCTCCAGAGATCCCTTCTCAACCTCTACTATCCTCTGTGATCTGAGGACTTTGCACCTCTGCTAGAAACGGATTTTGGGGGGGGGTGAGGGGGGCAGAACAGCAGCAAAGAGCAGCCTGTGGTGAGACAGGCACTAAGGGGAAGTTGGAGAGCCTTGCGTGATGGGCTTCAGGAGAGTCATGACAGGGCTTCCTGCAGCAGAGGAATGAGGCACCACAGAAAGCCAAAACTGCAGGTGGCAGCAGTGGATGTGAGAGATGTCCAGGCAGAGAGAGTAGGGTAGGTGCAGAGGCAGCAGCCCAGCACAACCCAGCTAAGGCTGGAGCTCTCTGGTTTCCTAGTCAGCAGAGTAGGAGATGTCGGTGAGGTCCAAAGAGATTAGAATGGAATGTAGTGTGTGGGGCTGTCTGGGCTGTGGGCATGGCTCTCATTTGTGGAGGAGAACCAGGAAGTGAAATTCCTGAGATGGTTCCTCAAGTCTGTCTGGGGCAGCAGGCTAAGTCCCTTGCAGGGCCAGAGGATACTGGAGAAGCCCAAAGAGCAAGGGGATGGGACAAGGGGCGTGTAGAACAAGCAGGTGGGAGTAAGTGGAACCAAGTGATACATCAGGAGATGGGGTGTGTGCTGCTTTTCTGAGCAAGGGGATTATGAATCACCCAAAGCCAGGGGAAATTCCTGCTGATGAGTCTCTGTCACTCCTACTGTGGGTCCTTCATGGGAGCAGGTGTAAGCCAGGCCTGGGCACTGGTACTGGCTCCCAGCATCTCTGGTCCTAGCAGGACACTTAGTACCCTGGAGCTCAAACTCCTCCTGGCCAGCCCTGAAACCTGTGGGTCAACCCCTGGGAAGTATCCAGGGTAGGTAGGCAGTGCCCTGTCCCTGCCCTCTCTCTTGTGAGCCATTGGGTCTGGATGCTTTGGATATTCCTGGGGAGCCCTGGCTGGCCCTTAGCAGAGCTGTCCATGGGAGCTGACCCATGGGTGGTGGGGGCTGGCGGGGACACGCTTGGGTGGTGGTGGTGGTGGTGGTGAGCAGTGTTCCCAACTCCTTCACTGCACCAGCAGAGAAAGCCATGGGAGCATTGCAGGAGGGAAGCTTTGGACATGTCCCTTGGGTCTTCCAACAAGTGTTGAGTGAGTCAGCTCAAGAGGAGGCACGACCTGACCGTTGAAGCGCATGTCCCTTGCCCGTAGGGTCAGCGTGGCCGTGCCAGGAGCCCTGTGTGAAGCACAGGAACCAATGTTGACCACTGGCTCCAGCATTTTTCCCCTGAAAACGGCTCTTGCTCTGAGGTAGAGCTCCCATAGTTGGGAGAGGAGAGCTGTGGCTAGCTCTGGTCCATGTGGGGCACTGCTGATCCACATCCTGACCCTGAGAGGTGGTGAGGAACGTGGCTGGGTGCCCAGCCCGCTAGCCAGCCAGTCACACACATCATGATGTCATCCTACTGAAAAGGCAGGTGACATCTGTTGTCAAGTGACATTTGTAGGACACCAAGCTGGCTGTGATGCAATCCAGGTTGTTCCTGTTCAATGGAAACTTTGGGATCACCTTACAGGCTGTGACACTTGGTGACATGCTGTGAGCTCCACGGAGAACAGCCCTGCCTGGCTCCAGTTCTGCTGTGGCAGAACACAGCCCTTCACAGAACAGTGTCAGGCTGCTCACCTTCTCCACCCAGCCAGTGTCACAGGAGAGGATCATCGTGTGATCTGCACCCCTCTGGACAGGAATGAGGTGCTGAGATTTTTTTCTCCCAAACAGCCTTGTTTCTTAGGAGTGATGAAGGTCTTGGGTGAGCCCACCAGCTTTCCACTCACAATACTTCTCCTGCTGTGCAATTTAAAGAATGCCCCAAGCCCAGAATAACACCTAGCCCCAGGGGACCAGGTTGTGATGTTTCACACCCTGATGTACCATCTCCTCCCCAGGATACCCACAGCCAGAGGTGACGTGGTACAAGGATGACGAGGAGATGGACCGCTACTGTGGCCTGCCCAAGTACGAGATCCTCCGCCATGGGAATCGCCACACCCTGCAGCTCTACAAGTGAGTAGAGGAGCTGGAGAGAGGTTGGATTTGGGGATGGGACCTCTCAGTCTGCTTCCAGCACTTGGAGGAGCTGGCTGTCAGGAGTAGTCTCCCCACCAGCACCCGTGCTGGCCCTTTCTCTTCCCCGTTGTGATGTTCCCAGCTGTCCCTTCTCCTCCAGATCTTGGCTCTGATGACTCACAGATCTCATCAGTACTGCATCCAGGGATGGTTGCCTGGAAGGAAGAGGAAGCTCAGGAGAAATCCCACTCTCTGGAGCCTTCCAGTGCTGGTAGCAGCATGTGCCATGGCTGCACCGGGCAGGAGCTGAGCCTTAGGGCTGGACGAAGGGGAGCAAAGAGAAGGCACTGGCTGCCTCCAGGATGATGGTCCAGGGGCTCAGGCAGGACAAGGACAGAAAGAGTCCACAGGAGTATCATGAGCAAGGGCAGAGAGGGGAACAGGCTGCAGCCTTGCCCCAGGAGGGCTATTCCTAGCTCTCCCTGTGAAGTCAGGGAAGGAAAGGGCTGCTTTGGTGCTCAACTGATGGAGCCAAGGGCACCCTTTGTTCAGCCCTGGCTACCAGCTGCTTTTAACAGTGAATGAGGACTGGTTTCTGGAGAGCCAGCCACACTGTGTGCCCAGCAAGCAGAGACCTGTCAGACAGGTGTAGCACTGTCTGAAAGTGCTGGTAGTCCTGTCATCCTCATACTTCTAGCCTGGGCTCTTCTGCTGCCCCAGGTGAGCTCCAGGTTTCTGTGAGAGGCTGGCTCACCTCTCACAGGAGCAGGGATCTCTGTGGGCCAGGCATCCCTGAGGGGTGCCAGCAGAGACAGTAAGCATGTGCTTGTGCTGGTGCCTGTGAAATGAGGTGGGAAGGCTTTGGTAAGGCAGTAGGGTAGAGGAAGAACAGAAATGCCATGTGGGCTGTGAAGAGCTGAGAGAAGATACTGCAGAGGAATGCTGCCAAGAACAATTGGGAAGCCTGGTGCTAGCTGTTCCTCCTCCACCACAGCCCAGGGGGGACCCAGGCACTAATTTAATGCCCAACATGCCTATCTGCTAGTCCTCAGAATAGGCAGAGCCCAGGGAGGGAGACCAATCCCAGTCCTCCGGATCTACTGTGGGCACCTCAAGGGCCAAGTCTTCATCTTCTTGCCCCTCTGGAGCAAAAAGTGGGAGAGCGGTGTGTGCCTGTGTGCCCAGTGGTAGTGCCTGGGGAGGATGGGCAGGTCTCACACAGAGCTTTTGGTTTCCAGGTGCCAAGAGGAAGATGCAGGCATTTACCAGGCCTCAGCTAGAAATACCAAAGGCATCGTGTCCTGCTCCGGCGTGCTGGAGGTGGGAACCATGACCGAGTTCAAAATCCATCAGAAGTGGTTTGACAAAATTAAGAGGAAAGCAGAAGAAAAGCTCCAAGAGATAGAACAGGGCAAGAAACGAGGGAAGGAGAACGTGGAGGTGGAGAAGTTGCAAGGGATGAGCCCAGATAGGCTCCAGAGAAAGAGGAGGTTGGCCAGGGATCTGAACCTCAGGTCTGGAACCTCTTCCTGGGAGAAGGATGCAGCGAAAGTCCACGTGGCTGATTCCCAGTCCAGACTGCAGGAGGATCTGACTGAGCAGAGGGAACAGCCTGTCAGTGTGATGACAGGCTTCCCAAACAAACTGATGGCACCTCTGAAGGCAGAGGTGACCACCAACGGAGATGCCTCTCTAGAAAGCGTGGAGGAGAACGGGACCGGCTTTCTCGCCTACCTCTACGAGACGGTGGGGGACCTGGCGAGCAAGCCCATCGTCAAAGACTCTGCAGAGGACTAAGAAGAAGAAGAAGAAGAAGAAGGTGGAGGATCCTCCAGCAGCAAAGCAGGAGGTGCCCAAGAAAGAAGAAAGTGGACTAGACAAGGCCAAACCTTCTTCAAACCCAAGGTTTGCCCCTCCTGTCCCCGTACGCAGGAACGCGCGCTTGAGGCTGGAGAATGATCAAGAGATGGAACCCAGCCCCAAAATCAAAGAGCCTGGGAAAGCTTTGACTCAGGACACTAAAACCAATGGCAGTGTGCACTTCTCTCTGAAGGAGATGTATTTTGAGAAGCATGAGAAGCCAGTGGTGGGGAAGGAAGAGGAGAAAGGAGCCAAGGAAGAGGATGTGAGCAAGCCTGCCCAGCAGCCTGTGGCGGTCGGCGCACAGAGAGAGGATGCTCCTTCGTCCTCAGAGGTGCTGGAGGCAGGACCTGTGCCATCCAAGGAACAGAGAGGCCAGCACCAAGCACAGAAGTCAGAGGGACACAAAGCCACCGCTCCAGAGGTAACTGGGACAGAAAGCAGCCAGCACCCAGGCTGCAGTAAGATTGTGTTGTGGCATCGGCCTTGGGAGCCCGTGTGTGTTCCCTGGAAGCTCCTGCTGAGGCTTTGTAGGTCTCCACCAGCAAAAACACACAAGAAAAGAAGCTTGCAGGGCCTCTTGCAGGGCTCTGTGAACCCAGAGAGCAGAGCAGAAGCTTCCACCCCATCCCCAGATAAATGTCAGGCGAGGTGGTGAGGAGAGATGTACGTCAGGGCGCTCCGGTGGAGCAGCTGGGCTCTGGGTGGCCTGGGGCGTGCTCTGAGCTCTCCTGTTTAATCTGCAGGCTGACCTCATGCAGAAATGTTTCCAGATCAGTTCAGCAGGGAGCACTGAGTGGTTATTTATAGCTGGGGTGGGGGGGTGGCTGCCTCATGCACACGGCAGGCAGCGAGACCGATGACATCTGGCCTGAGTTTCAGCCAGCTTTTAACCACAGGATCACAGGGGTTGGAAGGGACCTTCAGAGCTCATGGGGTCCAACCCCCTGCCAAAGCAGCTCCCCAGCTCATATTGCACAGGTTGGGGTCCAGACAGGTCTTGAACCTCTCCAGAGAAGGAGACTCCACACCCCCTGGGCAGCCTGGCCCAGGGCTCCCTCACCCTCACTGGGGAAAAGTTCTTCCCCAGCTTGGGGGGAACTCCCTGTGCTCCAACTTGCGGCCATTGCCCCTTGTCCTGTCCCCACAGACACTGAGAAGGGGCTGCCCATGTCCCCCTGCACCCCATGCTTAAGATATTGATCAACATTAATTAGGTCCCCCCTTAGTCTTCTCTGCAGGCTGAACAGCCCCAGCTCCCTCAGCCTTTCCTCCCAGGGGAGATGCTCCAGGCCCTTCAGCATCTCCAGAGCCTCCTCCAGGAGATCCCTGCCCTTTTGATCCCAGGGAGCCCAGCACTGGACACAACACTCCAGGTGGGGCCTGAGCAGGGCAGAGCAGAGGGGAGCCCCCCATGCAGATGAGCACAGTGTGCCCTGTGAGCTGTGGAGCTGTGCCACCACTGGGGCAGGGCATTGAATTTTGTTTACACTGCAACATGTATACAGTAGATCCCAGCTATTTTTTTGGCTCTTCCCCTCTTGGAAAAATCTGTTGCAGGACTCATTGTGGTGGTGATGCAGAGCCAGGACACAGCACCTGCTCCTGACCCTCACCCCATCTTTAAGTCAACTTCTATTTTTGTCTCTTAACCTGAAGCATTTTCCATGAAAAAGTTGGACTAGAAGCCACCAGTCTTTTATTTTATTCTCTTCTCTCCTCCTTTTTCCTTTACCCTTCTGTGGTAGAAGGTTCTCTGAGTCCAATACATGGGTGCCACCAGGATTTGGCACCTTGAGCTATGGTAGGTGGGTGCTTTGGGTGCAGACCAAGGCTGTTCAGTGGAGGCACTCTGGGTGCAGCACATCTTCCAACACAAATCCTCCAGGATGTGGAAATACCTCTCATATTTGAAGTGGGACTGCTGGGTGCTCCAGTAGGAAAGCTTCTAGATTTCTCTTAGGTAAGGACACCATTTACCAGTGGTGGAACTGAAAGAAACCTACAGTGGAGAGGACATCTGTGTCCTCAACTCCTCGGTGCCCTGCACCCATCTCTTCTTTAACCTGACCCATCATGTGTTGTTTAATCTTTCCTTTAAACAAGACAGGGTGATGGCACCAGGGTTTTCCTGCCCTTGGGACCTAGCTGGGCCTCCAGCTCAGAACTTCTCCTTTCGGATGGATTTATCTGTAGGAGAAGGGCTTTGCAGAACCCCCAGACTGTAGCCAGGCTCTGAACATCCTCACACACAAGAGCAGAGAAGAAACTGGATCTGGGTGATGGTCACTTGGATTGTTTTATTCCATTTCTTCTTGGTGCCCCTGGTTGGAGTGGTTTGTGATGATTTAAGGACCAAAAGCTTCCCTGAAAAGCTCCCAGGAAGCTTTGCTGAACAAGCTTTGGTTCTGCTGTGTGCATCCCCACCCCTTTCCATGACTCAGGGAGCCAAATGCTGCAGTAAAACCCAAGGGTTCTTCACTGCATGAAGCCCATCAGCCTCCTAAAATAAACCCTCTCCAGCCTGAGGGCTGGGGTGCTCTGTGGTGTGACACTCAGCCCATCGAAGCAGCTTAGGGACAGGGCTGGAGGGGGCAGCAGCAGCAGGGACATGTGGGGGTGCCTGTCCAACCCTGTGAACTGGGGCCCTACTTCTGCCCTGTGTGGAGACAGAAACTGCCTGGCCTTCAGCACCCTTTGGGGTCTGCCAAGGAAGCAGGTTCATGTTGTGTGCAGGGACGGCCCCATAATGGTGGTTGGATGGTGTGGTTGACACCACAGAAGGACAGGAGCCATCCAGGGGGATCCTGACAGGCTGGAAAGGTGGGTGAACCTCATGAGCTTCAACACTGCCAAGTGCCAGGTCTTGCACTGGGGCTGGAGGAATCCCAGCCATAGATACAGACTGGGAGAGGAGCTCCTGGAGAGCAGCCCTGCTGAGAAGGACCTGGGGGTTCTGGTGGGGGAGAACCTTCCCCTGAGCCAGCAGTGGCTCTGGCAGCTCGGGAGGGCGATGGGATCCTGGGCTCCATCAGCAGAGGGGTGGCAGCAGGGACAGGGAGGGGATTGTCCCTCTCTGCTCTGCCCTGGGGAGGCCCCAGCTGGAGTCCTGTGTCCAGAGCTGGGGCCCCAGGACAAGGAAGATGTGGGGCTGGTGGAGAGGGGTCAGAGGAGCCACGGAGATGCTCAGAGGGCTGGAGCAGCTCCCCTACAGGGAGAGGCTGAGGGAGCTGGGCTGGGTCAGCCTGGAGAAGAGAAGGCTGTGGGGGGACCTCATTGCAGCCTGCCAGTCCCTGAAGGGAGCAGAGACACAGGAGGGGAATCAGCTTGTTCAAGGGCAGCCAGGGGCAGGACAAGGGGGCTGGGGTGAAGCTGGAGGAGGGAAGGGTTAGAGGAGATCTTAGGGGGAAGTTCTTTGCAGAGAGAGTGGGGAGGGGCTGGCAGGGGCTGCCCAGGGAGGGGGTGGGTGCCCCGTCCCTGGGGGTGTTGAAGGCCAGGTTGGCTGGGACCCTGGAAAACCTTGTGTAGCTCCAGGCCTGGAGGTTGGTGTCCCTGCCTGTGGCAGGGGGTTGGAGCTCTGGGACCCTTGGGGTCCCTTCCAACCCATGCCATTCTGGGATAATGCTGCTTCCCTCCCCTTGGTCCTCTGATCCCCACACTGTGGTGAGAGCTGCTTGGGGTGGCCTTACAGGGACACCAGCCTTGCCTTGCCTTGGCTTTTCCAAGCCCTCAGCTCCACAGTGACACCAGATAGAAGGGCTGAGTGCTGCAGCTCTGCTTTCCCATGCACCTCATTTTGGAGGCTTCCAGCTCAGGTGTTCAGAGGGAATTCCTTAGCAGGAGATGCTCTGGATGGAAGGGGAACCTGTGGTGCCTGGTTCCCCTGCTGCTGCTAGGAGCATCACCCAGGCAGGGTCTCCATCAGCCCTATGGCTGCCTCTCCCCTCAGCCTTACCCACAACAATAGATGGTGCCCCTTGGCTGCTGGGTTCTGCCAGCTCTCCTGGGGATAAGGCTTGGCTGGCTCAGCAGGCAGCTTGCTGAAAGCTCTGCTGGTGTGAAGCTGGAGTCAGAAACACCTTGAGCTTCCCCAATGTCAAGGAAGCAGCAGGGTTGGATAGTGCAGGTGACTTCAGGGGGTGGTTCAGCTGTCAGTCATCTGAGCAGCCTCACCTGGAGAGTGTGTGACGTGGCCATCACCCCACCTCAGCCCCAGATGGTGACATGGCCATCAGTCACCCCACCTCAGCCCCAGATGGTGACATGGCCATTAGATCACCCCACCTCAGCCCCAGATGGTGACATGGCCATCTATCACCCCACCTCAGCCCCAGATGGCAGCTGGAGGGCAGGGGGAGCACTGAGTCCTAAAGAAGAGCGAGGGAATTAGCCAGGGTCTCACAGCACATGGTGGGAACGGGGAAGTTCTGCTCCTTGGCCAAGTGCTGTGCTGGAGGAGAGCTCAGTAAACACTGCTGAATGGTTGAGGGAGATGGATCTCCTGCCTCCTGTGCAAACAAGGTGCTGGGAGGCACCAGAGCTGGACCTGGGTTTGTTTTGTGCAGTGTGACAGGAGCTCCTGGGACCCTCTACTGTAGGACCTGAACCAGGTGAAGCCAGGATGGGTAGGCACCAGTGACACCAGGGTAAGAGCTGGGATTGAAGCAGAAGCCAGCCAGTGCTGTATGGTGCAGATGGACCACAAGCACCACTGAGGACCCCCAGGCAGGGGAATGATGCTGGGATGCTCTCTGTTGTGACACTTGAAGTGTGGAGGCCAAGTGCAGAGTGCTGCACATGGGACATAACAGCCCTGGGGCAGAGCAGCTGGAGAGCTGTCAGGCAGAGAAGGACCTGGGGGTGTTGGGTGACTGTGACTGACCATGAGCCAGCAGTGTGGCCAAGGAGGCCAACAGCATCCTGGCCTGTATCAGACCCAGCGTGGCCAGTAGGTCTGGGGAGGGGATGGTGCCCCTGGACTGGGCACTGGGGAGGCTGCACCTGGAGTGCTGGGTCCAGTTCTGGGCTCCTCACCATCAGAAGGACATGGAGGTCCTGGAGAGAGTCCAGAGAAGGGCAACCAGGCTGGAGAAGGGGCTGGAGGGCAAATCCTCTGAGGAGCAGCTGAGGGAGCTGGGGGTGTTGAGGCTGGAGAAGAGGAGGCTGAGGGGAGACCTTCTCCCCACCTCCCCTGCCCTGCCAGGAGGGTGCAGAGAGGTGGGCGCTGGTCTCTTCAGCCAGGGGCCAGGAGCTGGGACAAGGGGCACTGGGCTCAAGCTGTGCCAGGGCAGGGTCAGCTCAGCTGGGAGGGCAAAGTTCTTCCCTGGCAGAGTTGTGGGGCTGTGGCCCAGGCTGCCCAGGGAGGGGGCTGAGTCCCCAGCCCTGGGGGTGTTTAACAGAGGGGAGATGAGGTGCTCAGGGGTCTGGGTCAGCACAGGACAGGGATGGTTGGACTCCATGATCTTCAAGGGCTTTTCCAACCCTGTGATCTTGTGGTGCTGATTTCCTCTTCTCCTTGTTCTGACTAGGTGGTGGCAGCAGCAGCAGCGGGGCAGCCGGCTGGTGACCTAAACCCTCAAGTGCCTTCTCCATCCCTGGAGACTGGCCAGCGTGCCAGCAAGTCAGAGGAGCTCAGGAAAGAGAAACCTGTGTGCCAGGAGACCAGGGGGGCTGGGAAGAGGCTAAATCCTAGGCTCAGGCCTCAGGAGCCACCAAAGCCACCAGCACCTTCTCCAGACCACGTGCAGTCCAGCCAAGAGCACCCTCCCTCTAAGAAGCAGGCAGAAGGACATTCCCATGCTCTGGAGAGCAGAGAAACCCAACAAGGACTGTTAAATCAAGAGAACAAAAACCAAGGAGAGGAAAAGCCTTTGCTGAAGGTGGGGAGTCCTCCAGAGCCTGGAGGCAACACTCCTCTTGAGCAAATCACACATCAGAGAGTGGTCAAGGATGAGGAGAGCAAAGAGGCAGGAGGGGAGCTGCCCAGGAGCCACCCCTGTGCAGAGGCAGGAGGGAGTGGTGCAGCAGAGCCATCTCCTGGGCCTGTGCACAGGGAGGCAGGAGGGACACCTTTGGGAGATCAGGAGACTGAAACACCAGCTCCTGCTTCAGTTGGACTTGCCAAGGAGGAACCCCTTCCCCCTTCTGCAGTGGGGGTGTCAGTGGCTCAGGAGGCAGCACCTGCAGCTCACGGCGCCCTGGGGACGGAGGCCAAAGCAGGAGAAGTCCCACCTGGAGCTCAGCTGCCCCCTCCTGTGAGCAGAGAAACAGAAGTCAGGAAGGCAGATGGATCTGACCCCCAAGAGCAGTTTTCAGCCAGCCCCTCAAGGGAGGAGAGAGCCAAACCCGTGTCTGTGGGACCTCAGGGGGAGGAAGGAGGAGACCACACAGCCACAGTTCCACCCCAGGAACCTGCTGCACCCTCAGGCACTTTTGAAGGAGGTGCTGAGCTTCAGCCCCAAGTCCCACTGTCCCTGCCCAGCCCTGAGAGACCTCAGGAGATGTCTTTGGAGGAGAAGATGCAGCACAAAAACCTCGTTTCCTCCTTGAAGAACTATCTGCTGCTGCTTTTAAAAATGTCAGACAGCAGTAAGGAGGCTGCTAAAGAAGACCCTGACCCCAGGGACGTGGAGCAGCCTCAGGCAGAGGAACCCATGCTCCCAGAGATAGGCATTGCAGGCCTGAGCCCCCGGACCTCTAGGAGAGTTCTGGAGAAGGTGCAAAACAATCAGCTCTTCCAGACAGCAGAGAACTTGCCTCTGACCCCCAGGACATCCAGGAGGATCACAGGCATGATTAACCAGGAGTTTGTGACCAGCAAGGAGATGCTGGCTGGCAGGCCTGTGCCACCAAAGAGACGTACCCGGGCTCCTCTGGAGACAGAGGGACCTCCCCAGCTCTCTGTGCCCTCCATCGTGGTGGGCAACGTGCCAGCAGCAGGGGCAGAGCCCCCTCCTGAGGAGATGTGTGCTGTGCCTCCAGCCAGCCCTGAGAAAGAGAGTCCTTGTGACCCTCTGGCAGTCCTACCTTGTGCCACACCGGAGGAGCTTGCTTCTGGGGCCCGGCGTAAGATATACCTGCCAAAAACCAAACAGGTGGGGGAGGAAGAGGAGGCCCCCCAGAGAGCCCAGGGCATGGGAGAAGCCCCACCGTTTCCCCACGCCAAGCCAGGAAGAGCCCAGCCCTGTTGCCTTCACCCCCCTGGCTCCATCCTCTCCCTCAGAGCAGCGCTCCCCAACCCTCACCAGGAAGATGGACACGTTGGAGGTTCCTAAGCTGTATGAGGAGCCCACGGGGGATGGCACCGGTGACCAAGAGGTCCCTGAAGGTGCCAAGCTAGAAGTGCAGCCAGCAGAGCCCAAGAAAGCAAATAACCCATTTAAAGGTAAGGAAGGAGGTAGTCCCCAGGAAGCATGTTTCCTTGTTGCCTACAAGGGGGGCCTGGCTGACCCAGCCAGTGGTAGCCAGCGTGGGTCACAGGAGCTTTGTGCATCTGCAGGGTTTTCAGGCCATGTGAAAGCCCAAAGTCTGCCCCAAGCCTCCTTCCCTGGCACAGGGAGGGCAGAGGAGTGCAGAAACACCAGTGCTGGGACCAGCTGTCTCCACAGCCTGGATTTCCCTGGCTGAAGGAATCACATAATACCCCATTCCTTGGTCTGCATGTCCTGGTCTTCACCATGCCTCATGCTGCTTGGGGGTCCAGATGGCATCAGCAGGGTGCACTCTCCTTTTCCACCTCCATGGTCAATGCTGATTTGCCCCCTCATGGCATCCAAATAGAAGAGGCTTGGTCCTGGTACCAAAGTGCTTGGGGAGGCAGGTGACACCCACATGGAGATCAGCACTGTTGCAGAAGTGAGGGCCACCTTAACCTCTGTAGATAGATGTCCTCTGCTCTGGCCAAGCCCTGCTTGGGATTTCAGTGCTGCACCATTAACAGGTCTGTGCCCCTCATATCCCACCGTATGGAGCTCTGGGACCATCCCCAGGTTATCAAGCCTGTGTGATACCAACGCTGGGCTAGGCTGGCCTGTCCCTGGAGCTGCAGCCCTCACTGGGTGTCTCACCATCCACCTCTTTGCCCCTGTCCTCAGCTCCACAGGTGATTCGTAAGATCAGGGCAGAGCAGTTTTCTGATGCATCAGGAAACCTGAAACTGTGGTGCCAGTTCTTCAACGTCCTGAGTGATTCCAAGCTGACGTGGTACAAGGATGAGACCCCTGTAGCAGAAGCCCAAAGGAGGTAACCAACCCACCAGCTCAGCTTTGGTGTAGCCCTTGAGCATCACCCTGGGTCTGTGTGTTAAACCCAGCCCTGGGTGGTCACCAGGGTGAAGGTGGCCCTTCTGTTGAGGCTGCATGGGAAGCTCGTTGCATGCTGTGGCACGCCGTGACCTTTATCTTCTCAGTGCCAAGGGAGGGAGGGACGTCCCATGTGGGGAACTGCTGCCAAAGTTCTCCTGGGGATGCTCCATCTGGAGCCTGAGGGCTGGTGCTTGGAGTAGCAGAGCACTGGGGAGGACAGGGGCTGAACCCCAAACCTCAGGGGTGGGTGCTTGGGAAGGTGCTTGTGCGCATCTCAGAGCCTGGGGGTGAGCTGCAAAACTGGGACCCCAGTGACAGGTGTGAGGGTGGCAGGTGTGCTGGGAGGGGCCTCACACTGCACCCCAGCAGGTGCTTCCATGCAGCCACCACTGGCAGGCACCAGCAGGGACAAGCAGCTCTGGCTGAGCCCTCACCATCCCTTGGCACTGCAAGAGAGTGTGTGCCCACAGCTGGGTGGCTGGTGGTATCCTGGGTGCTCCTTTGGGTGCTTTGTGGAGAGCAGCTTGTTCTCAAGCCATGGGGACCTTGTCTGGGAACATCATCCACATTTGATAGGGTTTGCCTGGCACCTTTGAACTTCGCCCCTGAGCTCCCACTGTAATGAGGTGGCAGAAAGAGGGGCTCCTGGGGCAGAAATGACCTCCTCTGGCGGGTATTTAAGCTGGGTCAGAGGGACCAGGAGTGGTCATTGCCTTCTAGCTGACCAGAGCAGAGCCTGCTTGGCCGGTAGGTCTCAGGATGGGGGTCCCACCTCTTCCTTCTGTGGCCTGTCATCCCTTTGCTGGCTCCTGCTGGCCAGTGGGGCAGGAGCAGGCCTTTGTGAGACCATCTGCCTGGTGCATCACCACCATGACTAGAGGAACCACCAGCCCAAAGCAGGCTGGAGAAGACCAGCAGCCCACCAATACGGAGCTCGTGCTTTGCTGGTGCCTTGGAGAGTGGTAGGCTGCAGGGTGGGAATGATGCCTGGCATCAGTCATGAGCAGCTGAAATCAAAGCTGGACAACTCTGTGGCTGTTCAGCTTCCAGCCATCCCATCCCAGTTAGCCCAGTCACAGCCCCAGCCCAGCCACACACACAGGCAAATCCTTTTACCACTCTGTAGCCCAACCCTGGCCAGATTTGGCAGGGCTTTGCCCAGAAGATGGGCATGCTGGAGAGCTGGGCTGGGAGAAACCAGATGAGGTTCAATAAAAGCAAGTGTAAAGTCTGGCACCTGGGAAGGGATAACTGCTGGAACCAGCACAGGCTGGGGGTGACCTGCTGGAGAGGAGCTCTGTGGAGAAGGACCTGGGGGTCCTGGTGGGTGACAGGGTGGCCATGAGCCAGCAGTGTGCCCTGGGGGCTGAGAGAGACAATGGGATCCTGGGGGCATCAGGAGGAGCGTGGGCAGCAGGTGCCAGGAGGGGATCCTCCCCCTCTGCTCTGCCCTGCTCAGGCCCCCCCTGGAGTGTTGTGTCCAGTGCTGGGCTCCCTGGGATCAAAAGGACAGGGATCTCCTGGAGAGAGTCCAGAGGAGGCTCTGGAGATGCTGAAGGGCCTGGAGCATCTCCCCTGGGAGGAAAGGCTGAGGGAGCTGGGGCTGTTCAGCCTGGAGAGAAGAGACTGAGAGGGGATCTGATCACTGGGGATCAAGAGCTGAAGGGTGGGACACAGGGGGACATGGGCAGCCCCTTCTCAGTGTCTGTGGGGACAGGACAAGGGGTGATGGCCTCAAGTTGGAGCCCAGGGAGTTCCCCCCAAGCTGGGGAAGAACTTTTCCCCAGTGAGGGTGAGGGAGCCCTGGGCCAGGCTGCCCAGGGGGTGTGGAGTCTCCTTCTCTGGAGAGATTCCAGCCCCGTCTGGACAGCGCCCTGTGTGCCCTGTCCTAGGGACCCTGCTTTGGCAGGGGGTTGGACCCCATGGGCTCTGGAGGTCCCACCCAACCCCTGTGACCCTGTGATCTCTGGGGGTGAAGGGCAGGGCTCCTGGTGCTGCTGGGTGCCAGGGGACCAGCTGAGATGCCCTTGGGCTGACTCGGTAACCCTCTTCCAGCACGGTGCCCACCTACAGTGCTTGTGTCACAGCTCCTGTGTGCTGCTGCCACGTGTCACACGGGGCTGAGGCCTCCCTTGGGTGTCTTGCAGCGCGGGTGACGAGAGCCAGGCAGCGCTGGCTGTTGTACAGGCGTCGCACAAGGACTGTGGCCTCTACCGCTGTGTCATCAGCAACCAGTATGGCACCGACTCCACCGATTTCCTGCTCAGCCCAGAAGGTGAGGAGCCCTCCCCACCCTTGGCAGCTCTCCCAGCTCCCTGCTTGTGCTGTGGTGGGGTGGGGGGCTTGGTTAGGGTGGGGGGTGGGTGGGTGCTGTGAAAGGGGGGAGCCTTGTGTGTGCCAGGGGGGTGCGTCCACCGGCACGGCTTCATTTAGAAGCGATCCACACCGTCCTCCTTGCTGCCCCTTGGGGGGAGTGGGTGTGCTGGGTGCAAGGTGGGGATCCTGGGGGGACCTCAGCACCTCTTTGTCTTCTCTCTTCTCTAGTGCTGTCGGGATTCATCCTGCGGGAGGAGATGGAAGGTAAGGGTTGAGCTGCAGGATGGAGGGAGGAGGGGGAGGGAGGAGAAAGAGGGGGCAGGACCTTCCCTCACCATCTCTTCCCTCTGCCAGTTGGAGAGGAGATCGAGATGACGCCCATGGTGTTTGCCAAGGGTCTGGCTGACGCAGGCTACTGGGGGGACAAGCTCTTTGGGCGTGTGGTGAGCGAGGAGGTGGAGGTGGGCGCCGGGGTCCTGCGCAAAGCCTGTCGCGCCAGAGCCATCTACGGGCTGGAGCCCGTCTGCGACTCGGGCCACACCTGTGTCATCAAGGTGCACAACTTCATTGGCTTTGGGACCAAGAACGAGAACAGCCTGGTGGAGAAGAACTATGACATCACCATCCAGGTGGGCATCCTCCTGCCTGACACCCCCCCACCCCCTTCCTTCCCTCCCAGTCCCCAGCTCTGCGCCCATTCTTCGTTTCCCATTGGGATGCTCTGATGTCCTTGTCATTTGAGGCTTCAGCTCTTCTCTCTGAGCTTCCCTGTCGCTCATCCCTTGACCACCAGGACAGGGAGGCAACTGGCACTGCTCCCAGGGCTGCCTGGCCAGGTGGGGGGCAGAGGAACACAGCGGGTCACACAGGATCACAGGGGTTGGGAGGGACCTCCAGAGCCCATGGGGTCCAACCCCCTGCCAAAGCAGGGTCCCTAGGACAGGGCACACAGGGCAGTGTCCAGACGGGGCTGGAATCTCTCCAGAGAAGGAGACTCCACACCCCCCTGGGCAGCCTGGCCCAGGGCTCCCTCACCCTCACTGGGGAAAAGTTCTTCCCCAGCTTGGGGGGAACTCCCTGGGCTCCAACTTGCACCCATTGCCCCTTGTCCTGTCCCCACAGACACTGAGAAGGGGCTGCCCATGTCCCCCTGTGTCCCACCCTTCAGCTCTTGATCCCCAGTGATCAGATCCCCTCTCAGTCTCTTCTCTCCAGGCTGAACAGCCCCAGCTCCCTCAGCCTTTCCTCACAGGGGAGATGCTCCAGGCCCTTCAGCATCTCCAGAGCCTCCTCTGGACTCTCTCCAGGAGATCCCTGTCCTTTTGATCCCAGGGAGCCCAGCACTGGACACAACACTCCAGGGGGGGCCTGAGCAGGGCAGAGCAGAGGGGGAGGATCCCCTCCTGGGACCTGCTGCCCACACTCCTCCTGATGCCCCCAGGATCCCATTGTCTCTCTCAGCCCCCAGGGCACACTGCTGGCTCATGGCCACCCTGTCACCCACCAGGACCCCCAGGTCCTTCTCCACAGAGCTCCTCTCCAGCAGGTCAGGTCTCCAGCAGGTCCCTGACTCCTCTGTTTGCATCTCCAGGAATGTAAAATCCAGAACTCCAGCCGTGAGTACTGCAAGATCTTTGCTGCCGAGGCACGAGCCGTCCCTGATTTTGGAGCAGTGCCTGAGTAAGTAGGGTGCTGTGGCTCTGCTGGCTCAGCACCCTGGCAGAGCATCCTGGGGTTAATGGGAGGATTCCCCAAGGATACTGGGGACATCCTGAAGAGCAGCATGCTTTTCTCCCACCCTCCCTTGGGAGGGATACAGGGGGAAGGCAGAAGCCAGGGCTGCAGACTGCAGTGGGGGAGAGCTTTGCTGCCCTGTGCTGACCCCATCTGTGCTCCCACACAGGATAATCCCTCTGTACCTGATCTACCGACCGGCCAACAACATCCCCTACGCCACGATGGAGGAGGACCTGGGTGGGCCCTGTGAGCAGTACTGTGTCACAGAGAGAGATGGCAGCTTGGTGGCACGAGGCACCTCGGAGATCGTCCTCAAATGCTGCACCTTCCAGCACTGGGTCTACCAGTGGACAAATGGAAACATCCTTGTGACTGACATGGAAGGTAAAGGGATCTCCCACCTCCTTCCCGTGGCCCCTCACCACCCTCTGGCCTGCAAAAGGAGGAGGAGAAAGCCCCAGCCTTGCCCTCCTGCTTCTCCCCCTGTGCCACTGCACCCAGCTTGCAGGGTGGTGACCAGCCCTGGGTGCTGGTGCCTTGTCCTTCTCTGGACAGAGACTGGTTGTCCTCCCTTTCATTGCAGGAGTGGGCTGGAAGCTGACCAACGTGCGGATCGCTACGAACCTCAAAGGGTGAGGAACTCTGGGCTGCTGGGGCAGGGGGGCCTGGGCCATGCCCAGCTCTGCCGCTCCCATGGCGAAAGGCCAGGGCAGTGAGCGTGGCTGGGCTCCATCCTCTGCTCCCTGCTCTGCTGGGACATCTCCTGGTGCAAAGCAGAGTCTGAGAACAGGGCTTGTGTTGGCAGGTTCCAGGGGCTGAAGGAAAGCTGCTTCCCCTCCCTGCTGGAGCAGTTTGTGACCACTCACCAGTGTAACCGTTACTGCAGCATCCTGGGCCTGAAGCCGCTGGAGCCAGCCAAACCCAAGGCCTCCAAGAGCCCCTCCATGGGCAGGAAATCTGCCCAGTCCAGCCCCCAGCTCCAGAAGAAGGCTCTGTCAAGTCCCCAGGGTACCCGTAAGGCTGCTCTGAGCCCCAAGAGCTCCCGGAGAGCTGCAGAACCAGGGGAGGCCCCAGCACCCTCCAAACCCAGCGCAGGAGAGAGCGGCAGGTCTGGCCGCGCACAGTAGCCGGAGCCGCTGCGGCTGGGTGCCCCCCCTACCCTGAGGCGGCCCCCAGCCCCTGCAGCCCCAAGGCAGCACGCAGCCAGGCTGTGAAGGGGACAGAGAGAGAGAGAGAGACCCTGGCAGTGCCCACGGCTGCTGCTCTGTCCCTCTGGCTCTCCTCCCGGCCCGCAGCGCTTGCCTTGTGTGCTGTGTGAGTGTGAGTGGCTCAGCTGGGGTCTTGGGGGGAGCTGGGAGCTGTCAGTGGCACCCCCACCCCCCCTCACCCACACCTCTTTAGGAGAGCTGCTGCAGGTGGTGGCACCTGACAGGCCCTGCGTGTCCCCTCCCCATGCTCTGGTTGACTTTTCCTCTCTCCAACCTCTCTGTCTCCCTTCTGTAGGGCAGCAGCCATCTGAGCTGCACCCTTGGGTTTTGCCGGTGCCGTGCCCCCCTGTCTGGCTCCCCCAGCAAACTGGGAGTCTGGGCTACCCTCTTGGTTCCCAGAACCTCATGTCCTCCTTCGTGGCCTCCATCAAGCCACCGTGCCAGGCCCTGCCAGTGCTCTGTGTCAGGGGTGTGAACCCCACCCTGGCACCCTGTGATTTACCAGGTGTTGCTGTGGAGGGGTGCGGGCCTGGCCCATGCAGGGCGCTGGCACCGGTACCTGGCAGCTGCACGGGGATGGGATTTTGGACCCCTGGCCTCCCCCCTGCACGCTGGGGTGAGCCTCCCACCCCCTTGGCAGGTGGATGCTGAGGGTGCTGGCGCTGCTATGGGTGCCGGCCAGCGCCACGTAAGGACACTCTACCTCACACAGGGCAATTGGAAGCGGGGTGAAGGGGAGACACCCCCTCCGTGCCATGCGGGTGTCCAGCCCGCGGGGGACCCCCGCTCCCTGCCCACCTGCCAGGCAGGCCCCATACACTCTGCCCAGCCCCACAGCATGACCTGGTCATGCTTGCTTAGCATCACCCCTGCTTGGCACACGCCGTACCCCCATGGCAGCTAGCAGCACCCCCTCTGGCCACGCTGCCCCACGCCAGGACGCAGCTGATGGACATGCAGCCCCGCTCCCGCTGGAGAGAGCTCAGCACCCTGTGTCCCATCAAGCCTCCCCTGTGCCCACAGGGGACAGGCAGGCAACAGCCACCAGAGTGTGGCAGCAGGGCTTGCTGAGACCCCCCAGCACTGCCTCTTTCTCCTTGCTGCAGAGCACCCCTTTCCCTTTGGAGGAGGGTGCCAGACGCCCACAATGCCACCCCCACACGTGGGGGGAGGATGGTGGCAACCCAGACAGTGGCTGGGTGTGGAGATGGGAGGGGAAAGGCTGCATGCTCCGGGGTCTGGGCTGGGAGTGCAGCATGCTCTGGGGTCTGGGCTGGGATTGCAGCGTGCTCTGGGGTCTGGGCTGGGATTGCAGCATGCTCTGGGGTCCTGGAGCTTTGATGTCATGTCGTTGTAAAACACCAGTGTACATAACGTGGGTGCCTTGGTGCTGGGTGCTCTTGGGTGCAATAAAGTGAGAAGGACTGGCCTGGGCCCCGGCGCTGTGCTCCCTGCCCAGACCATGCACCCAAGCATGGCAGGACAGAGCTTGGGGAAGGAAATGGCTTCAAGTAACAGCCTTTGGTCCCCATCAGCAACCCACCAGGAAGGAGAAGGTGGCCTGGCCCAGCCCCTGAAGCTGGTCCCTGGAGGAAGCTTGGCTTGGGAGGTCTGCAGCGAGTGCTGGCGCCCGCGGTCGCAGGGTGAACCCCCAGCGAAGCACCTCCTGTCACAGGGGAGAGCAGCACTGGGGAACTGGAGAGGGCTAAGGAGAGAGCGTGTGGGGATTGCCATGATTTATTTGTCTCTGTGAAGCCAGCACCCTCAGGTGCTGCTAAGGTGCTGGCTGCAAGATGCACGGGCCTGTCCAGCATCCCTGCAGTGGAGATGGCTGGATGCAGGGTCTCCAATGGGGCCAGGTCTGGTGCGCCCTGGCGCCCCCTAGGCCTGGTGCGCCCTGGCGCCCCCAGCCCTGGTGCGCCCTGGCGCCCCCCAGGCCTGGTGCGCCCTGGCGCTCCCCAGCCTGGTGCGCCCTGGCGCCCCCAGCCTGGTACGCACTGGCGCTCCCCAGCCTGGTGCGTCCTGGTGCCCCCTCAGGCCTGGTGCACCCTGGCGCTCCCCAGCCTGGTGCGCCCTGGCGCTCCCCCCGAGCGCACCGTGGTGGCTCCCAGAGCGGGTCTCTACACCGCTCCTGGGCAGGATGTGTGGTTGTAGTGGCCGCAGCACTGCGTCAGGCACAGCACGCTGTCAGCCACACCGGCCCAGGCGCCTGTGAAGGACAACGTCCCGTTCTCCAACACCGAGCTGGAAGCAGAGAAGGTGCTCAGGGTGAGTGGCCACCCCACCACCCTGGATCCCCGGGCAGGACCGCACAGCCCCAGGGCCCTGGGCACCCACCTGGAGAAGAGCTGTTGGCAGCACGTGTACATGGTGTAGCTGGTAGAGCTGAAGTTGGCGGTGCTGAGGAAGCTCACACAGTCGCCCACCTCTGTTGGCACGTGAAGTAGCCCTGGGGGGGACGAGGGGTCCTGGTTGGGGCTTCTTGGGGGACCATGGGTGTGAATCCCACCACCCAAAAGGGTGCTTGGAGTTGTGGCCCAGCTTGTAAATCCCACACCTGGGACTACGCTCCCAGGTCCCACCTCACACACACACACCCACACCCACACCCCAACCCAAAGGTTGTGGCAGGGACCCCAGGGAACTCCTCCCAGTGCCCCAGATGCCCCAGTCCAGCTGTGGATGAGGAGCTGCTGGGCTTGAGTGACCCCTGGCAGAGCAGAGAGCAGAGGGTTTGGAGGCCCTGACAGAGCCCAGCTGTCCCCATGCCCTTGCCTGCATTTACAGGGCTCTGCAGCCCCTTTGCCTGCCCCCTGGCCGGCCCTGGCCCCGCTGGCAGTGACAGGGACGTACCTGCGAGGCAGGCGTTGAGCATGGACACGCAGATGCCGGTGAGCAGCGCTCGCAGCACCACCTTGGCCAAGTCACCCTTGCGCTGGGGCACCATGGAGGCTGCGGGGGCCAGAGCAGAGACAGAGCCCAGTCACAGCCTCACTCTGCCTTGGGGACAGCTAGGGATGGGTCCCAGGTCCCCAGCTGGCTCTGCCCTGCCCACCACAACCCCTCATTCTAGGGGGAAAGCGGTGGTCCCAGCCAGCGAGGCACGCTCTCTGCCCACCCTGGCAGCAGATGTCATCCCACCCCACACCCACGGGAGGTTGATCAGAGAGGCCTTGGTGCTCTCTGCACTGGAGTCTTTGCTCTTTGCCCCGTGGCTGGGTGGCACAGGGGCCTGGGAGACGTGCACATGGCCTTGCCCAGGGGTTTGGTGCCAAATTGTCCCTTATCACCTCCAAACCCTGTTCCTTATCGCTGCGCTGGCAGAGGCCGGACACAGAGCCTCGTGGAGAGGACATTCCTCCTGCCACAGCTGAGCCTGTGTTCCTTGGGCACAGCATCCCCCTGCGTGGTGCCCGGGCACCCAGGACATGGGGGCCACACTCACCCAGGCCTCCCAGCATGATCCCAATGGAGCTGAGGTTGGCAAATCCACAGAGGGCAAAGGTGGCAATGCTCTCAGCTCGCTCCTGGGGGGGACACAGTGGCAGGGGATGGTCACCTTGGCCCAGGAGCAGCCCCAGAGTACCCAGAGCTGAGCACCACGTTGCCCCCAACCCATCCAAACTCAGTGGATGTATGTCCCACGCTCCAATCCCAGGGAGCTCCTGCAGCTATTTTTGGGAGAGGATGCAGGTGGTGGGCAGTCTGCCTCTGGGAGAAGGAGAAGGGGCCCTGTAGCACCATGACCTGCCCCACCAAGGAGCAGGATAAACGGGATGGGGCTCCACTGATCCCTTCAGGATGACCCTGTAGCCAGCAGTGAGTGGACATCCAAGTCTAGTTGGCCACAGGTGCCCTCCCACCCCACCACCACCCACCCCTTCCTGTGCCTATCACCCAGGGAGCTCCTGCAGCTATTTTTGGGAGAGGATGCAGGTGGTGGGCAGCCTGCCTCTGGGAGAAGGACAGGGGGCCCTGTAGCGCCATGACCTGCCCCACCAAGGAGCAGGATAAACTGATCCCTTCAGGATGACCCTGTAGCCAGCAGTGAGTGGACATCCAAGTCTGGTTGGCCACAGGTGCCCTCCCACCCCACCACCACCCATCCCCTCCTGTGCCTATCACCCATCTGCCCATCCAGGTCCCTTAGCCCACTTGTCTCCGTGCCCGCCCCGTGCCCAGCGGGGTGGCAGGTGTCCCTCACAGATATCCACTGCTTCTGGCTCCCATCCCACTCCTCCAGGCCTGCCAGGCGGTTCTTCTTGTACGTGGCCAGCTGCTGGTACGCCACAAACTCGTTCAGGAAGATCTTGATCCCCAGGAGCTCAGCCACCAGCGGGGAGTCTGCCCAGTCTGCCCCCATCAGAAAGGCAACGGGCATCAGGACGTAGGAGCAGATCACCTGGGGAAAGCACCCCAGAAAGGGAGCTGACCATCCCCATGGCCCCTGGCTGGGACAGCATCTGTCCCATGAAGGGTCTTGGTGGCCGCAGCGGGCAACGCTCGGGATGGATGGGTGGGTGGGTGGGTGGGTGGGGTGCAGGATCTGGCAGCCCAGCCTGTGGTGCTGCCCTTGGGGGGGATACCTGGAAGGAGAGCCCCTCGATGTCCACCATCTGCCCGAACCAAAGCAGCGCAGCGTTGATGAACTCCAGCACGGCCAGGAAGGCGATGAGGTTGGCTGCAATGTTGGCCACGAGCCCCACGGAGGCGGCGGCCCCGTTGCTCGCAGCTTCCAGAATGTTCTGCTCTTCCCTGGGCAGGAAAAGACGCTGATTGGGCTGGTGTGACCACACAGCCCCCATGCAAGGTCAGCTCTGGCTCTGTGGGTGTCCGTGGCCACCGGCAACGTCCCCTTCTGCCCCTCAGCTGCCCCCCACAGGGTTTCCCTGCACTGCAGGGGGTGTGTGAGCCCCCTCCATCCCCCTCTCCTCACACTCACCCACTGGAGAGGTGGACGCTCCCTTTGCCCTTGAACTTGGACTCTTCCACCTCTGGGTAGACGAGTTTGGACATGGCCAGGGCGCAGGGCGCAGCCATCACCGAGGCCGCGATCAGCGACGCCGCGTCTATCTGCAACGCGCACACCCTGGGCTCAGGCACCTTCCCCAGGGCTGTGCCCTGGGCTGTGCCACCCCAAGGTGTCCCAGCGTGGGTCTGTCACCAGCCAGTGATGCTCAGAGCAGCTCAGGGCTGTCTGTTTGCTCCACGTAGGAGAGAGGTCCCCGCTTCACCCATCTCCACTGGCATGTGGGGCAGCATGCCTGGCTGGAGGCATTGCTGGAGGGATCACAGCCTTGGAGATGTTTATCTCTCCTGCTCCTTGACCTAATTGCAGTGCTGGGCCCTTCCACGTGCCTTTCTACCTGTGTCAGAGCCATAGGTTGGACAACAAGGTGAACTTGTCCCCACCACCAAGGAGCCAAGCTCCTGGCCTCACCCCTCCCTGGCTCCCTGAGTGGCAATGTCTCATTTCTCAGACCTTTCACCCTTGCCTCCTCGTTTAAGGAGACTAATTAATGGTTAAAGAGCAGGAGCTCAGCCAGCATGTCGAGGGGAAGGTTTATTCCCTGTTAGGGAGCACTGATGAGGCCACGTCCACACACCGTGTCCAGGGCTGGGACACTGGGGAACCAGGGGGAGGGGGCATTGCCATGGGGGTTGGGGCACAGGACTGCCAAGGTGCTGCTGGAGAAGTGGGACTTGCTTGGCTGGGAGAGAAGAGGGATGGGGGCCAGGAAGGCAGGGAAGGGGGTTGTTGCCATTCCCAACTACTCAGGAAGAGGGTAGAGGGAAGCCACTGCTTGGAGGTGCCCAGTAAGAAGAGATGCCATGGTTTCAGTGGGGCAATTCCCATTGGATATAAGGAAAATCAGTCATTCCCTGTGACCAAGGCACCTGCAGGGCACATCAGAGAGGTGGGGGGAGATCTCCATCCATGAGGATGTCCATCGCCAACCTGGACCAGGCCCTGGGGAACCCCCTTGGGCTTTGCCAGCACCTCACACGGGCAGGAGGAGGGGGATCAGAGACCACCAGAGGGTCTTCCCAAGCTGAAGGATCCCGTGACTGGGCGAGATCTGCCCTGCTGGCTGTGGAAGGAGGCAGGGGAACGGTCCCCTGGCAGTGTGGGGCTCTGGCCGGGCAAAGGTGGACACGCTGCGCTCCTCCTGCTTAGGGAAGGGGACCGCGGGGTGTCTTTTGGGGGTCTCCTCCCCCCACGAGTCCAAGGCAGCTCTTGTGTGTCAGGAGCCCATAGCAGTGGGCACCCACCGGCGCGGGCACTCACCCCAAAGGAGATGTAGGCACCCATCACGCTGCCTGCGATGGTGGCGAAGCCACCGGTCATCACGGCGTGGATTTCGGAGAGGGTCATGTCTGCCAGGTACGGGCGGATGAGCAGCGGGGCTTCTGTCTGGGGAGGGGGGAGAGAGGCACACGACCCTGCTGTCCTCGGGATGGGGCCGTGCAGGGCTGCAGGTGTCCTGGGAAGGGGGAGGAGGCTCTCCCTCCAGGCCAGGCACAGCTGTAGGGGCTGAGGAGATGGATCTCCTCCGCCCAGGACCTTACCTGTCCCACAAAAATGTTGCCTGCCACGCTCAGGGTCTCCGTTGGAGTGGTGCCCATGGAGACCTGGAGCAGCCAGGAGATCTGCGGAAAGGCAAACCCACCGTGTCCACAGGGGCCACTGCCACCCTGCCACCCTGCCACCCACCCCGTGGACCCTCGAGCTGCACGGAGGTGATCTGGGGAAGCACCAACAGACCAGGTGGCCACACCAGCTCCAGGGCTGGCCTCTCTCAGGAGGGTGGCAAGGAAAGAGGGGGGCTTGTGTCTGTTCTCTTAGGCAGGACAGATCCCCCCAGATGAGTACCGTGCCCCTCTCCCTGGGACACAGTTTCCAGAGAACCCACCAGGTTCTGCTCCTTCCCACTGCCACCCCTGAGCCAGGAGCGTGGCCCTACCTTGACGATGAGCCACTGCATGACACCCAGGTAGTAGAGGATGGACATCACACAGCTGAAGAAAACCACGATGGGCAGCGTCTGCGGGCAGGGCAGTGGGCCACAGGGTCACAGGAGAGACAGGCAACACATCTAAACACACCTGGGGACCAGGCCCCTCTGTCCCATGCTGGGACAGCCACCCCACGCCTATCGGGCTGCCACCCCCCTGGTCCAGCCTGGCAGGAGGGACAGGGACCAGCACAAAGCCCTCATGGCACCGAGGAGGTCCGTGGGTGGGTGGGAAGCTGAGGGAGCCCCATCCTTGAGCTGGCTGAAGTCAGCTGCACGAAGCTGGCTGTGTTCAGCTCCACGCTCTCCAGGGCCCATCGAGGCAGCTAGGCCAGGAGAGGGCCAGGCTGTGCCTCTCCCTCCCCACACCCTTCCCCAGGCTGACCTGGAAGGCGAAGACTTCTTCAATGAGCGTGTTCCCGAACACGAAGCTGGAGCCAGCTCTGGTGTAGCCCAGGAAGACCTGCAAGTGGAGAAGTTACATGGTAGGACATCTTCAGTAGCTCCTTGCCTGGCAGCTCCCTTCTACCTGTCAGGTTGTCTGTGCCCCCAGCCCCACAGCTCACTTCCCTACCCTGACAGAGAGAGGATGATCCTCCAGAACCTCACCAGACCTCAGAGAGCCTGGTGGGCTGTCTCCCAGCCATGGGGAACGTCTCCAGCCTGCAAGGGAGACCTCACCAAGCAGCCTGGGCAGTGGCAGAGAGCCAGGAAAGAGGTGGCTTTTCTCCAGTGCCAAGCAAAGACGAGTGTGTGGTCCATGCAGCTGCTGTGCCCCGTGCCACCCTCTGCTCTTCTCACCCCTCCCAGGGGGGAGCTCCCTGGAGGGCACGAGCAGATGCAGTACCTGGATCTGGTCACCCAGCCACCGGAAAGCTTGGACACCGGGGCTGGTCCGGAGCACGAAGAGTCCAAATAGGAACTCCAAGCCAAGACCCCAGAAAACGGCTCTCCAGGAGACCTGAGGACCAAGGGCAGAATGGGAGCTGAGACTACAGCAAGGCCTCCAGACTCCCCTCACTGGTTTCCAGAGATGAGATGGTGAGACTCAGGGGCTGGCTGGTGGAACATGACCTGACAGGCTTACCCAGGAGGAGACAATCCCAGAGCCCTTCTGATGGTGTGACTGGCAGTGCAGACCCTCTAGATCAACCCTTCCTGCTCATTAACCCTTCAGAGGGGCGGGTGGAGGGTTTGCCCAAAACATTGAAGCCCCTGGGTTGGGTTGGGTTGGAAGCCACTGGGACTTGAATCACTTTGGCCAAGTTACCCAGGACACCCAAAACTCAGGCCCACCCTCCACCCACAGGCACCTGAAGCTCAGGAATGGGATCCTGGGCTGGGTCTCAGGGGTCTGACCCACTATGAGGGACACGGTGGAAGACAGGATAGAGGCATCATGAGGAGCCCAGCGGGAAAGGAGAGCGGTGAGGTGGCCTTGGGGGTCCATCCCCTCCAACCAGCTTGGCTCCCTCAAGCTGTGCCCAGCTCTGCCCTGGAGCCCTGCTGGGATTCTGCCTCCCCCAAGGAGCTCCAGCAACGGGCCCTGAGGGGACACCAATGGGAAGGAAGGCCTTGTTCCCCAGGGGCTTGGTGGCCACCTCCTGCGAGGGGACCTGTGGCCACCTGACAGACATACCGCGCCGTGGTGCTTGGAGCAGGCAAACAGGAACAGCACCAAAAGCAGAAGCCAGCTAATGAGATGAGCTGCTCTGGATTTCTGGCGGTGTCCAAAGCCAACCAGGCGACCAGGCCTCCCAGGAGAGCCACCCACAGCAGCCTGCAAAGGAAAGCCCAAGCTGTCACAGAGCTTGTCCCCACGGGGAGCAGCTCGGGACGGGCAGGAGCTCATCACGCAGGGTGCTGCTGTCAGGTCCAGGCACTGGAGGAAACCTGGGGCTTGGGTGCAGATGGCCATCACTCTACTGAGGTGGGGTAATGAGATGTTTCAGTGGTCTCCAGGCTGGGCCAGGCCTCGTCACTGGCACTGGGTGTCAGCCTGGCAGGGCAGCTACAGGAGAGGGGACCTGGGTGCTGGGAGGGGTCTGGCCCGGCCTGTCCCCAACTCACCATCTCAGCCAGGGCCAGGACTTGTGGAAGCATTTCCAAACGGGGCTGAGGAGCAGCAATACCTTTGCCCCACAGTACTTCTTGAAGAGGCTCCAGCAGATGAAGAAGACAACCACAGCAGTGATGATAACCAAGGCCAGGGCTCGCTGGAAGTTGAGCCAACAGGCCGCAATGAAGTAGCACAGGTAAGCTGGAGAAGGCACACGGGGGTCAGAGACACTGGGGACATGGGATCATGGATTCCTGACGCCAACTGGGGCCAACCACAAGGTTCACTTCCTCCAAATGCTCTTCCCTGGCCACCCTTGAGGCTCCCATCTGTGCTTGAGGAGGACCCAGGGAGGAGCAACCCAGCAGCCAGGCTCAGGGGTGACAGCAGCTCAGCTGTCCAGGGGCACGTGGAGCAGCAGCAGAGGCACAGAGAACCCATTGGGCAGGTGGAGAAAGAGGAGGTGGACAGCCAAGTGCAGGCAGCCCTCATGGACAGGGTGGTGGGGTAAGGAAGGGGCAGTCAGAGGGGGCTGGTGAGAGCAGATGCAATCTCCATGCAGGTGGCCGGTCCCAGTGCCAGGGGCCTGGGGGAGTGGGCAGCCAAAGAGATGGGGAGATGGTGTCTCAGTGCCGGGAAGTCCTCACCTACTCCAAGGAGTCCCAGGACGACCCTTTTCAGCACCTTGGCATGAGCCTTGCAGAAGCACTTCACCTTGGACGCTGGCTGCAGGGCCTTCCTGGGGAGAGTCACATGCCACCAACGTGAGAGACACAGTGGATGGATGGGGGGTGGATGGGTGGATGGATGGGTGGATGGATGGATGGGTGGATGGATGGATGGGTGGATGTGGATGGATGGATGGATGGATGGGTGGGTGGGTGGATGGATGGATGGATGGGTGGATGGGTGGGTGGATGGGTGGATGGATGGATGGATGGGTGGGTGGGTGGGTGGATGGATGGATGGATGGGTGGATGGGTGGATGGATGGATGGATGGATGGATGGATGGATGGATGGATGGATGGGTGGATGGATGGATGGATGGATGGAGTGGGTGGATGGATGGATGGATGGATGGGTGAGTGGGTGGATGGATGGATGGATGGGTGAGTGGGTGGATGGATGGAGCCAGGTCATGCCTCCCTGAGGGCACCTGCTGCAGCTGCACCCTGGTACAGGTGTGCCACGGCCACCAGCAGCTCTGCTGCCCACTCCCAGTGGGAGCGAGCTGGCCCGTTGTGGCAAGGGAGATGCCACCATACACACCAGCACCTTGGGCACCATGAATGGAGGCTTGCTTCTAGGTGGCTGCTATATGGACAGAGAACTGCCACCACCCCCCGCCGAAGCCATATGGAGCCACCAGGTACTGTCCCCTCTGTGTGGTCAATGTGACCCTACTTTGCTCCTGCATTCGTAAGCCTGGTTTGGCTCCAGAAGAGTCTCTGGCCCAAGCACTGCAGGCTTGCTATGGCCACTGGACATACCCCACACATACATCTCCAGGGGTTATCCTACCTGCAGTAGGAGGAGAATCTCCCTTTCCCTTCTCTCCTCTCCTCCTTTGTCCCACCAGGTGGACCATCACATTCCTCATAGAATCTCTCCTCCCCCTGGAAAACAGCAGCTGGAGCAACCTGAGCAGCTCCTGTACCCCGATAGGAGGGGAAGGGGAAGGATGGGACTTACTACTGAGCTGAAAGCTGGGTTATCTTCACCCTTCTCGAGGTTGCCCAGGGTTATTTGGTTTTCTTCCATCTCCAGAAGTGCCACAGCTTCAACACATTAAGGAGGTGACAATGCGAGGGGCCGGCAGTGGCTGAGGAGGGAAAGGTGGGATCAGCTCTGGGACAGGCAGATGTCCAACCCTGCTTTCCCATTTCAGGTCTCTGAGAGGAGAACACCCTTTGCATTAGGATCCAGAGCAGCTCCTGCACCAGCACATCAGCCCGTCCCATGGTGCCCTCAAACCATGGGGCTGGTGCACCGACGTCCTTGTTCTGTAATTCTGGGAAGGTCTTTGCTCTTCCAGAGAATTCCAGGATGGGGTCAGGCACAGCAGGAAGAGCTGGCACTTCTCCTCCAAGTTGGTGGCAGTGGCCACTGGCCTCCATGAGCCCCTCTCTAAGGGGCATTTCAATAAATCCAGCTGCATCCCTCATCGAGAGCTCTTGGTGCAACCACTTAATTAGTGCAACCAATTAAGATAAGAAGGTTCTTTCCTTCTGGGAACTAGTATGGCGCAGGAGCAGTGGGTCGGAGTAAGTGGGGACTGGTCCTAAAGGAGGATCATACTGGGAGAACTGGCCCAGCAAAGCCAAAGGAACCAGTGTTATATCAGGGCAGGAATCCTTGGAGCACCCCAATTGGACATCCTCCTGGTTCCCCTACCTGGAGAAGGATGAGGGAAGAGCAGAGAAATCGCAGGGAAGGTGGCAGGCAGCTGTAGGAACACCTCTGTGTGAGGATGGAGGCAGTGAGGGGGTCTCCTTGCTTTGGAGGAGGGTTCTGGAGGTCTGCATGGAGAAGGTGGAGACAGCAGTGTCATCGCCTTCTTCTCGCTGAAGGCAGCAACCCAGCCCCAGCTGAGCAGCTGGGAGAACGTTCCCCTAAGGTGGGACCTCGTGGCAGCTGAAGGTGACACTGGGCTCCACTGGGCCAGCGGACCCACCAAGGTGGAGCACTGAGGTGTGCTGGCACCCAGCATGTCCCTGGGCTCGTGGCTCCTCAGCAGCAGGGCAGGACCCAGGACCGTGGTAGGAACCCAGGACCCCAGACCTCCTCCAGTGCCCCTGAGGGCTCAGGGACCCCTCACCAGGACCCTGGCAGGGACCAGCAGGACCACCATCCCCAGGCCCACCACTGTTTCCAGGGCACCCCACAGAACTCCCCTGGGCTTGGTGACCCCTCCAGCACCCTCAGTGCTTGCGGATATCCCCAGGACCCCCCGAGGCTCCCAGCTCTCCCCACCCCTCCCAGGACCCCTGGGCTGATGCCACCTCCACGGGCCCCCCAGGTGCCTCATCTACCGCTTGTTTTGGTGGAGCCTCATTGGCTGCTGTCCCCTTCGGGGGTGGGGCCACACGGACCGGCAGCCAATCCGTGGGGCAGCATGTGGGTCCCCCATGTGCCCCTCATCCCGCGGTGCCCCATGTCCTCACACCTTGCCCGTACTCCCCCCCCACCCCATACCCCACCCTCTCCTGTCCCACGTGGACCCCTCATGGCTTCGTGGTGCAGACCCTCTGCCCTCCCGCCCATGCCCCTGTGCCCCACGCCCTCACACCCCCCGCTTCCTGGTGCCAGATGGCTGCCCCCCTCTCCTCCCCTCTCCTCCCCTCCCCTCCCCGGCGTCCCCCTGGCCCCCTGCGCTCACCCGCGGCCCGGCCGGCGCTGTGGCTCCCCGGTTACCCATTAACAGCTCGGTCCAAAGAGCTGGGCTGGGCTCTGCCGGCCTCCGCGAGGGCGTGTGGGGAGCGCGGCGGGGCGGCCACACAGGGCCCCGTGCTGCCCAGGAAGGGTTTGGCCCGGGTACCTTCACCCCAGGTGTAAAGAGCCTCGAGGGGATGGGGTTGAAAGCCAAATCCAACCTTTACCCACCCCCCACCCCCCCCGAATTGCTTCCCGGGAGAGGAGCCGGGCCTAGTGGGCCTGCGAAGCACCGCGGTGCAGAGCCGCCTCGCCCGCTCCCCCAGCAGCGCGGGATGGACAAGGCCGCAGCCAGTGACAGGGCTGCCGGGGCAGCGTGCGTGGGGCTGGGTTGCCCAGGTGGGACGGCAGGAGACACGTCCCCACGTCCTCCACGTCCTCACACCCAGCTTTGGGCAGGGAGCGTTGGAGCGCTGGGGCTCCCAGGGTGCCGGCGCTGGGGATCAGCGGGGATTGGGGCTGAGTTGGCTGGTTGCTGAGGCCACAGGCTGCCCAGGGGCTGCGTGAGGGAACGCTTCCCACGCCGCTTCCTCAGGGCAAGCGGGTGGCACCTTCTCCCCATGGACTTTGCCCGGCCCTGGTGCTGAAGCTGCCGGGGTTTGAGGCTGGTGAGGCAGGAGGGCACGGGCTCGGCACATGCTCACACCAGGCAGCGTGTAGGGGGTTGTCCAAACACGGCGGGGATGTGCAGAGCCTGGCACAGCAAACATGGGTGGGAGGTGTGGAGCCCATGACTGCAGATTCAGTGCA
>BSDF01000012.1:1322103-1462103 GCA_027925045.1 Hypotaenidia okinawae | reverse complement strand
TGTCCCTAACCCTGACACCAGCCCTGTCCCCAGCCTGGCCTTTCCCCTGTCCCCAGCCCTGACCCCAACCTTCACCCTGACCCAAATCCTGATCCTAACCCTCACCCTGTCCCAACCCTCACCCTGTCCCCAGCCCTGTCCCTAGCCCTGTCCCCAACCTTCAGCCTGTCCCCAAGCCCTAACCCCGGCCCCACTGCTGTCCCCGACACCGTCCCTAATCCTCACCCTGTCCCCAGCCCCAACCCCAACACTCTCCCCAAGCCTCACCATCCCCAACTCCGACCCCAACCCTCACCCTGTCCCTAACCCTGACCTTAACCCTGTTCCCAGCCCTCAGCCTGGCCTTTCTCCTGTCCCTTACCCTGACCCCAACCCTCACCCTGTCTCTAACCCTGACCCCAGCCCTGTCCCCAGCCTGGCCTTTCTCCTGTCCCCAACCCTGACCCCAACCCTCACCCTGTCTCTAACCCTGACCCCAAAGCTCTCCCTAACCTTCACCCTGTCCCTAACCCTAACCCTGACCCCAACCTTCACCCTGACCCAAATCCTGATCCTAACCCTCACCCTGTCCCCAGCCCTATCCCCAGCCCTGTCCCCAGCCCTCACCCTGTCCCCAGCCCTGTCCCCAAGCCCTACCCAGCTGTAATCCCACCTCTTACCCCCACTGGTGTTTGTTTCTTGGGGTCTAAAGCGTCCCTTTGCTGGGACATATATTTAGAGCCGTGGTGGCACTTCAAGGCAAGCGCGTGGCCCAGGTGACTCATCCCCGTGCCCTGACAAGGGAAGAGCTGCTGGCAGAAACCTCTGCTCATCCCTTGCATCATGCACATGCACCCCTCCTACGTGCTTTGCCCCGTGTGTGAGCGGCTACTGAGAGAGAGAGGGCCAGGGGCTGCAGAGAATGGCTGCTGGAATGTTCTACAGGCCTGCTGAGAGCGCCTCTGAGAGTCACAGAGAGGAGAGAGACTCCACCAGCACAGGGAGTGCCAGGAAGGCTGCAAAGTTTGTCCCGTTCAGGGCACTGGGATGGCTCTTTGGATATCAATAGAAGCAGCTGGCAGACACAACAGGCCGGGCAGGCTGGGGGAGGAGGCCCCAGGTGCCAAAGGGAGAGATGGGCCTGCAGCCCGAGCTGAAGCACGGGGAGGAGCCGGAGGGAAGGAGCCATGGAGGAGGCAGAGACCCGACCTGCCCGGTGGAGAGGCTCCACGCTGGATGGAGCCGGGGGAGACACAGAGAAGATGCCGTGACTGACGTTGGGATGAGCCCCTGCCAGCACAAGCGACCTCCAGAGATGAGCCAGACAGGTTTGCTGGGGGAGGCATCACAGCCCCGTGGAGGACTGGGCCTGAGAGAGAGACACTGGGATTGATTGCTGCCTGCCAGAGCAGAGATGGAGCCCGGGGGGAAGAGATTTGCCTTGGAGACAGTTCCTGGAGGACTGGCTCTTGTGGGTGAGATCCTAGGGTGCAGCAGGGGGAGGGGGTGTGGGATGGATGCCCCCATCCCGGCCGAGAAGGAAACCATCTCGCAAGGGACTGACCGGAGCCCCCATCTCCTAGTCCCTGCCCCCCTGTCCTGTGCTGCGAGCAGGAGAGGGGAAGAAGGGAGCAAACTCCTGGCTAAAGGGCAGTCTGCTTTAGAATGGAGGGGTGGGGGAAGGTGTTCCCCAGACCCCCATTTCCCCAGTCCCTGCCCGTCCTGGGCTGCGACCGGGAGGGAAGAAGGGAGCAAACTTCTCCCTCCAGCCTGCTGAGGAGGGAGTGGGGGGGAAAGTGTTTCCCTGGCTGCATTTGTTTCAAGACTGCTGGTTGCACTCCTGACTCTGGTTCTTTTTCACTGTTTCTCTTTAGCCAGGGCTCAGCCACCACAGAGAGGCAGAGGCCGGGGGGACGAGGGGGTGTCACCATGCAACATCCACCCCTGAGCTCCTCTCATCTTGCTTGTGTTGGAACCCAGGTTTGCTCAGAGCAGTGGCAGGAGCCAGAACAGCCCTTTGTGTCCTCCCTGTGTCCATGTCCACTTCTTCCTCCCCTCAGCCTCTTCGCTGCTCACCTGCCCTGGGCGCTGGGGGGGACACACGCTTGGTCCCTCAGCGATGGTGGGAACCTTTGCAATAGGAGCTGTTCCCCCACAACATCAACCCTGGCTGACCAGAAGATGGTGGAGGAGGGGCTCTTTGGTGGTATCTCCAAATGACCGGGGTGGCTACATGGTCCTGCCCTCCTGCCCCAGCGCTGACCCTCTCCCTCCCTCCTCTGTCCCTCCCATAGGGATGCAGGGACACTGCTGTGGCTCATGCGTGCCCAACCCTGTCACCATCTGTTCCCTCATGCTGGACCTAATGTGGGTGTGGCATCTCTGGTAGGAGATAAGCACGGTCTCTTCTCTCCTACCCAGGGACTTTACCAGCATCATCAGCCCCTTGGCTGCCCCGTGGAGAGAGACCTGACCACGGTGAAATCCACAGGACAGGGGGCAGCTGAGATGCAGAGGTGGGGTCATCGTGCCCTCTGTGTCTCAAGGCACGAGCCTGTGGAAGGAAGAGTTCCTTGTCCTGCCCCGTGCCCAGTTTCCTTCCCTCACGCTGAGCTGGTGGTGTCACAGTGCCACCAGGCTGGGCCGAAGGACACTCACGCCACTCGGGCCCGGACATGCAGGGTGGGTGCAGCTGTGTTGAGAAAGAAGCACCCAAGGGAGAAGGTGGGGCAGTGCAGAGACATGGCGGGGATGGAGGGCCTACGGCCACGCACGCACCGACCACGGGCCTCCTCCTCCTCCTCTGGCACTCGCACGGGCAGAAGCAGCGGCTCCCCTGAGCGTGGTGTCCACCACCATCCTGATCCCGGTTCCTGGCCTGGCCCGGGGCAGGGCTCTAGTCCCTGTGGCCTGCACCGGGAGCGGCTGACGTGGTGTGCATGGCGCAGGCTCCTCGGTGGGCAGGGAAGAGGTGGCTGGGCTCATGCTGTCACAGGGTCACAGGGGTTGGGAGGGACCCCCAGAGCTCATGGGGTCCAACCCCCTGCCAAAGCAGGGTCCCTAGGACAGGGCACACAGGGCGCTGTCCAGACGGGGCTGGAATCTCTCCAGAGAAGGAGACTCCACACCCCCCTGGGCAGCCTGGCCCAGGGCTCCCTCACCCTCACTGGGGAAAAGTTCTTCCCCAGCTTGGGGGGAACTCCCTGGGCTCCAACTTGCAGCCATTGCCCCTTGTCCTGTCCCCACAGACACTGAGAAGGGGCTGCCCATGTCCCCCTGCATCCCCTGCTTAAGATATTGATCAACATTAATTAGGTCCCCCCTTAGTCTTCTTCTCTCCAGGCTGAACAGCCCCAGCTCCCTCAGCCTTTCCTCCCAGGGGAGATGCTCCAGGCCCTTCAGCATCTCCAGAGCCTCCTCTGGACTCTCTCCAGGAGATCCCTGGCTGTTTTATCCCAGGGATAAAGACTGGGATAATGCCCAGCACTGGACACAACACTCCAGGTGGGGCCCGAGCAGGGCAGAGCAGAGGGGGAGGATCCCCTCCTGGCACCTGCTGCCCACACTCCTCCTGATGCCCCCAGGATCCCATTGTCTCTCTCAGCCCCCAGGGCACACTGCTGGCTCATGGCCACCCTGTCACCCACCAGGACCCCCAGGTCCTTCTCCACAGAGCTCCTCTCCAGCAGCTCACCCCCAGCCTGTGCTGGTTCCAGCAGTTATCCCTTCCCAGGTGCCAGACTCTCCACTTGCTTTTATCAACCCCCATCTGGTCTCTCCCTGCCCAGCTCTCCAGCCTGGCCAGGTCTCACTGGGTGGCAGCGCAGTGTCCTGTGTGTCACCCACTCCTCCCAGCTCTGGATCAGCGGGAACCTGCTGAGGGTGGATGCTGTTCCCTCATCAAGGTCGTCAATGAAGATGTTAAACAAGCTTTGGGTGCTTGGCAGAGCTTTCTGGAAGGGGAGGCTGGCAGAACAGCAGTGATCTCAGCTGCTGGCACAGCGTGAGGCAGGCAAACACCGCGGTGATAGCGAGGAGCTGGCCAAACATGGAAGGGAGCAGGGAGGGGGTGGCTGGACAGGCAGATAAGAGCCAGGGGCCGGGCGTGGGCACAAGGGGAGGCATGGACCCGCTGCACCCATCCCTGGCAGTGCCGGCCCTGTCCCAGCACAGCCTCCTACCCCTGGGCTGCCTTCTTCCCACCCCTGGGCTGCCTTCTTCCCACCCCTGGGCTGCCTTCCCACCCCTGGGCTGCCTTCCCACCCCTGGTCTGCCTTCTTCCCACCCCTGGGCCGCCTTCCCATCCCTGGGCTGCCTTCTTCCCGTCCCTGGGCTGCCTTCCCCCCACTGGGCTGCCTTCCCACCCCTGGGCTGCCTTCTTCCTACCTCATGGCTGCCACCTTCCCACCCCTGGGCTGCCTTCTTCCCACCCCTGGGCTGCCTTCCCACCCCTGGGCTGCCTTCTTCCCATCCCTGGGCTGCCTTCCCGTCCCTGGGCTCCCTTCCCACCCCTGGGCTGCTGCCTTCCCACCCCTGGGCTGCCTTCTTCCCACCCCTGAGCTGCCTTCTTCCCATCCCTGGGCTGCCTTCTTTCCACCCCTAGGCTGCCTTCTTCCCATCCCTGGGCTGCCTTCCCACCCCTGGGCTGCCTTCTTCCCACCCCTGGACCGCCTTCCCACCCCTGGGCTGCCTTCTTCCCACCCCTGGGCTGCCTTCTTCCCACCCCTGGGCTGCTTCCCCCAGCTGGATTCGGGCACGGCCGCTCCTCACCACACCGTGCCAGGTTGTTTGGGCCCCAGCAGCCCTTTGCTGAGTGGAGCAAAGCCCCATTCAGCCAACGTGGAAGAAACAGGATGAGCTTGCGGGGGGATGTCAGGGGGACCATCTGTCTGCTGGACCACCCCATCCCTTTGGGCTCAGCTCAGCCCCTGGGCAGGATGCTTCCTGCTGCTTCAAGCTGGCTCCTCTGCCCTTCCCACCCTGCTCTCTCCTTGGTGCCTCTTCTCCAAGCCCTCCCATGCCTGTGGGTTGAGTTCCATGCCATTTTCAAGGCTCCTGCAGTGTGGCAACACTGGTGCAGCCAGACAGAGAGTGCTGCTGGGCCCAGACGTTGCCACTCCGTGGCATAAACATAAATCTCCTGGCTGGCAGAGGGACAAGAGCGATTCGTCACCGCGCGGCTGTCCCGGCTGCCTCAGCTGCTCTGCCCCTCGAGCGGCCTCTCCAGCTGTTCCCTCGCTGGGGCAGCCCCTGGCCTCCTTTCCCCATCTTCAAGGAGGCCAAGTGATCCCCTCCTACCCCTCTGCTCCCAAACCCCAGGAGTGGGGAGTCCAGAGAGTCCAGGGAGGCAGGGTGGATGCTGGTGCTGCAAGGAGGCTCGCCCATGCTTTACTGGTGCTAGAACACCGTGCCCTGACACTGGCCAGCCCTGTCATCTCCAGAGGCTGAGAGGCCAGAAACTCAGCACACAGTTTGCTGTGCTGCTGGAAGCCCACCTTCCTTCTGAAGGAAATCAGAGTAACACCACTGAGTTACAGTGTCTCACTCAGTATCCCAAACTCCCAAACCCACAGGCACTGCTGGTTTAGGATGCTGGACCTGGGGCTGGGATCATTTTTGGGGGGAAGGTTTAGGTGGGATTTGGGGTGAAGAACAGTGCGTCTGAGCTGGGAGACAATTGCAAACAACCTGATATGGCTCTATCCCCACCACCCACCCTCCCCAAATCCTCCTCCAGTTTGTGAGACACGTGTGCCAAGGGCTGGAGAAGGACTTGAGCACTTTGTGGCTTGAACAGTCATCTGTGAGGCTCTTGAGGGGCTTTATGGAGCTCTCTAGGGGCTTTATGAGCTGAAATCAGAGCAACTCCACTGAGTTACAGTGTCTCACTCAGTATCCCAAACTCCCATACCCACAGGCACTGCTGGTTTAGGATGCTGGAGCAGGGGCAGGGTCCTGGGGCTGGGATCATTTTTGGAGATGAAGGTTTAGGTGAGATTTGGGGTGAAGAACAGTGTGTCTGAGCTGGGAGACAGTTGCTTGGGTTCCAAAGGGTATTTTCCAGTCTGCCAGCACTACGTAGGGTGGGCTTTGTCATGGTTTGGGATCCCCTTGCCTGGCTCTGGCATTCAGAGGGTCCCAAAGATGCCTGGAGCAGGGATTCACCAAAGCTGTCCTGCCTGACCTCCGGTGAGCACAAAGCTTGGAGCAGCCCCCTTGAGCTCTTTCCTTCTGGGACCAGCATCCAGCTAGAGACAGGATGTGATAGGAGCATCCCAGGGGAGAGCCAGCCGCCCCACAGACCTCCAGAAATGCCACCCTCCTGCACCCTGCCTTGCTCCTGCTGCCAACCCCAGCTTCCTCTCTGCCTTTGTTCCGGGGCTGGGAACCTCCTCCCAGCAGCAGGGATTTATAGCCAGCACACAGCCACCTCTTAACCCCTCTTTGTGATGCTGAGTGGGCAGAAAACAGGCAGCCACACGCTGCCAAGGCACTCTGCCCGGCCCTCTGCTCTCCCCTCTGACTTCACCTTCAGCTTTCTGCCTCCCAGCCCTTTTGGAGACACGGGGCTGGGTTGGTGGCAAACCCTCTTGTTCCCCTCCGCGTGGTGGTGGGGGAACAGCCCCTGGTTTGCTCTCTGGCTGCTGTGCCCATGTCCCCAGCGGTTGATGACAGCCCTATTAAGGGATGCGAGGAGGGGGTGGTTCAAGGCCTGGAGGCGACGTGAGAGCCTGCCTGGAGAGAGGGGCTCAGCTGTGTGAGCGCAGCCACTGCAGCTGGGTTCATCCAAGCCGGCCATTAACACTTTCCTGGGGTGCAGATGTGCCCCCCAGCCCCGGGGCTGGGCCCTGCGGCCTACACGTCGCGCTGATTGAGCCGCAAAGGCTCCAGCTCCCGACTCCAATCGATGAGCGCGGGCGGCTCCGATCGATTCCACTTTACCTCTTGCTATCCAGCCCTGAGCCCTGCTCTCCCTGCCCGCCCCCTCCAATCAATTCCACTTTACCTCTTGCTATCCAGCCCTGAGCCCTGCTCTCCCAGACCGTCCCCCTCCCTGTGTTCCTTCGGAGGAGGAATTCCAGCATCTCATCCCACCTGGATGCTGCCGTGCCCTGGCAGGGTCAAACCCCCTCGTAAGGGCGAGTCATAACCTGGGGGAGCAGATTTCCCCCCGCCCCCTCTTCCCTGGAGGGGCAGCAATGAAGGGCTTCAATCTGTGCTCTGGCTGGAGCCCTCAAAGTGCCAACCTGGCTGGGCAGCGTGCAGGAGCCGGCGGGTGGACGAGGCTGTGAGATTCACGTGGTATAATAAAGCTGTGGCCAGCACCTCTCATGAGGTTTCCCTGCCACCAGCCTGGTTTTGCCAGGGAGAATCACAGAATCCCAGGGGTTGGGAGGGCCCTCCAGAGCCCCTGGGGTCCAACCCCCTGCCAAAGCAGGGTCCCTAGGACAGGGCACACAGGGCGCTGTCCAGACGGGGCTGGAATCTCTCCAGAGAATGAGACTCCACACCCCCTGGGCAGCCTGGCCCAGGGCTCCCTCACCCTCACTGGGGAAAAGTTCTTCCCCAGCTTGGGGGGAACTCCCTGGGCTCCAACTTGCAGCCATTGCCCCTTGTCCTGTCCCCACAGACACTGAGAAGGGGCTGCCCATGTCCCCCTGCATCCCCTGCTTAAGATATTGATAAACATTAATTATGTCCCCCCTTAGTCTTCTTCTCTCCAGGCTGAACAGCCCCAGCTCCCTCAGCCTTTCCTCCCAGGGGAGATGCTCCAGGCCCTTCAGCATCTCCAGAGCCCTCCTAAAGGCAGGATGCTTGTCCCTGCTGGGACAAACCCCATCCAGGGAAATCTAAGCCACTGGTGACCCCTGCAGCTGCTGGGTGGCTGGGTCCTGACCCGCTGGAAGCCCCTCTGCATCCCATACTTAAGATATTTAGAAACATTAATAAGATCCCCCCCTTAGTCTTCTTTTCTCCAGGCTGAAAAAGGCAAAGGCAGCTGCAGGGAGCTCCCGTGCCTCAGTTTCCCCTGTCCTCAATGGGGACCGAGCCCAAATTCAGCCCTTTGGGGCTTGAAATGATTTTATGGAATGGAAAGCAATCCAAACCAAACAGATGAAATAAACCACCAGAAAGCTCACTGGTTGGAAATCTCCCTCCCACCCATTCCTGGCTTCTGCCAAGAGGTGTTCCTCAGGCTCTGTGTCCGTCCTGGAGGGATTCTTTCCTTGCATCTGTCACCCAGCTCTGTGGCTGGCCCGTTCCCAGGTGTATGGAAATGAAGGTCCCCGTGGTTCTCCACACCTCGCCGGGCGCTCATGAAATGATGGATCACAGCACAGAGCTGTTATGGCACTCTGGGTGCACAGAGGACTGTCAGCACTGAGGGAGGAGGCAGGAAAGGCTGAGGCAGCAGCTGATGTACCTGGCTCCAGGCTGGCAGATGCCCATCACCGAGGTGTCACCCCTTCTGCTGGTCAGTTGGTCAGTTATATTATCAGCTGCAGAGACAGAAAGGTTGGGGAGCTTCAAGAACTGTGGGAGAGGTTTTGCTCTGCCTGGCAAAGGTACCTGCTTTGGGCACATCCCACATGTCAGGCAGAGAAGGACCTGGGGGTGTTGGGTGACTGTGACTGACCATGAGCCAGCAGTGTGGCCAGGAAGGCCAACAGCATCCTGGCTTGTGTCAGACCCAGCGTGGCCAGTAGGTCTGGGGAGGGGATGGTGCCCCTGGACTGGGCACTGGGGAGGCTGCACCTTGAGAAGCTGGGGCTGCCCAGTAAAGGGAAGATGCCAGCAGATGGGCATCTGCCTTCACCAGTCACAGACTGGGGTGCTGGGTGTGCCTGGGGAGGAGGGCAGGAGCTCACTGCACATCTGGGAGCCCAGCAAGCTCCTTGACTGGAAGCGTTGCTCCAGCATGATGGCCACAGAGCCCCAGGGGCTTCTCTGAGCAAGGGTCTTTCTTCATGGAGATTGGCAGGTTTAGGTTAACCATTTCTGTTCCCAAAGCTGTTAAGAAGCTTGAGTGACACTATCCAAAACAGTTCTTTGAAGAGCTCCCCAGAATAAGCCAGGGAAACAGACCCTCTGCTTAGAGCAATGAGGTGAAGCTCACATCATGTGCCCCAGGGGCCAAGAAGGCCAAGTGGATCCTGGGGTGTTCTCAAAGCAGCGTGACCAGCAGGTCAAGGAAGATGATTCTGCCCCTCTGCTCTAGAGACACACACACACACCACCCCCCACCACTGCATCCAGCTCAGGGGTCCCCAAGACAAGGAGGAGATGGACCTCTCAGAGCAAGTCCCAAGGAGATGATCCAACAGCTGGAGCACCTCTGCTCTGCAGACAGGTTGAGTGACTTGGGCTGGTTCAGCCTGGAGAAGAGAAGGTTCTGGAGAGACCTCAGAGCCACTTCCAGTCCCCAAAGGGGGATACAGGAAAGCTGGAGAGGGGCTGTTTGTCAGGAGTGGAGGGATAGGACAAGGGGAATGGGTTTAATCCACAGGAGGATCTGATGGGTTTGAGCTACACAAGGGCAGGTTTAGATTAGACACATTGAAGAAATTCTGTGCTGGGAGCACGGAGGAGACCCTGGCACAGGGTGCCCAGAGAAGCTAGGGCTGCCCCAGGGTCCCTGGCAGGGTTCAAGGCTGGGTTGGATGGGGCTTTGCTGTGGTGGGGGGAAACTGGAGGCTTTGAGGGCCCTTCCCACTCTAATCATTCCATAAGAAGGCCAATGGCATCCTGGCCTGTATCAGACCCAGCGTGGCCAGAAGGTCTGGGGAGGGGATTGTGCCCTTGGACTGGGCACTGGGGAGGCTGCACCTGGAGTGCTGGGTCCAGTTCTGGGCTCCTCACCATCAGAAGGACATGGAGGTCCTGGAGAGAGTCCAGAGAAGGGCAACCAGGCTGGGGAAGGGGCTGGAGGGCAAATCCTCTGAGGAGCAGCTGAGGGAGCTGGGGGTGTTGAGGCTGGAGAAGAGGAGGCTGAGGGGAGACCTTCTCCCCACCTCCCCTGCCCTGCCAGGAGAGTGCAGAGAGGTGGGCGCTGGTCTCTTCAGCCAGGGGCCAGGAGCTGGGACAAGGGGCAATGGGTTCAAGCTGTGCCAGGGCAGGGTCAGCTCAGCTGGGAGGGCAAAGTTCTTCCCTGGCAGAGTTGTGGGGCTGTGGCCCAGGCTGCCCAGGGAGGGGGCTGAGTCCCCAGCCCTGGGGGTGTTTAACAGAGGGGAGATGAGGTGCTCAGGGATCTGATTTAGCTTAGGATGGGATTGGTTGGACTTGATGACCTTCAAAGGTCTTTTCCAACCTGGTGACTCTGTGGTTCTGTGTCTGGCTGGAGCATCCGAGCGGCCCGGACGCGGTTACACAGCCGGGGTCAGCACGGCCTGTGCAGGGGTCGAGGCAGCAACAACGTCCTGGTTTGTGATGCTTGGGAGAAGCAACGTTGGGATGGGACCCTGGTGTGGGGCCGTAGTCTCCATGTCCCCTTCTGCTTTCCCCCAGCTTCGCCGCTTTCCACCTCCACCCAACTGAAAGGGGGCTGCAGAGCACCTTGTGCAGAGCATCCCTGCCAGGCCAGCCCACTCCCTGGGCCAGGCTTTGGGTTTAGAAGTGCTCAAAGGAAAAGAAGACTGAGAGGGGATCTGATCAATGGGGATCAATAGCTGAAGGGCGGGACACAGGGGGACATGGGCAGCCCCTTCTCAGTGTCTGTGGGGACAGGACAAGGGGCAATGGGTGCAAGTTGGAGCCCAGGGAGTTCCCCTCAAGCTGGGGAAGAAGTTTTCCCCAGTGAGGGTGAGGGAGCCCTGGGCCAGGCTGCCCAGGGGGGTGTGGAGTCTCCTTCTCTGGAGAGATTCCAGCCCTGTGTGCCCTGTCCTAGGGACCCTGCTTTGGCAGGGGGTTGGACCCCATGGGCTCTGGAGGGCCCTCCCAACCCCTGTGATCCTGGGATTTCTTTCTCCACATTTGCCTGCTCTCCTTCCTAAACCCCAGAGCACCTGCAGCAGCCCATGGCAGGGAGGGCTGGATCCCCCATCCCTCCCCACACTCCCCCAGCCGCACAGATCTCTGCTGTGTCACCCCAGCTGTCCCTTCTCCATGCTGGAGCCCCAGCCCGTCGCACACCCCATGTGCAATACCCCTTGATCACCCTGTCACCCTTCTCTGTGCATTTCCCAGCCCCGCTGTATCCTCAGGATTAGGGAGAGGGGGACACACACCAGGACCAGGCACAGGCTGGGACTGATCAGGGAATAGCAGCACCTCTGACATCATCTCTGCCTTCCCATCAGTTTTGACCTCTGCTGAGTGCTGTGGGGACACTTTTGGGGACTGTCAGCACTCCAGGTCTTGGAGCCCATCACTCCAGACGTGAGGCTGGGCTTGGTTTCCCCGTGTCCATCCCTTCCCTAGCACTGGCTTTTGTCTTGTCCTATTGCCAGGTCACTCAGCCTCTGAAACTCCTCCTGCAACTCCGGTCGCTCCTCCGCAGTACCCGGCAGGACCCGATGTGATGGGCAGACTGTTACTTCTCTACTGACCTCACCTCATCAGAGGACCTGCCTGTGGAAATGCAGGTGACTTCTCCCAGCTGGATCACCCTCAGGTCCCTGCTGGCTCTCTCCAAGAGAGCCACTAGCTTTGGAAAAGGCGGGATTCACTGTAGGAGAGCTGTGTTGTCTCTTTCCCAATATGTCCTGTTTATCCATCTGTCCCCGTATGATGCCAGTTTCATTCTCCTTATGCCAAGTTTTGTTCATTTGCAGAGAACAGATGTGTCATTTATCAGCCTGGGGCTCCCTGGCTGCCTCCTGGGAAGCAGTTTTGGTGTCACAGTTGCCACCTTCCAGTCCCCAGATCAGAGGGGAAAGCTGGGGCATCACCCAGCCGATGTGACATCCTCCCGGTCCCTGCTATGCTCTAGGGTCCTCCTGAGGAGGGTAGGGGCTGGAGTCACCCCAGACATCTCCACGTTTCTGGGGATGGCCTTCATTTGAAGCTGGAGAAGAAGTACCTGGAGATTTGAGGGGCTGGAGGCTTGCCTGCAAGCCAGGAGAGATGCTGGCATCAGGGGTAGCAGCCAGCTCAGCGCCTGACTCAAGTGACACGGTTGGCAAGTGTCAAGCGTTGAATTCAGCCCCCACATCACCTGTGGGTGAATCACCTTCCAGCACCTCCTCCAAAGCGTGCAGGAACAGAGGCCTTCTCCTCTGAGTCACCAAAAGCCGCTGCCTGGGGGACGCTGGGCTGCGTCCACACCCCCCAGGGTTAAACCAGAGGGGAAGTTTTACTGGGACGGTGTGGCCTCAAGCCCTCCTAAGACCCAGGGATGGGTCCTGGGTCCTGTTCTGGGCCCAGCTGCCAAAGAGGGCTCTTGTCCCAGCTGTGGGTGAGGACGGGGAGCACTTGGGGTAGCTGAAGCAGCTCCACACCCCTAGGAAAAGGGCTGAGGGCTGAGGATACACGCAGCTCTCCCCAGGGCTGGCAGGAGCCCAGAAGATACTGCCTGGCTGTTTCTTCCTGGTGCGTGCTCCAACCTGCCTGGGTAGTGTCTGCCCCGGCGAGCAGCCATCGCTGCCTCTGATGAGAGGAAGGCCCAGTGCTCTGAGCGCCTGCCCTGACGCCACAGGGAAGAGCTGGAGGCGGCTGGGAAGAGCTGGAGACAGCGGGGAAGAGCTGGTGATGGCAGAGAAGAGTTTCTGGACCCTCCCAAAGATGGTGGGGAGGGTGGGAGTGGAGCTCCTGGTGCAGAGGTCCCTGATCCTTGCAGGCCGCTGCCGAAGGCCTCCTGTCTCTGCCAATCCCCTGGTCCATAGGGAAGCAGCCACAGGCTGTTCTTCTCCCAGCGGAGCGCTGTGCATGCAGCGGCTCCTCTGCCATCCTTCCCCCTTCCCAGGGGCTCCATGAGCTGCAAGGCAGAGCGAGCACTATGTGTGTGTGGGGGGTGGTGGTGGTGGTGGTGGGGGTGGTGGGGGTGGTGGGGGTGGGGGGGGGGGTGGGGGGTGGGGGTGGTGGGGGTGGTGGGGGTGGTGGTGGGGGTGGTGGGGGTGGTGGGGGTGGTGGGGGTGGGGGTGGTGGGGGTGGTGGTGGTGGTGGTGGTGGGGGTGGGGGTGGGGGGGGGGGTGGGGGTGGGGGGTGGGGGTGGGGGTGGGGGGGGTGGGGGTGGGGGTGGTGGGGGGTGGGGGGGGGGGGTGGGGGTGGTGGGGGTGGGGGGGGGGGGTGGGGGTGGTGGGGGTGGTGGGGGGGGGGGGGGTGGGGGTGGTGGGGGGGGTGGGGGTGGGGGGGGTGGGGGTGGGGGTGGGGGTGGGGGGGGGGGTGGTGGGGGTGGGGGTGGGGGTGGTGGTGGGGGTGGTGGTGGGGGGTGGTGGTGGGGGTGGTGGGGGTGGTGGGGGTGGGGGGGGGGGTGGGGGGTGGGGGTGGTGGGGGTGGTGGGGGTGGGGGTGGTGGGGGTGGTGGGGGTGGTGGGGGTGGTGGGGGTGGTGGGGGTGGTGGGGGTGGGGGTGGTGGGGGTGGTGGTGGGGGTGGTGGTGGGGGTGGTGGTGGGGGTGGTGGTGGTGGTGGTGGTGGTGATGGTGTGCTTCTCGCCGTGGCTGCTTGAGAGAGCAGATGAAACACGGAGTCTGGCACGCAAGCGGCGCAGCGCGGTGCTCCCTGGCCTTCTCCTGTCTGCCAGTCCCTCCCCGTGTGCCGTGTGTCCCCCCCACCCCAACGCCAGTCCCCACAGCAGCGATGCTACGCCACAGCCATCTGTCACGGCGAGCTGCCGGGCCAGGGCGGCTCGCACGCCCGGTTGGCATGGGGGCCGGGCTGCACGGCGAGCGGGCAAGGAGCCCAGGTCCCAACCTGCATCAGATAGGAGGGACGCAAACAGTTCGGGCCCGGGAGCGGCGCCAGCTGCAGCGTGAGACGCAGATGGAGCCTGGCTTTCGGCGGTGCCAACGGCAGCAATCTGTCGCTGAGCCTTGCAAGGGACCGCTGCGAGGGGAGGGGTGTCACCCGTGTCTCCTCACCACGCCAGGCAGGGTAGCAGCAGCCCGTGCCTGCACCGAGCCACTGCTCTCCTTTCTGGATGCCCCTTCGGAGGTCCCCGAGCACGAGGAAACCTCCCCAGCCCAACTATTTTCTCCCCATCCTGCTGCTGCCCCAGTGGTTTGGCCCAGGGCAAGCCAATATCCAGGGGGAACTCAGTTGGGTCCAGGGATCTTCTTCTTGATGCCCCTCCGGGCTCTGCTGAAGCCTCAGGTGAGGAAGAGATGAGAACGGGGGTACCCTGGGCTGGGTGCCCACCTGCCAAAAGGCCCCAGAGGAATTTGGATGAGAAACAGCAAATGGAAAAGGATGTGGCTGGGGTCCTAGGTGGCCTTTGACAACAGACCCTCTTTGATCCCCTGCCTGGCTCTGGCACAGCTGCCTCTCCATAAGAGGGAGTGATGGGAGGGATGTGACAGGGCAGGATGGGAAGGAGGGACTGCTGCAGTTCCCCCCAGTACGGCGGTACTTTTAATAAAAAGCCTCACCACAGGACAGATCCCTCCTCCACAAGGCAGAGCCCTCCTCTGTTACCTCTCAGGAGACACTGAGCATGTGCTTGTCAGGCCTGAGGATTTAACTAGAGCCATCTCCTCTCCAACAGATGTTGCTGAACATCCTCCTTGGTTACTGACAGAGGGTGGAAGTACTCTCAATCTCATGTGCCATCAGCCCTGCATCCTGCTTCCTTCCAAGCGCTGCACAGGCAGATTTATTGAGAATCTCTGTCTTTTCCTGCATTTTAATAACAATCTCATCATCCCCATCTGCTGGGACTAAGGTCTGCTGCTAGACTTCAAACACTGCCTTGTGTTCACTCTATTCCTGGCAGACACTTTTTCTCCTCCTTAATGCCTTTTTGTCTTGCCTTCCCTGCCCTCTGAAATTTCCAGTCTTGGTTTCTGGGTGCCTTGGCTGTCTTCTCCCTAGGGAGGAAGCTCTCTTGCCCTCTGGTTGGACCTGGGGGCAGGGGGGTGGCCCTGCCTGGCTTTCCTGGGCCAGGAGCATGCAGCGTGGGCCCGCTCAGCAAACCTGGGACTCGGTGGGCTCGCTGGGCATTTGGCACGTGCTGTGCCAGGCTGGCTCAGGAGGCTCAGCTCCTCCAGTCTGGAAGGAAAGAGGGGGATCACCATGAGAGGCTTCTCTCTCCAGGCCCCCTCTCCTCCCCGCAGCAGGCACATCCCAACATCTCTTCCCATCGTGGGGCAGCAGCCCAGCTCGCCGTGCGAGGACAGGCAGGGCCATGCTGTGGCACGTCTCCCCCTCACCACACGCCTCCACCTCTGCAGTGGTCTGGCTTCTGGAGCACCCTGCCTCCAGCCCCTTCCCTTTCAGGTATGGTTGGCTTGACCATGGCCTTTGAGGGGGGGTTCAGCCTGGGAGAAGGGCAGCAGTGGGTGTAGGTGAATGGTGTGTGCTCGTGACGGGGTGGGGGTGATGAGGGGGTGTAGGTCTGGAGACAGGGCTGTGCTGGGCAGGGGGGGACGGGACAGGAGTGCCAGGCAAAATGCCTGGTCCTGGGCAGTGGGCTGGTGATGGGTGTATGAGCAGGGTAGGTCAGAACACAGGGAAGCAGGCTGCTTGCTGCTGCCACGGCCTCGGTCTCTGCGGCCACGCTCCACCACTTCCCTGCCCTGCACGCTCGCTGCCGGCCCCTCACCAGGCAAAGCCAGCCCTGCACCCCAGGGCTGTTCTCCTGCCCACGCCCGGGGCTCTCGTGTGCTGGGCTCAGCCCTGTGTGCTCCCCCCAAAACATCCCAGCACACCCCGGCTCGGCTCAGCCTTCTTCCCAAGCACCTTCCCGGGCTTGTCCCTGCTCAGCCCGGCCCTGTGCTGATTGCTGCCGGGTCCCTGGGGCCAGCCCAGTGCTTTGGGGACTCTTCCGAAGGGCTCCTTATGGCTCCGATCTCATTAGCAGCCTCCCCCTCTTCCCCTTCCCGGGGGTCCTGGTGTCCCCGCTGGTCCCTTCCCTCCGCGCCCAGGACCGGGCGATGCTCCCGCCGCGGAGCAGCCGGGGCTGGCCCGGCCCCACGGCCTGCGGGCTCCCCAGCAAGAGGGACGGGAAGCCAGGCACCCCAGGGCGGGCGAGTGCTCCCCCGGAGCCGGGGCGGGCCGCGGGATCGCCGGGAGGGAGCCGAGAGCCAGAGGCCGCCTGGAGCGCAGCGTGGGGGGGGGGGGAGGGGGGAGGGAAGGGAAGGGAAGGGAAGGGAAGGGGGGGCCGGCCCGGAGCGCCGGGGAAGGCCGGGCCGAGCGCGGCGGAGGGCGGGCCGGGCGGCGGGGGAGCGGGGCGGGTCCCGGGGGAGGGGAGGCGGGCCGTGCCGGGCCGTGCCGGGCGGCGGGGGGAGCCGTGCCGTGCCGTGCGGTGCCGTGCGGGGGGAGCGGGTCCGGGGAAGCGGGGCGGGCGGAGAGGAGGGGGGGGGCGAAGCCCCGCTCGGAGCAGCCGGCTCGGCGGCTCCGGCAGGTGGCACTGGCCGCCTCCCCCGGCCGCCTCCCCCGGCCGCCTCCCCCGCTCCCCCCGGCCCGGGCTCCGCCGCCGCCGCCGCCGCCGCGCTCAGTCCGCCGGCGCCGATGCTGCTGAGCGGAGCGGCGGCCGGCTCGGAGCGCGGCGGCGGCGGGGCGGGAGCCGGGGCGGGGGCCGGCGGGGCCCCGCAGTGCGTGGGCACCATGGCCCGCTGGCTCCGGGAGCACCTGGGCTTCCGCAGCGCCAAACCCGCGCCGCCCGCGCCGCCCAAACCCGACTACCGCGCCGGGCCGCCGCCGCAGCCGCCCCTGCCGCCCGGGGGCGCCGCCGAGCCGCTGGCCGCCGCCCAGCCCGACATCGTGGCGGCCTACCGGCTGCAGAAGGAGCGCGACTTCGAGGATCCCTACAGCGGGGCACCGCCGCCCGCCGCCCCCGACGGGCCCCGGTACGTCTCCCCCAAGCACCGGCTCATCAAGGTGGAAGCGGTGGAGAAGGTGCCCGCCAGCCCCCCCCGCCGCCGCCGCCGCTGACGCCCGCCGCCCCCGGCTCTCCCCCGGCCGGCCCGGAGCCGCCCGACGAGCCGCCGCAGGAGGTGAGTGAGCCCTGGCGCGGGCACCCTGCCGCCCTGCCCGGGGCTGTCACTCGGGGTCCCCCCTCGCCGGACCCTCGGCGGGGAGCGGGGCCGGGACCCCCTCGGGGGCAGTTGGAGCCCGAGCAGCGGGATCTCGCCGCGGCCGGGTTCCCCCGGGGGCTCTCCCTCCTCCCACCTCGCGTTTCCCCGTGCCCCGGCGGCACCGACACGCCGCTCACACGTCAGCAGCGGCGGCGGCGGCGCTGCGGGGGCGGCCGCGGCTTCTCCCTCCTCGGGCTCCCGCGGGAGCCGGGGACGAGCCTCGCCGGGCTGCGGGTGCGGGGGGCCGGCCGCCGCCGTCCTTTCCCCCCCCATCCCTTCCCCTCTCTCCCCTCCCTCCCTCTCTCCCCTCCCTCCCTCTCTCCCTCCTTCCTTCCCTCCTCTCCCGCTTCTTCGCGGCCGGGCGCTTGGTGCTCCGCAGAGGCGCAGACGTGCCGGCCGGGGGAGGCCCTGCGCGGCGTGGGGCCGCCTCTGACACGGGTGGCCCGGGGCCTCCTCCTCCTCCTCCTCCTTCTTCCGCAACCCTCCCGCTGCCCCATTGCCCGGGCTGGCCTGTGTCCTGGCGGCGGCAGACGGGCTCCCAACCCCCCCCAACCCCCCCCAACACCCCTTTTCCCCCCCAACACCCCTTCCCCCCCCCCCCGACACCCCCCAACACCCCTTCCCTCCCCCCGGAGCGGCCGCGCTGCTTTGTCAGGGCGCCTCAGCGCCTCTTTGTCTGCCGCCTCCCAGCCGGCTGCTTCTCGGGGGTGGCGGGGTTGGGGGGGGGGGGGAGCCGAAAGCCGAGCCTGGCTCTGCGGGAGACGCGTCCCGGGAGAAGGGGAAGCACTCGGGACAGGGCCAAACCCGCGGCCGTCGGTGCCGGGCCTCTGGTTTGGAGGGCTGGGTGCGGGGAAAGGCAGGAGAAGGAGAGGGAGAGGATGGTAATAAGCTCCCGCCGGCGCTGCCGCCTGCAAGACGGGGCTTGCCGGCCCGACTCGACGGGGTGTCAAGGTCTGGCTGACGGTGGGATGGATGGGGAACGGATGGGATCGCCTCCTTCCGTGGGCACGGCGGCTCCGAACCGGCACGGCGGCAACGAGCACCGGGGCACAAACCCGCCCGGGGCCTCGGCAGCGTTTTATGGGGGTCGGAAAAACTTGTTGCTGGGGGATTTCGGGAAAGTTGGCTTCGTGTTGCTTTTGGGGGTGTGGGGGGGTGTGTTTCTGGTGGAAACCGACCCTGCAGAGCGGCCGCTGTGGGGAGCAGAGGAGGGAAGGGGGGTCCCGGCAGCCGGGCCAGAGGTACCGTTGTGGTGATGCACAGTTTGCTGAGGGGGTGGGGGTAGGGTCAGGGGGTCAAGAAGTGGGCTGTGATGTGCAGAGGGCTGAGAAAGAGCTGTGGGAAGCGGGGAGTGCTGGCAGGTATGCCCACACGGGCATCCCAGGGCTGTGCAGGCATCTCAGGGCTGCGCAGGCATCCCAGGGCCATGCCAGCATCCCAGGGCTGCGCAGGCATCCCAGGGCCATGCCAGCATCCCAGGGCTGCACGGGCATCCCAGGGCTGCTCGGGCATCCCAGGACCATGCCAGCATCCCAGGACTGCACGGGCATCCCAGGGCCATGCCAGCATCCCAGGGCTGCACGGGCATCCCAGGGCTGCTCGGGCATCCCAGGGCCATGCCAGCATCCCAGGGCTGCACGGGCATCCCAGGGCCATGCCAGCATCCCAGGGCTGCACGGGCATCCCAGGGCTGCTCGGGCATCCCAGGGCCATGCCAGCATCCCAGGACTGCACGGGCATCCCAGGGCCATGCCAGTATCTCAGGGCTGCACGGGCATCCCAGGGCCAGGGAGTAGCTGAGTAGTTTAGAGAAAAGCTGGGGTACATTTAGGGAAACCCTGCTAAGGCACTAGGCTGAAGACCCTTCATTCTGTCCAAGACAGCCAGTGATTAGCTTATCTCCTGATCCACGTGCCTCTGTTGGGGGGGGGGTGAGGTTTCTAGTTCTTCAGGGCTCCTTGAAGGTGGTGGACAGAGGCAGAGTTCTGGAGGCTGGGTGAAGCTGGAGATAAGGTGGGAATATTTGATAACGTGTGTAACTGAACATTGAAAGCGTTTCCCTGGGGCATTCACTACCAGGAGCATCTCTGCTGGGCTTGAGTGCCCTTTACAGCTCCCATCTGCCAGCCTGGACATTGGGCTGGGTGGTGGGAAGGTTCCCTGGTTACTGCAAGGTCGTGGTGGTTCCTTCTGGAGGTCCTCCAGAAGGATGGAGGGTATCTGCTGAAGCCTGCGGTCCTGGTGACAGCGCCAAGGTGTCCTGCAGGATGGAAGGGACAGCAGGTCCACACTGAGGGAACAGCATCGACCCTCAGCAAGTACCTGAAGATCCAGAGCTGGGAGGAGTGGCTGACACACAGGACACTGCGCTGCCACCCAGTGAGACCTGGCCAGGCTGGAGAGCTGGGCAGGGAGAGACCAGATGGGGGTTGATAAAAGCAAGTGGAGAGTCTGGCACCTGGGAAGGGATAACTGCTGGAACCAGCACAGGCTGGGGGTGACCTGCTGGAGAGGAGCTCTGTGGAGAAGGACCTGGGGGTCCTGGTGGGTGACAGGGTGGCCATGAGCCAGCAGTGTGCCCTGGGGCTGAGAGAGACAATGGGATCCTGGGGGCATCAGGAGGAGTGTGGGCAGCAGGTCCCAGGAGGGGATCCTCCCCCTCTGCTCTGCCCTGCTCAGGCCCCCCCTGGAGTGTTGTGTCCAGTGCTGGGCTCCCTGGGATAGAAAGGACAGGGATCTCTTGGAGAGAGTCCAGAGGAGGCTCTGGAGATGCTGAAGGGCCTGGAGCATCTCCCCTGGGAGGAAAGGCTGAGGGAGCTGGGGCTGTTCAGCCTGGAGAGAAGAAGACTAAGGGGGGACCTGATTAATGTTTATAATTATCTTAAGCATGGGATGCAGGGGGAATCAGCCAGCCCCTTCTCAGTGTCTGTGGGGACAGGACAAGGGGCAATGGCTGCAAGTTGGAGCCCAGGGAGTTCCCCCAAGCTGGGGAAGAACTTTTCCCCAGTGAGGGTGAGGGAGCCCTGGGCCAGGCTGCCCAGGGGGTGTGGAGTCTCCTTCTCTGGAGAGATTCCAGCCCCATCTGGACACCTATCTGAGTGATATGTCCTAGGGAGCTGCTTTGGCAGGGGGTTGGACCCGATGATCTCTCGAGGTCCCTTCCAACCCCTGTGATTCTGTGATTCTATGATTCTGTTGAGCTCTTCAAGCCCAGGTGATGGCTGTGGCAGGGGGCTCAGTGCTTCCGCGCTCAGGAAGAGGCGCTGGGCACTGTTCCCCACCTGCTGCAGGGACCGGCACTCCAGAAAGCCTGTGGGTGTAGGCTTTGGGCTGTGGTGATGCTGAGGATGAAGGGAGAGGTACAATTCGAGGTGCAGGCAAGGCTGCTGCACAAGGGGAAGGAGCAGCCAGCAGCGTGGTTTGTCTGAGGCCGCGTGGTTGGCGGGGACAGGCACCACCTTGTGAGGTTGGTGGAGCTGCTGTGCTCCCTGGAAGCCCCCCGTGTCCCCTGCAGTGGTCCTTCTGGAGAACTGAGGGTGGGACAGGAGCACCTTGGTGACAGCATCCTTCCTGCCTGGACCACACGCTGCTTGGCTGCCGTAGCGTGACTTGTCACAGCTTTCTGCCTCGCACATCTTGTGGGGAGATGCTCAAGAGTGAGCTCTGCAGTGCTCCTGCTCCCTTACAGATGCTTGGTGTGGACCAGCATGGGTTCTTCTCCACCTGCTTGGTCTGGGCAACCCTTTCCCTACAGCAGTGGACAAGGGACTGGCCCTGTACAGCTCTCCTGAGCGCCGTGGATACCCTGGAGAGGATGTCTCTGCTGTGTTTGGATTAGCTCTGAGGAGCTGTGCCTCCAGGATGCCGGGGTGGGGAGAGATGCAGTGAGGGACATCTCTGCATGGGGACACCCGTGCTTGGGGCACAGCGCCCTTGGGGACCGAGTTGGGGATCTCCTTGGGGACGAGTGTATCTCCAGCCCTCCCGGACTGGTGGCTGACATCTTTACTGGGAGCTCAGGGTCAGCGCCGCGGGCTGTGGGAATGGCCTGCCCTCAGGAAGCTCCTGGGCGTGTGTCCTTCCTGCCAGAGCCTCCCCGAACTGAGTCACGCTGCGCCGTGCCCTGCTGCCCGCCCCGTGCGCCCCCTCCTGCCACACAGGGTGGCTCAGACCGGGGAACCTGGCAAGAGAGAAGGACCCGAGTTGGGTTGTATCTCGCAGTTGGCTCCAGCCTGGAGCTTTATCTCCAGGGCAAGAAACCTGTTGCTGAAGTGCCACCTCTCCCTGGGTGTCCCACTCGGGCATCTCAGGGCTGCATGGGCATCCCAGGGCCATGCCAGCATCCCAGGGCTGCACGGGCATCCCAGGGCCATGCCAGTATCTCAGGGCTGCATGGGCATCCCAGGGCCAGGGAGTAGCTGAGTAGTTTAGAGAAAAGCTGGGATACATTTAGGGAAACCCTGCTAGGCACTAGGCTGAAGAAGACCCTTCATTCTGTCCAAGACAGCCAGTGATTAGCTTATCTCCTGATCCACGTGCCTCTGGGGGGGCGGGGGGTGAGGTTTCTAGTTCTTCAGGGCTCCTTCATGGGCATCCTAGGGCTGCATGGGCATCCCAGGGCCATGCCAGCATCCCAGGGCTGCACGGGCATCCCAGGGCCATGCCAGCATCCCAGGGCTGCACGGGCATCCCAGGGCCATGCCAGCATCCCAGGGCTGCACGGGCATCCCAGGGTCATGCCAGCATCCCAGGGGTGCACGGGCATCCCAGGGCTATGCCAGCATCCCAGGGGTGCACGGGCATCCCAGGGCCGTGCCGGCATCCCAGGGCCGTGCCGGCATCCCAGGGCCATGCCAGCATCCCAGGGCTGCACACGGATCCCAGGGCCATGCCAGCATCCCAGGGCTGCACGGGCATCCCAGGGCTGCATGGGCATCCCAGGGCCATGCCAGCATCCCAGGGCTGCATGGGCATCCCAGGGCCATGCCAGCATCCCAGGGCTGCTCAGGCATCCCAGGGGTGCAGAGGGATCCCAGGGCTGCACGGGCATCCCAGGGCCATGCCAGCATCCCAGGGCTGTATGGGCATCCCAGGGCCATGCCAGCATCCCAGGGGTGCAGGGGCATCCCAGGGCTGCTCTGGGAACCAGCTCTGTGGAGCAGAGCATCTTGTGGGACGTTTGTGAGGAGCACCTTGCTCTGCCCTGGGATCTCAGCGGCTGAACCCAGAGCTCTGTCAAAGAGCCGCCGTCCATCGCCTTTCCCTGGTGGGCAGCCCAGAAACTGGTTTGCCACAAGAACCCAGGGGTGACCTGGTTCTTCACCTCATTTTTCTTTGGATTTTTGGGGATTATTATTTTTTTTTTTTGGAATTCTAACCTCACAGTTGGAATAAGCAATAGAGTGAGGATCTGGGTGTGCATCACTGCAGCAGATAAACGTGTGGAGGAACCACTCCTGTGCGCAAAGAGGATGCCGTGGCCGAGCACTGGTGGTGCCTGGCTGCTCTCTGAAGGACCACCCAGCACCAGGAGCTGCCCAGGGGTGGTGGCTTTGCGTGTGGGGCTTCTGCTTTGCTTTTGCACCTGGGTGATTTCAGTCCTGGTGAAGCTTGTGCTGCGGATGGAGCACCCGATGGGAGTCTGTACCTGTGCTGGGACCGGCTGGGCCGTCAGCAGCTCCCTCCAGGCCGTGGGAGGGGAGTAAAGCATGGAGATGCCTGGCCTTTGACCCAACTGGGGAGAAAGGGGGTGGTCTGGGCACCCCTGGGAGCTACCCTGCCAGCAGCTCTGGCCTCCTCCCACGTTGGGGAGCAGCTGTGAGTGGAGCCCTGCAGCCGCTCGGGAAGTCCAGTGCTTGGACTGGGAAATGTCAGGGATGGGAAATGTCAAGAGATGCAGTTTCCTGGGCAACCTTAATTCCCTCCCCCCACCCCCCGCCCCCTTCCTCCCCGTGTGAGGGCAGTAGGATGGAATCATAGAATTGTAGGGGTTGGGAGGGACCCCCAGAGCCCATGGGGTCCAACCCCCTGCCAAAGCAGGGTCCCTAGGACAGGGCACACAGGGCGGTGTCCAGACGGGGCTGGAATCTCTCCAGAGAAGGAGACTCCACACCCCCCTGGGCAGCCTGGCCCAGGGCTCCCTCACCCTCACTGGGGAAAAGTTCTTCCCCAGCTTGGGGGGAACTCCCTGGGCTCCAACTTGCAGCCATTGCCCCTTGTCCTGTCCCCACAGACACTGAGAAGGGGCTGCCCATGTCCCCCTGTGTCCCACCCTTCAGCTCTTGATCCCCATTGATCAGATCCCCTCTCAGTCTCTTCTCTCCAGGCTGAACAGCCCCAGCTCCCTCAGCCTTTCCTCACAGGGGAGATGCTCCAGGCCCTTCAGCATCTCCAGAGCCTCCTCTGGACTCTCTCCAGGAGATCCCTGTCCTTTTGATCCCAGGGAGCCCAGCACTGGACACAACACTCCAGGGGGGGCCTGAGCAGGGCAGAGCAGAGGGGGAGGATCCCCTCCTGGGACCTGCTGCCCACACTCCTCCTGATGCCCCCAGGATCCCATTGTCTCTCTCAGCCCCCAGGGCACACTGCTGGCTCATGGCCACCCTGTCACCCACCAGGACCCCCAGGTCCTTCTCCACAGAGCTCCTCTCCAGCAGAATCAGTGGAGATTGCCCTCTAAGAGCCGTGCCTCAAGGACCCACACCGGCTGGAGCCTCTGGTCCCTCCAGCCTCAGGACTCAGGGCCCATTCCCAGCGGTGCATCCCAAGGCTGCAGTGCTCCTGGACACGGTTGGGAGTTGCCTCCCCAGCTTTTCCCTGGCTCCTCCTCCTGATACCTGACCACGAAAGGGGGTTTACTCTCTCAGCACCCCCTGGAGAGGAGACTTCACTCCTGCAAAGAGGCGCTGTGGACGAGTGAAGCCAGCGTGGCCAAACTGCACCAAACCCAGGGAGCTTGGAGACTGATGGGAGACCCCACACCTTGCTCATGTAGCACCCACCTCATCACTGCCAAGTGCCTCTGCCCCACACCCCCCCCCCAAAGCAAAGCACCTGTTTCTGGGGGTCTCAGCACCGATGTGTTGGGATTCCCCACCGTCCACTGCTTTCTAGAGCTGGAGGTGTTTGAGTGGGGGAAGCTGAAGCTCCACATGTCCCTCCCTCCCTGGGAAGCTGGATCCAGGGGCTGAGGAAACACGGAGGGGGCTTTGTTTTGGATGGGGGGCACGGCCGCTGTGTGTGGAGGAGCCTCTCAGCTGCCAGAGCTGCTGTGCCAGTGCCCTGTCTTGTCTGAAGCTTCTCAGTGCTTGTGGGGTGAGAGAGGGAGGCTCCAGGAGCGGTGCCAGCAGCAGGCTGGGGCTCTGTCTGTCTGTCTGACTGTCTATCTGGCAAAATGAACTTTACAGTAAGTTTGAATGTGGATTTGGGGTGGGGGTGGGGAGGGGAGCGAGCAGGCAACCCCTTTGTGAGCTCAGGAGGGCCAGTAAACTCTGTTCCACAGCATGCTTGGAGCCAGGAGAGCCCTTTTTGGGCATGGTGCTGCCCATTTGCCTGCCCTGCGTGTGTCGGGGTGCCCCCCTGCACGTGTCAGCCCCCCCCACGTGCCGTGCCTCCCTTGGCACTGGTGGCTGTGTGAGTGAGCTGTCTCCATGCAGGGTGGGCTCTTTGCAGCTTTCCCAGGCTGTGGGTGCAGCCCCTGGGGTCTCCCAGCTCTCCGGGGTGTCCGGCTGCGATCTGCCGTCAGGGTGTCTCAGGGAGCACCCACCTGCTACAGGCTGAGCCCTGCTTTGCCTTGGGGATTAAAAGGGTGTTAGGAAAGCAGAGGGGCTTCCAGCAGGTCAGGACCCAGCCACCCAGCAGCTGCAGGGGTCACCAGTGGCTTAGATTTCCCTGGATGGGGTTTGTCCCAGCAGGGACAAGCATCCTGCCTTTAGGAGGGCTCTGGAGATGCTGAAGGGCCTGGAGCATCTCCCCTGGGAGGAAAGGCTGAGGGAGCTGGGGCTGTTCAGCCTGGAGAGAAGAAGCCTGAGAGGGGATCTGATCAATGGGGATCAATAGCTGAAGGGGGGGACACAGGGGGACATGGGCAGCCCCTTCTCAGTGTCTGTGGGGACAGGACAAGGGGCACTGGCTGCAAGTTGGAGCCCAGGGAGTTCCCCCCAAGCTGGGGAAGAACTTTTCCCCAGTGAGGGTGAGGGAGCCCTGGGCCAGGCTGCCCAGGGGGGTGTGGAGTCTCCTTCTCTGGAGAGATTCCAGCCCCGTCTGGACAGCGCCCTGTGTGCCCTGTCCTAGGGACCCTGCTTTGGCAGGGGGTTGGACCCCATGGGCTCTGGAGGTCCCTCCCAACCCCCTTGATCCTGTGACCCTGCAGCCCCCTCGCACTCCCCAGCGCCTGGCAGGGGGCTGAGCGAGTCCCAGTCTCCCTGGGATGAGGGGAGGAGAGAGCACATTGCCTGTCTCCCGCTGCACAGCCAGGGGCTGGCTGCTCCTGCAGCCCCATCCCAGCTCCCTGGCACCGGGCCCTGCCTGCAGAGCCAGCTGGAGGTTTTGCTCTTCCCCTCTCATCCTGTGGAGGCTGGTACCCCGAGCAGCCATCTGCCCTGCTGCCTCCTCCCTCAGGGCTGAGATCAGTTGCTTGCTCCCACCTTTGAACTCGCCTGGGAGCCCTGGATTTGCTGGGAGCCCAAGGTTTGCTGTGGCTGGGATGCTCTGCTGCTCACTTGCACCCCAGTACAGTGAGGAGAGCCGCCCCGACTCCCCACTCTGCGTTACCTGCTCGGGGAGCTGGGATGTGCCCAGAGTAGGTGTTGAGCTGGGATTGGGGGGGGGGGGGAACCACGTTCCTCCCAGGGTTTTTGGGGGGATGTGAAGGGCTGGGGCCACGGGGAGGTGTTTACAGCCACAGTTCCTGTTCCCTCTTCCTGCTGGGTTTTTGCTGCTTGAGGCTTTTGTCAGCCAGGAAGGAGGAAGAAGCGTTTTGTTTGAAGCTGGAGAGGAATGTGTGGGCAGCCCTGCTCTGCCAGGGCTGGCGGGGAGCAGGGACAGCGTGGCGGTGCCTGTAGCTGTCACAGCGTGCTGGGCTGTTTGCTCCATGCTGGGGGAGGGCTGTATCACCTCCGGGGCAAATCCCATCTAGCTCACCGGGTGGTCCATCCTGGGGGTTGCAGCCTGGTACATGAGAAGACCCCGACAAAGGTGCTTGGGTGCACTCAGACCCTGACTGGGTGCAGGCTTTGGGGCTGGAGGTGGCATGTACCAGCTGCAGGCTGGCCCCGGGGGCTGCGGCACTGGGCAGTGGGGTGTTCTGGCCAGGAGGCAGGCGTGTGGCTCCAGTGCTGGAGGGGCTCGAGCTCTGGATTGCACCTCGTATCCTGCTGCTGCAAGGTTGCTTTTGCCAGTGAGGGCAAGCTGGTGGGCGTTTTGTGCCATCCCTGGGACATGGCACTTGAGGTCCCGCTTCCCAGTGACTCTGGGTGCCACGGAGGAGGCCTGTCTTGCGATCCTGGGGATGTGTGGTACCCTGGGAGAGGAAGCCGTAGCCTGTTCTTAGCCCTTTTGTTAAGAAACATCTTCAAACGAGCCTGCAGGAGCCCTGGAAAATAACCAGTGAGTTCCCAGTTGTACCAGTGCCAGCCTACACCCCCGGCCTGGGATCCCTGCCCCTTCTCCACCTGGGGTGAGGAGCGGGGGCTGCGTTCGGGGCGAGCAGCTGGATGCTGAGGGGGCAGCACCGGTGCCACGGCGGGGCCGTGCTGGGGTGTCTGGGTGGGTGCTGGTGGTAAGGGAGGAGGCTGGGCTGCCTTCTGCTCTGCTTGGCTCCGGCCCAGCTTTTGGGACAAAGGCTGGAGCGTTTCCACGGCTGAGTGCTGGTGCCTGGAAAGCTGCCGGCTGCCGGCACCTGCTCTGCAAGGCTGCTGCCATGTGGGTCCAGGGGCCTGGCTGCCGCTAGGAGGGCTTGTGGTGGGGTTTCAAGGGGCTTCAACTGGTCCCACCCCCACCCCATCCTCCAAAAAGGCGAGGGGTACTCTAACTCTCCTCCTCCTGCTCTCCCAGCTGGCTGTCCTGGAGGACTACGCAGATCCCTTCGATGCGGCGCAGGTGGCCGGTAGCCAGGCGGGGCTGGAGAAGGTGACGGAGAACGATGGCTACATGGAGCCCTACGAAGCCCAGAAGATGATGGCTGGTAAGCTGGAAGGCTCCGTGCAGAGGCCAGTCTTTGTGCCTCTGGCCCCTGCTGTGTGGATCCAAGGGCTGCCACGCTCCAGCCCTTGCAGCCCCTGAGAAGCGCCGGGTGCCCCCGGACATGGCAGGTGCCTCGCTGGCAAATCCTCACGGCTTCAGCTGCACGTGATGGGCTTCCCACAGCCAGAGCACTTGCAGAGGCTGCTGAGAGATTAAAGCCACCTTGATGCTTCTGCCCGTGGTGCTGCCTGCCAGGCTGAGCTGAAGGAGAGACCTGAGGTTTGATGTGTCTGGTGTAAAATGAAGATGGATGTGGGAGCTCTTTAATTTGGTTAGGACCGGGCTGGAGCGTGCCGTTGCTTGCTGCAGCAACGGGGTCCCCAGCGGCCTTGTTGGCGGCTGGGCAGCAGGCAAGGTGGGAGCACGTGCTCCTGAAAGCCTTGCAAAGAGGCTGAATGAGTCTGGGAGAGATGTTTGCCTCGCTCCAGGGAAAGGTGATTTATTCAACTGGCCGTGCTGGGTGTCTGGGGGGAACAAACCCAGACTCGCTGCTCATGGGGAGTCAGGCTTTGGGATGCTCTGATCCCCCCACCGTGGACTCTGCTTTGCAGGGGATGCTTTATGGTGGGAAGAGAAGGTGTCCTGGTGCTGTGGACCGCTCAGGACCCAGCTGCCCAGAAGCTCCCTAAATTCTGGCAGGCACTTGCTGGGGGTTCATGGGGACTCCTCCATCCTTGGTTCTCCCTACGCCCGTGTCACCCTTGGGTGAAATGAAGCCCCATCAGGACTTTGGGACTTGGGCTGAGTGGGGCAAAAAGCTCATGGTCTTCTCCTCCCTTCCTTCTCCTGCCAGAGATCCGCCAGAAGGGCTTACGGGAGGCTCCTGCCCGGCCCCTGCACCTCTACGACACGCCCTACGAGCCTGTGCTTGGGGGGCTGGATGGGGATGGCGACCGCCTGGCCTGCCCCAGGCCCAGGGAGTCCCGGCTGCCCGAGGATGACGAGCGGCCCCCGGAGGAGTACGACCAGCCCTGGGAGTGGAAGAAGGAGCGCATCTCCAAAGCCTTTGCAGGTGAGTGGTGGGAGCAGCCAGAGAGGATGATTAACAGCCAGGAAGTGATGGATGACGTGTTGCCTTTTGCACCGGTGGCGGGGTGGGGGGGTGGAGGGGTAACCTGGCTCCTTGGGGTTCCTTTGTCTTTTGGGGGTCAGCAGTACTGGCTTCTGCATTAACGTGGCTTGGGGGAACCTGTCCAGTGCCCATCTCCCCTTGCCTCTTTCTCCTTCCTAACTTACACACCCTCTAGTGCAAGTTTACCCACCCCCCTTCCCCAACCCTTGAATTTCCAGGTGGGGATGCTTGACTTTGGGCTCCAGCAGATCCCTCCTTCCTTGGAGCAGGAGGAGAGCTGGGTGCTGCCCCATGGAACGTTTGGCCAGGTGATTGTCCCAGCCCCCCTGACCTATTTATCCCTGCTGCCAGATCGATGGTGTTTGTGTTTGTTAATGAGGAAATCCATGCTGTGCATTAGGGCTGGCTCCTCCACTGGCGCTGGCTAATTGCCATGCTCTTATCAAGGATGCCTTTTAATTGCAGCAGTGAGTGAGTGCTGGCCCCGCAGCCGGGGCGCTCAAGGCACCCACGCCGGCGTGGAGGTTTGGGCTTGGGAGTGCTTCACCTTGTGGGTTTGGGCTCTGGGAGCTGGAGACGGGCGTGCTGGGCTGGATAGCAGAGCATCTTGCTGGTGCCTGGGGCTGGGCTCCTGGTCCTGGGGCTCTGCTGGTCCCAGGGCTGGTGCCTGTTGTGCTCGGTCACGAAAGGCCGCGTATCGCCAAGGCTGGGTTGGGCTGAGGTGCCTACGCTCCGGATCTGGATGGAGGGGCCACCGTGCTTGGACGTCCCTGGGCAGAGACGGTGTGTTCACAGGCTCAGCTCCTGTGTGGATGTGCATGGGTGCCTCCTCAGGCTTGCTCTGAGGCCTGAGGGAGCAAGGGTGCCGCGGCCGTGTTGGGACCCACTGCCTGTTTTCTCCGGGAGCCAGCGCAGGTCCTGCTGTGGCTCGTGGTGCATTTCTCCTCTCCTGCCATGCCAGGATCTCTCTGCTGGCCCTTTGAGGGACTTGTGAGACCCTGGACTGAAGGGCACCGGGTACTGGCACAAGGCAGGAACCTGAGGGCACCTGGCAGGGGAGCACAGAGCTGCTGGGCACCCAGGAAGCGCACACGGGCAGGACAGGGGGCAGCAATGGGGACGCTCAGCCAAGGTGCCTAGGACAGATGTACATGTGAGACATGGGTGACTGCAGACCCCCCCACCACTCCAGAGAAAGCTGGTGGAGCAGGGCCTGCTTGTGCTGGTGGGGGGACGAGTTGGCCACACCATCACAGGGCTCCTGGGAATTCAGTCCTTGGCTCTTTCCCCCACAGCTGCTCTCCTTCTCTGTGAGCCTGGTGTTGCTGATGGTGGTTTTTTTTTTTCTTTCTCTCTCTCTTTCTTTCTTTCTTTCTTTCTCTTTCTCTCTCTTCCCCCCTGCCCCTCTCCCCCTTCTTCCCACCCCCCACCCCCAACCCCCTCCTCCCCATCCAGTTGAAATCAAGGTCATTAAAGACCTGCCATGGCCACCACCGGTGGGACAGCTGGACAGCGGTGAAAGCCCCCCAGACGGTGAGGCTGGTGCCTCTGTCCCTTCACAGCATGGCCAGCCCAGCTACGAAGACGCCAACGGTGGGTCTCGCGGCGTGGCCGGGGGAGGGGGGTGTGGAGTGGGGGGGGCTGCCCCTGCTCCTCCCCGTGACCCTTCCTCACGGCGACGCCTCTGAGCTTGCCCACACCAGGCAGGGTTCTGCCTGTGGTCGCAGCCCAGGCAATCCACCCTCTTCCTCAACTGTCTCCCAGCTCCTCCTGGCTTCACTCATCCCGTGGCTGGGTGTCCTTGCTGCTTCTGCATCTTCTGCAGCTCCAGGGTGCCTCTTCACGGGGGTTAATTCCGTGCCAGAGTTATTACCTGCTCTTTTGTTCTCTCCTCTTTGCCTCCCAAGGTTTGATGGCTGCTTTTATGGCCTTCTGACAACTGCTCTGTGCCTCAGCTGATGTTTCCTTCTGACTCACAATACCCAGGTCCCTCACAGGCGTGGCTCCAGCTGATTCCCATCCCACCACCCAGGTCAGGCTGGGTTTCCCCTGGCTCAGGGCTGCTCCTCCTCCTCCTCTGGTTTATCACCTCCGCTGCTTAGCACCAGGAGGTCCCTCTGGATCCTCTGCTCTTGGTTTTGCTATCCCAAACAGCCAAGTCTCCCAGGCACGCTTTGTCATCTCAGGCTTGCCCTGCTGCAAAGCCCTTCCTGTGGCACAGCCCCCTCCCCAAATCCCCACCGGACCCCGCTGGCAGCCAAACGCTGCTGCTTCTCTATTAACCCCTTATTAATATTTCAAGGGCCTTGCTCTGACATTGTAGTGGATTAGGGGTTTTCCAGGAGCTTCAGGGGTGTGTGGGGGGGTGGGGAGGGGGTTTAGGGTGGGGGGAGGGTGTTGTTGAAAGCCAGTCTCAGGGTTGGGCCTCTTGCAGGGGTGGATCAGGGCTGGCTCTGCCCGTGCGTCGCTGCTGCTGCTCCCGGTAGGCGCCGCGTCGTGCCAGGTGCAGATGTCTGATTTCCTTATCTGCACTTACCCAGATCCCTGCAGAGCTCCATAAAGGAACCAAACCCCAACCCCAGGGTGGCTTTTGCTGCCCCCCAAACCCCCAAGGTGGGGCTGAGCAACGGGGATGGATGATTTTGCTGCTGGGTGGAAGGGGCAGCGTAGAGCGCTGAGGCTGATTCTACCAGGGGCGGGGTGGTGAGGGTGTTTCTGTCCCAAACCCCACAGGGATGCTACAGGCTGAGATCAGTCCCAAAGAAAAAGGGTCTTGGCAGGGGGGAAACTTCCTTGATTTTCTTCCCAGGTGTCAAGAAGAATTAATCTCTCTGCTGGGCAGCCTCCTCTCTTCCCCCATCATTTATTCTCCTCTCCCCGCCGCGCATCCCGCTCCTGATGAACACGTCAGTTTGTCACTTGTCCTGGTTTCCCTCTCCACCCCACCACGATTTGCTTTGTTGCTTTTAGCTTATCTTGGCAGAGTTTTGTCTTTATTTTCTTCCTCCCCTGTCTCAGGGTGACAAGCTCCATGAAGGATGTCACCTTGCTCCTCAGGGCTCGTTCCTAATACCCTGTTTAATCACGGCCGTGCCTCTGCCTCTCTGGCAGGTGCAACGTGTTTCTTCTGTGACTTTGGGCTGCCAGCAGATGCTTTTTGGGGCTTTGGCTGGCTGGATTTTGAACCCTCACCCCAATTTTTAAAGGCAGCTAGTCAAAAATCAAAACCTGGTGCAAGGAGGAGCCTGGCTGGTGAAAAGGCAGACCGGTGGAAGTGCTGGGTGTCTCCTCTCCAGGCTCCTTCTTTGGGGGGGTTAGGGGGGTGTATTTCAAGCCATGCCAAGCTGCAGTGGATTTAGGCCGGGTTGCCTTCCATCCACTTTACTCTCTTCTCAGCTTTTGGGGGAGTGGAGACCCCTGGGCCCAGACCAGCTGTCCCTCAAAAAGCCACCTTAGAGGATGCCCAGCTAGAGAGAAAACCCCCCAAAACATCCCTCCCTGGGTATTTTTTGGCCCTTCCCGCAGCAGCAGGGTGGCCTCAGCATCACCTTGATTTTGCCACCCCTCCAACAGATTTGGGGGGGTGTGGGGAGCATGGGGATGGGGTAAACTGCTCCCCCTGGGGTATCCTGCTCATCCCAGGAGCTGTGGCCCCTGGGGACACCCGTGTCTCCGTGGCACCGGCAGCTCTGCCCGATCAATAAGTAATTTGTGTGAGGGGGCTCCTGTTGCAGGGAGGGGGGTGGGGCGGTGATAATGAACTCTCTGGAGGAGGGAGAAACAATATTGTTAATGCTGAAATCATCCCACAAGGAAATAACAGCTAGGAGAAAGCTGGCTCCCCAAGGCACCGCTCGCACGCAGCACGCTGGCTGCCCTGCTTTGCCCATGCACAGGGCCTGGGGCCAGGCTGGGGCTGGGTGGGCAGCTGTGGCACAGCCCAAATATCCACTTACCACCTCAGGGGGGTTAGTTTTCTCCCCCTGGGATGGGGGGTGTGGGAGTGGTTGACTTGTGTTAGCAGAAAGGCATCCCTCATTCCCAAACTGACTGCTCCCTTTAGCTCTGACTGCTCCCTTTAGCTCTGTGTCCCCCCCTGCACCCCTCCTATTTTTATTTTAAATTTAATTGAATTGTTTTTAGGAAGACCAGAGAGCATCTCCTCACTGCTGTTCACTCAGCTCTGAGCCATGGCTGCTGAGTCTCTGGTCGTGGTAGCAAAACCCCTCTGAGGTTCTGAATCCTCCCTGGAAATCTATCTCCAGGGGCTTGGGTGCTGAGAGGCTTCAGCATGGTGTGGTGGGGCCCCAACTGCTGCCCATCCCTGGCTTAAAGGAGGGACACAGGGCAGTGTGAGGGGACCCAGTGTGGTGGTGGACCCCAGCAGCTCCCAGCCCTGGCTTAAAGCAGGGACACAGGGCAGTGTGAGGGGACCCAGCGTGGTGTGGTGGGACCCCAGGAGCTGCCCAGTCCTGGCTTAAAGGAGGGACATGAGGGCAGTGTGAGGGGACCCAGCGTGGTGTGGTGGGACCCCAGGAGCTCCCAGCCCTGGATTAATTCAGGGACACAGGGCAGTGTGAGGGGACCCAGCGTGGTGTGGTGTGACCCCAGGAGCTGCCCAGCCCTGGCTTAAAGGAGGGACATAGAGGCAGTGTGAGGGGACCCAGCATGGTGTGGTGGGGCCCCAACTGCTGCCCTATCCCTGGCTTAAAGCAGGGACACGAGGACACTGTGAGGGGACCCAGCATGGTGTGGTGGGACCCCAGGAGCTCCCAGCCCTGGCTTAAAGCAGGGACACAGGGCAGTGTGAGGGGCCCCAGCGTGGTGTGGTGGGGCCCCAGGAGCTGCCCAGCCCTGGCTAAATTCAGGGACACAGGGCAGTGTGAGGGGACCCAGCGTGGTGTGACCCCAGGAGCTGCCCATCCCTGGCTTAAAGCAGGGACACAGGACACTGTGAGGGGACCCAGTGTGGTGTGGTGGGGCCCCAGGAGCTGCCCAGTCCTGGCTTAAAGGAGGGACACAGGACAGTGTGAGGGGACCCAGCATGGTGTGACCCCAGGAGCTGCCCAGCACTGGCTTAAAGCAGGGACACAGGGCAGTGTGAGGGGCCCCAGCGTGGTGGTGGGACCCCAGGAGCTGCCCAGCCCTGGCTTAAAGCAGGGACACGAGGCAGTGTGAGGGGACCCAGCATGGTGTGGTGGGACCCCAGGAGCTCCCAGTCCTGTCTTAAAGCAGGGACACAGGGCAGTGTGAGGGGACCCAGCATGGTGTGGTGGGACCCCAGGAGCTGCCCTGTCCTGGCTTAAAGCAGGGACACAGTGTGAGGGGACCCAGCATGGTGTGGTGGGACCCCAGGAGCTGCCCTGTCCTGGCTTAAAGGAGGGACACAGTGTGAGGGGACCCAGCATGGTGTGGTGGGGTCCCAGGAGCTCCCAGCCCTGGATTAATTCAGGGAGACAGTGTGAGGGGACCCAGCATGGTGTGATGGGGTCCCAGGAGCTCCCAGCCCTGGCTAAATTCAGGGACACAGGACACTGTGAGGGGACCCAGCGTGGTGTGACCCCAGGAGCTCCCAGCCCTGGCTTACAGGAGGGACACAGGACACTGTGAGGGGACCCAGCGTGGTGTGGGCTCTGCCTGTTTCTGCAGCTCCCTGTGTGTTGGGGGGAAGCTGTGTGCCCGCTGTGTCTGTCTGTCCCTGCCACTGGCTGTGAGCTCTGTCTGCCTTGCAGGTCCCTCGGAGGGGCTGTGCTACGGCCGCACCTCACCGTGCAGGGAGGAGAAGGCCAGGGCTGCCCTCAGGCATGGCTCCAGCAGCCTCAAGAGCACCAAGACACTGAGCTCTGAACCCGGCCCCTTCCTCGGGGAGAGGATTGACCCTGCCCTGCCCCTGGAGAGCCAGTGGTGAGTCCTGCCTGCCCTGAGCGCTGCTGTGCCACCAGGAGCCCTGGCCCAGACCTGCTTCTTCCCCTCTTTCCTCCTCTGGCATTTCTCCCAGCTTGGCCCTGTCACCCATCTCACAGCCGTGGGGTCCCCCTGTGTCCTTCTGCACACCCCCCACCCCACCCCACCCCTACCCCGAGCTGCCCTGCCCCATTGTCCCTCAACCCCAGTAGTGCCACCCATCTCCCTCTCCCTTGCTGTGCACCAGGGAGGTGCTGGGGGTGCTGGTTCTGCCCCGGGGTGTCTGCTCTCTGCCTGGCACAGCCGGTCCTTCTCCTGCCTCCAGCTGGTACCACGGGGCCATCAGCAGGACGGACGCCGAGACGCTGCTGAGGCTCTGCAAGGAGGCCAGCTACCTGGTGCGCAACAGCGAGACCAGCAAGAACGACTTCTCCCTCTCCTTGAAGTGAGTGAGCCTGGGGGAAGGGGCTGGGGGGCCTGGGGAGGTGACTGAACCTCAGAATCACAGAGTCACAGGGGTTGGAAGGGACCTCCAGAGCACATGGGGTCCAACCCCCTGCCAAAGCAGGGTCCCTAGGACAGGGCACACAGGGCGCTGTCCAGACGGGGCTGGAATCTCTCCAGAGAAGGAGACTCCACACCCCCTGGGCAGCCTGGCCCAGGGCTCCCTCACCCTCACTGGGGAAAAGTTCTTCCCCAGCTTGGGGGGAACTCCCTGGGCTCCAACTTGAGGCCATTGCCCCTTGTCCTGTCCCCACAGACACTGAGAAGGGGCTGCCCATGTCCCCCTGCATCCCATGCTTAAGATATTGATCAACATTAATTAGGTCCCCCCTTAGTCTTCTTCTCTCCAGGCTGAACAGCCCCAGCTCCCTCAGCCTTTCCTCCCAGGGGAGATGCTCCAGGCCCTTCAGCATCTCTGTAGCCCTCCTAAAGGCAGGATGCTTGTCCCTGCTGGGACAACCCCCTTCCAGGGAAATCTAAGCCACTGGTGACCCCTGCAGCTGTTGGGTGGCTGGGTCCTGACCTGCTGGAAGCCCCTCTGCTTTCCTAACACCCTTTTAATCTCCAAGGCAAAGCAGGGCTCAGCTTGTAGCAGGTGGGTGCTCCCTGACCCCCAGGTCCCTCAGCCTTTCCTCCCAGGGGAGATGCTCCAGGCCCTTCAGCATCTCCAGAGCCTCCTCTGGACTCTCTCCAGGAGATCCCTGTCCTTTTGATCCCAGGGAGCCCAGCACTGGACACAACACTTCAGGTGGGGCCTGAGCAGGGCAGAGCAGAGGGGGAGGATCCCCTCCTGGGACCTGCTGCCCACACTCCTCCTGATGCCCCCCAGGATCCCACTGTCTCTCTTGAACCCGCAGCCGAGGTGGTCCCCCACGCCAGCGTGTGCTCGGAGTGGTCAGGAATGGCTGGACTATGAGGTCCACAGGTCTCTGCAGTGGGGTGCAGGCTTCTGCTTGGGTGTTTGGCAGGAGTGTCCCTGGGGAAGGAGGCCTGGCCAGCTGGAGCACGCTGCTCCCTCCTTGGCAGCGCTGGCCCCCACCCTGGGATGGATGGGGTGGCCGTGCCTCGCCTCTCCACCGCTCCTGCTCACAGCCTCCAGCTCTGGCTTGCCACTCACCACTTCTGGTTTCAGTAGCTCAGTTCCCTGGCAAAACCAAGTCTGTGTGATCCTGTTGCTGATGGAAACCCAGCCCTCACCACCACTGAGGTCATGGGTGCTGCTTGGCTTTCCCAGAAGGAAAAACCTCACCCCCATGGCATGATGACTTGGGTTTGGAGGGGGTTAGGGCTGGTGTTTGTTTTGGGAGAGGAGCATGGAATCTTTGCACCTTCCCCAAATTCCCCAGGCTTTGCTTAGTGCCAAAACTGCTGTGCTGCTTGGAGAGGAGCTGCCCCTACCTCCTCATCCAGCTCTTTTAGGACTTTTGGAACAGCCTGAACCCAGGAACTCAACGCTCTGGCTGTCCTGATGATGATGATGGATTCACAGATTCCTTCCCACTCTCCTGCTGGATGAGTGTCTGAGCTCTGTGCCTGGCAGATGTGAGCACATCAGCTGTCAGTGCCCAACAAGAGGCCACACATCCCTCCCCTTTTCTCCACATACTCATCGTTTCCCCAGTGGTCTCCAGACCTGTGTTGCTCCCTGGGGGTTTCAGGCTCCCCAGTTTATTTCCCAGGGACACAACTGGGAATTAGATGCTCAGTATCTCTTCTTCTTCTTCTTCTATTTTTTTTTTAAATGCTTTATGTTGCTGTCTTCAACACCAAACCAGAGCAGATCTTCAGCTGAAAATACCCTTCCATAGAATGACATGGGTTGGAAGGGACCCCAAGGGTCCCAGAGCTCCAACCCCCTGCCACAGGCAGGGACACCAACCTCCAGGCCTGGAGCTACACAAGGTTGACCCCATCCAACCTGGCCTTGGACACCCTCAGGGATGGGGCACCCACCCCCTCTCTGGGCAGCCCCTGCCAGCCCCTCCCCACTCTCTCTGCAAAGAACTTCCCCCTAAGATCTCCTCTAACCCTTCCCTCCTCCAGCTTCACCCCAGCCCCCTTGTCCTGCCCCTGGCTGCCCTTGAACAAGCTGATTCCCCTCCTGTGTCTCTGCTCCCTTCAGGGACTGGCAGGCTGCAATGAGGTCCCCCCACAGCCTTCTCTTCTCCAGGCTGACCCAGCCCAGCTCCCTCAGCCTCTCTCCAGAGGAGAGCTGCTCCAGGCTTCTTCCTTCTGCACTTGCAGAGCAGACAGCCCAAACCCCCTCCTTTATTTCCTTTTTTTCTTTTATTTTTTGGGGGTGGTAGGGGTGTGTGGGTCAGAATTCTTCCTGATGTTTTCATTTCCTCAGGACTTTTCCCTTGCCCTGCCTTGCCAGCACCTTCTGCTGGTGGCTCAGCCACACTGGTGGGCTATGGGAGCCCATCTCAGCCTCTCACATGTGGGAAGCCAGGGAGGGAGGGAGGGTTGTGTGTGTGTGTGGATGGGGCTCCCTCCCTCTCCAACACTGCTGTCCCTTTCTGTGACCCAGTTGCCTGTTTCTTTGGGTGGGGTGGGGTGGGGGGGGGGTTATCCCCCTCCTTCTTCCTGCCCTTACAGCAAAAAGGACCAAACCCTCTTCCCAAGCAGCATGTGTGGGTGGGATGTCACCTTTCCAGCAGCCTTTCCCCCTCCCCTGCAGAGAGCCCACAGCCTCAGGAGCATCATTTCCCCCTCTCTTGTCTTTCTCTGCAGAGCTTTGTTCCAAGGGAAATCCCCTGGGATGCTTTTTCTAGAGCTGGAAGCTGGCTGCAGCTCTGGTTTGGTGGGGTTGGTTTGGGGTTGGGTTTTTTCCCCTCTCCTTTTCTACCTTGGGAGAAGGAGGTGCAGGTGAGGAGGAGATCTGGAAGGGGAGATCTGAAAGGGGAGAGCTGGAAGGGGAGAGCTGGAAGGGGAGAGCTGGAAGGGGAGAGCTGGAAGGGGAGAGCTGGAAGGGGAGCTCTGGAAGGGGAGCTCTGGAAGGGGAGCTCTGGAAGGGGAGCTCTGGAAGGGGAGCTCTGGAAGGGAAGATCTGAAAAGGGAGATCTGGAAGGGGAGACCTGGAAGGGGAGACCTGGAAGGGGAGACCTGGAAGGGGAGACCTGGAAGGGGAGATCTGGTGTTGACCTAAAGCCCTTCTGTGCTGCTTTCAAAGGAGATCTGGAGGAGAGATTGAGGAGCAGGAGTGGTTGTAGCCACGAGCATGGAGGATTTAACCCTGATGTGCCAGTCCTGGCTGGTCCAGGCTTGGCAGCCCCAGCATCCTGTTGTGGGGCTGAGCTGTAGCATCCCTGCCCCAAAACTCCCTGGGAGCTAAGGGCCTCTTTGGCTCCTTGGAGGGGGCTGAGGCTGGGGCACAAGGGTTCGGCTCCTTCCCCGGGTGTGGTTAGGTGCTCTTGCAAGTGCTGCCCTCTTCTTGTCCTCATCCCATCCCCGCTGCTGCTGGGGTTGGCAGCCTGCTCCTCCAGCATCTCCCCAGGGTCCCACCTCAGTCCTGGCCCCCAGCTTATCACCACCAACCCACCCCCACCCCCCGGAAGGCTTTGGGCAGAGCAGAACCAGCACCCCAGTCCCTTCGGGCCCTCGACTTGCTCCAGCTCTGAGCAGCACCCATCCTGCGCCAGGAGCCTGCGCATCCCTCCCTGGCCAGCGCCGGGCGGGGAGCCCTTCCCGGCGGCGGCCGCACGGGGTGCGGCTGGGCTACCGCCGCGCCCTCCCCCTCTCCTCTTCCTCCCCCTTCTCCTCCTCCTCCTCCTCCTCCTCTTCCTTCTCCTCCTCCTCCTCCTCTCCCCTTCTCCTTTCCCCTTCTCCTCTCCCCTTCTCCTCCTCCTCTCCCCCTCCTCCTCTCCCCTTCTCTTCTTCCTCCTCTCCCCTTCTCTTCTTCCTCCTCTCCCCTTCTCTTCTTCCTCCTCTCCCCTTCTCTTCTTCCTCCTCTCCCCTTCTCTTCTTCCTCCTCTCCCCTTCTCTTCTTCCTCCTCTCCCCTTCTCTTCCTCCTCCTCTCCCCTTCTCTTCCTCCTCCTCTCCTCCTCCTCCTCCTCCTCCTCTCCTCCTCCTCCTCCTCCTCCTCTCCTCCTCCTCCTCCTCCTCCTCTCCCCTCCTCCTCCTCCTCTTCCTCCCCTCCTCCTCCTCCTCCTCCTCCTCCTCCTCCTCCTCCTCCTCCTCCTCCTCCTCCTCCTCCTCCTCCTCCTCCTCCTCCTCCTCCTCCTCCTCCTCCTCCTCCTCCTCCTCCTCCTCCTCCTCCTCCTCCTCCTCCTCCTCCTCCTCCTCCTCCTCCTCCTCCTCCTCCTCCTCCTCCTCCTCCTCCTCCTCCTCCTCCTCCTCCTCCTCCTCCTCCTCCTCCTCCTCCTCCTCCTCCTCCTCCTCCTCCTCCTCCTCCTCCTCCTCCTCCTCCTCCTCCTCCTCCTCCTCCTCCTCCTCCTCCTCCTCCTCCTCCTCCTCCTCCTCCTCCTCCTCCTCCTCCTCCTTCTCCTCCTTCTCCTCCTCCTCCTCCTCCTCCTCCTCCTCCTCCTCCTCCTCTTCCCCCCCTTCTCCTCCTCCTCCTCCTCCTCTCCCTCCTCCTCCTCCTCCCCCTCCTCCTCCTCCTCCTCCTCCTCCTCCTTCCTCCTCCTCCTCCTCCTCCTCCTCCTCCTCCTCCTCCTCCTCCTCCTCCTCCTCCTCCTCCTCTCCCCTCCTCCTCCTCTCTCCTCCTCCTCCTCCTCCTCCTCCTCCTCCTCCTCCTCCTCCTCCTCCTCCTCCCCTCCTCCTCCTCCTCCTCCTCCTCCTCCTCCTCCTCCTCCTCCCCCTCCCCTCCTCCTCCTCCTCCTCCTCTTCCCCCCCTTCTCCTCCTCCTCCTCCTCCTCCTCTCCTCCTCCTCCCCCTCCTCCTCCTCCTCCTTCTCCTCCTCCTCCTTCTCCTTCTCCTCTCCCCTTCTCCTCCTCCTCCTCCTCCTCTCCTCCTCCTCCCCCTTCCTCCTCTCCCCCTTCCTCCTCTCCCCCTTCTCCTCTCCTCCTCCTCTCCCCTCTCCGCTCCTCCTCTCCCCTCTCCTCCTCCTTCTCTCCCCTCTCCTCCTCTCCCCAGGGGCTGGTGGCTCCTTGTGTCTGGGTGCTAAGTGGATTGCAGTCCCACTCTGCTGATGCCGTGAGGGGCAGGGTCTCTGGCTGGGGCTGGGGCTGGCAGTGGCTCAGCTCTGCTGCTCAGCTCCTGTCTGCTTTTAAGGCATCAATATTTTGCCTAATGTGCATTCCAGACGCTGCAGCCGGGCTGTGGCTCTCCTCAGAGACACCAATTAATAGCAACAGGGCCATTAGCCCGTCACTGGGAATCAGGGCTGGAGGCAGGTCCTGCCTGGGGCTGGAAACGGCCTCGCTGCTGCTCAGTGGGCTTTATGGAGCCCCCAGTGTTTGGGGGGAGGGGGTGGGAGGTGAGGGGGTGGGCAATGGGCTGTGGGCCCAAGGAGAGAATCAGAGAATCATAGAATGGCCTGGGTTGGAAGGGACCCCAAGGGTCCCAGAGCTCCAACCCCCTGCCACAGGCAGGGACACCAACCTCCAGGCCTGGAGCTACACAAGGTTGCCCAGGGCCCCATCCAACCTGGCCTTGGACACCCCCAGGGACGGGGCACCCACCCCCTCTCTGGGCAGCCCCTGCCAGCCCCTCCCCACTCTCTCTGCAAAGAACTTCCCCCTAAGATCTCCTCTAACCCTTCCCTCCTCCAGCTTCACCCCAGCCCCCTTGTCCTGCCCCTGGCTGCCCTTGAACAAGCTGATTCCCCTCCTGTGTCTCTGCTCCCTTCAGGGACTGGCAGGCTGCAATGAGGTCCCCCCACAGCCTTCTCTTCTCCAGGCTGACCCAGCCCAGCTCCCTCAGCCTCTCTCTGGAGGGGAGCTGCTCCAGCCCTCTGAGCATCTCCGTGGCTCCTCTGACCCCTCTCCAACAGCCCCACATCTCTCTTGTCCTGGGGCCCCAGCTCTGGCCACACCATCCCACTCCTCGTGGTACAAGGGAAGGATGAGGCTGGCCACACCATGCTGCATCCTCTCCCCAGGCAAGGCCACACGAGGGTGTGAGGGGTGCACCGGTGGCTGGGGAGGGGGTGTGCAGGCAGGGAGAGGAGAGTAGGAGCAGCCCAAACCCTTTCTGGGAGGTGATGGAGGGACAGGGCCCTTCCACCCCTTGTGCCTGGCTCATAGAGGATGGGTTCAACTCCTATCTTCCCCCCTGCCCTTCCTCTCAGCGTGGCAAAGCAGGATTGAGAGCAGCCCTGCTGAGAAGGACCTGGGAGTTCTGGTGGGGGAGAACCTTCCCCTGAGCCAGCAGTGGCTCTGGCAGCTCGGGAGGGCGATGGGATCCTGGGCTCCATCAGCAGAGGGGTGGCAGCAGGGACAGGGAGGGGATTGTCCCTCTCTGCTCTGCCCTGGGGAGGCCCCAGCTGGAGTCCTGTGTCCAGAGCTGGGGCCCCAGGACAAGGAAGATGTGGGGCTGGTGGAGAGGGGTCAGAGGAGCCACGGAGATGCTCAGAGGTCTGGAGCAGCTCCCCTCCAGAGAGAGGCTGAGGGAGCTGGGCTGGGTCAGCCTGGAGAAGAGAAGGCTGTGGGGGGACCTCATTGCAGCCTGCCAGTCCCTGAAGGGAGCAGAGACACAGGAGGGGAATCAGCTTGTTCAAGGGCAGCCAGGGGCAGGACAAGGGGGCTGGGGTGAAGCTGGAGGAGGGAAGGGTTAGAGGAGATCTTAGGGGGAAGTTCTTTGCAGAGAGAGTGGGGAGGGGCTGGCAGGGGCTGCCCAGAGAGGGGGTGTGGGGTCCATTTTTTGGGGGGGAGGAGGTGGATGAGGATGAGGGGCATGCTACACCACCTAACCCTGCCTGCATTTCCCTTTGCAGGAGCAGCCAGGGCTTCATGCACATGAAACTCTCCCGGACCCAAGAGAACAAGTACGTGCTGGGTCAGCACAGCCCGCCCTTCGACAGCGTGCCGGAGATCATCCATCACTACGCCAGCCGCAAGCTGCCCATCAAGGGGGCCGAGCACATGTCCTTGCTCTACCCGGTGGCTATCCGCACCCTATAGCCCTCACCCAGCACCCAGCCGGGCTCCGGGCCGGGCGCTCCCGAAACAGCCCCATCCGCAGGGCCGGGTGTCACCGCGCCAAGGACACGGGGTGTCCCGCGAGCGGCTTTGGGCACGGTTGGGGGGGGCGGTTTGCTGTAGCTAGGCCAGACCTCCCCCCACCCCCTTTCCCCCCATTTTGTCCCACCTCTCTTTGTGGTTTTGGGGGTGGGGGGGGTGTTCCCCTTAGCTGGTTTGCCTGCTGGGGTGGCAGCGGCGGGATCCCCTGCGCCAGGAGCTGAGCGGGGCTCGCCGGCGGCCCACCTCTGTTAGGGCAGAGCTCAGGACGTGTGAGGGCTGGAGCAGAGGCCTGGGACAGACCTGGGCTGAGGTGAGGGGAGGGGTGTGTGTGTGTGTGTGGGGGGACAACACACACCCATGTGTGGGACAAACCACCTGCTGAGGGACCCGCTCCGGGAGGGGGGTGGGGGGCTCTGCCTAGGAGGGATGAGTTGGGGGGCCTGCCTGGGGCTCTCAAGGCCTAGGCTTCTCCACCCCCCATGGGTGCTGGCTGCCATCCTTTGCCCCACTGTACATAGCGAGGGGGCCGGGCGGCGCTGCCCAGTAAAGCTCCTCCTGCTCCATGGGGATCGCCCATCCCTCTCCCACCTCGAGTAAGGGGGACGGGGGCGGCGCTTGGCGGGCTGGGGGTGGGGGGTGGGGGGAGATTTAATTACACAGAATCTCTGAAGTGGAGTGCTTTGTCCTTTGCTCTTGTACATAGGCTGAGACCTGTGGGCCTGAGCAGGCCCAGCCAGTGAGACTGGGGACAAGGGACACTGGGGGACGGTGGCCTCGCTGTGCCTTTGGGGGACCCTTTTGTGGGCTATGGGCTGATTTTGGATGTGATGTAGAAGGGGGATGCTCTCTGGGAGCTTTTGCCTCCTTGTTTCCCATTCAACCCCTCCTAAATCTTAGGCAAAAGCCCTGAGTTTCACAGGTCTCCTGTTCTCTGGGTGTTTCGTGGCTCCAGCCCTGGTGTGTGTCTTCCTGACACCTTGGCTTTGGCCCATCTTGCTCTGCCTCTTGGTTCTGCTGAAGTTAACAGCGTGGCATTTAATGGTACCTTGCCTTGGAACCTTGGTCCTGCTGGTGATAACTGTATCCATGCATGTACCATCCCTCCATCCCTGCTTCAGGCTAAGCTCAGCCTCCCGTTGTCCTCTGGAGATGGGGGAGGGGGGTGGCAGCAGCAAATTGGCTGCTGGACCTGTTGTATCAGCAGAGCAAAGTGCCTGCCACCTCAAGGGGATGTGTTCCTTAGTGATGGCTTGGTGAAGGCTTTGTGAAAAAAACACAAAGCATCCTCCTCCTCCTCTTCCCTCCTCCTCCTCCTCCTCCTTCTCCTCCTCCTCCTCATCTTCCTCCTCCTCCTCCTCCTCATCTTCCTCCTCCTCCTCCTCCTCCTCTTCCTTCTCCTCCTCCTCCTCATCTTCCTCCTCCTCCTCCTCCTCTTCCTTCTCCTCCTCCTCCTCCTCCTCTTCCTCCTCCTCCCCCTCCTCCTCCTCCTCCTCCTCCTCTTCATCCTCCTCCTCCTCCTCACTGCCTGCTCCCCAGAAGGAGCTGGCCCTGCAGAATTGCTGAGGGGTGCATGCATGGGGGTGAACAGTGGGACCACAGAGACTTCATGTGGGTGAGGGCCGTGGCAGGAACCTTGGGGCTCTGGAGTTTTCCAGCCTCAGTCTGTAGCTACAGCATCACTGTCCTGGCTGTCCTGGTGTTGAGCTGCTGTGGGGACCGCTGGGCAGGGTCCCCCCAGAGCACACTGTGGTTGGGAGCCTACAGAAACTCTCTTGGTTTGTTCCAGGGCTCCTCAGCCTCTGCAGCTCCTTAAAAGGCAGCGGTTTGAGCTCATGGGGCGCCCGGTGTCTCCTTACAGCCCTGCTTGGCTGCTGGCAGCTCCCCAGCTCCTCTCTCCAAGCCTAGGGAGGCATCTTCCACGGGATGGAGGTGATTCCAGCTGGAGGGTGGGTTTTTTCCCAGCAGTGCCCCTCCAGAGCCCGCAGGAAGGGCTGCAGAGGCAGGGATGCAGCTGCAGAGATGCTCCTGGATGCTCTTGCTGCCTCTGAAAGGTTTCAAGGTCCCACAGCAGCTCCCCTGTGCCCTGATGGCTCCAGCACAGAGCTTGTCCCTGGGAGATGCTGTTGTGGCTGTGGCTGACCAAGCAGAGGCTTCTCATCTCTGTGGAGCTGGGGGATGGAGGCCCAGGACAACCTCCCCTTGTGTCATGGGGTTTCTGTTCTTGAGGAGCTGTGGCAGGGAGCAAACTGCCTGGCTGCCAGTGCTGGCTGTACCAGTGAGCTCACAGCCTTAGGGTGAGGTTCTGCTGAGCTCTCCAGGAACAGCTGTGGACCAAGCAGGATTTCTCTGGGGCTGGGCTTTGTGTTCAGCTAAGCAGCTTTCAATCCTCCCTGTGGCAACTGCACCCCTCCTTGGCCCTCTCTTCTCCAGGCTTCCTTAGCCCAACTCCTCAAGCATCTCCTTGTACAAGACGTTCCCTGGCCCTGACCTAGTGACCCTCTGCAGGACTCTCTCCTTGTCCTTGGGATTCAAAACTGGACCTGGTATCCAGATGAGGCCTCACCAATGCCCAATAAAGGGAAATAACCACTTCCTTTGACCTGGTTACACCATCCATGGACTGGAAGGCACCTCAGGAGGTCTCTAGTCCCACCATCCTGTCCCAAGCAGTGTGGGCATTGCTCAGGGTCAGTAAGGGCTTTTTTGGAGAGAAGCAGAACTGCCCTAGGTTGTGGGGGGCTTTTGTTTCCCTCTTCTTAGTGTTACCAGGAGGGACAGGTCACCATGGATGAAGAGGGCTGCAAGTTCACTGCAACAACCTGAGGGCAACACTTCCAGCCCAATGGATCCTCCCACTCCAGGTGGGCCTTGGGGGGTTCGGGGGGAAGATGTGGGAGCAGGGTGCAGGATGCAGAGCCATAGCAAAGGGCCAGCCCACAGCTTGGCATCAGGCCTGGCATGGATGTGATCTCAGACGTGGCAGATCTAAGCTGGTTCTGGGTCCTCTCTGGACCTGGGGAAGTCTCATTTTGGGGTGCTCACAGGAGGTGGATGACTCTGGTGCAGTGCATCCTCGGTGCTGGGAGCTGATGAGGAGCTGCCCAGAAAATGGGGGTTGAACCTCACAAGGGTGTTTCAGCGCTGCCTTTTGCCATCACATGAGGGAAATGAGTGGTGTTTGGAAATCAGAGGGAGGGCAGCCATGTGACATGGCTAGAAGGGTGACAGGGGTCCCCATTCATGAGGATGCTAATCCCCAGGACCGACAAAGGCCTGAGCAACCTGACACAGCTTTGAGGTTAACCCCATTGGGAGCGTGAATGCTGACCAGAGACCTTTGTCTGTAGCAATTCCCAATCCTCTTGTCCCAGCAATCCCCTACGTCCCCTCAGCTGCCTCTGTTCCCCACCGCTCCTCCCTGGGAGTGAAAGAGCTCTGTCACTCATGGCCTGATCTCTAGTCCCTTGCTAAGCCCTGGGTAATGGCCAAGCTGCTTTAGCATGCTGCAGAGCCTGGTAATGAAGGCAGGAAGTTTGTTTGGTAATTGGATTAGTGCTGCTGGGAACACGCTCTTGCACAGCAGTCAGGCTTGAGCTGGCCCAGGCCCTGAGCCCTGTGCTGCTCAGCCTGGTTGTGGGCCAGTTTGGGGCTGTGTTTACTCCTACCCAGGACTTCACCGCCCAAAAGATGGTAGTCTTGCAGGAGGAAGGCAACCAGGAGGGCTGAAGGGTTGATTCAGGGCAGAATTTGAGCTGTTCCACCTTGGGTGTTGTGCCAGTCGCCAGCGTCTCCCACCTGCTGGGAATGAGGCCCTTGGGTTACCCCCAGCCCAACCTCGGCCTCGTCGCACGGCTCCTGAACGCCTCAGAGGCTGGAGAACATCGCTGATCCTTGTGGGACTGAGGTATGTGTAGGCTGTGGTCCATCATCCATGCCCCCTCCCCATCCCTCTGGTTTGGAAGAGTTCCCTTAAGCCCAAGCCTAGTGATTAGTTTAAAACTCCAGCCCTGGAATATCAAAACACAGCTCCTCCTTGGCTTCCAACCACAGCCATCTCCAGAAGGCTGGAAGAACCCACCAACTCGGCTGCCAAAGTGTATAGCAAAGGAGAGGAGCGTGTTCTGTGACCCCTGTGGGCTGCCAGCGAGGCGTGCAGAGCAGCACGTGTGTGTGTGCCATGTGTGTGCCACGTGTGTGCCACGTGTGTGCCACGTGCCACGTGTGCCACGTGTGTGCCACGTGTGAGAATGGGGAGGAAAGAATCACAGAACCACAGACTGGTCTGGGTTGGAAGGGACCCCAAGGGTCCCAGAGCTCCAACCCCCTGCCACAGGCAGGGACACCAACCTGTGTGTAATGTGTCCCCATTACACACGTGGCACACACATGGCACACACATGGCACACACACACGTGGCTCAGCTGAACACCTCCTTTCACACCTTCTCATAACAACCAACATACCTGACATTGAGGGGCAAGTTTCAGCTCCTACCTTAAGAGGCTGCCCATGCTCGGTCCCTTCAGTAGGCTTCCCTGTGGTATCATTCTCAAGCCAGTTCTTTGCTCCTGAAAGGCTGAAAATTGTCCCCAACCCTCCCTACTTGGATGCCTCCACCTCATTTCCACTCCACACTTGTGAGCAGTTCTTTCCCTCGAGCAATTTTGAAGGCATGTCTCCAAAACAGCATGCTTGGGCACATCTTCTGGGTGAGATCTTCCTTGCTGGCAACGTGGCCGTGTCCCTTCCAAAAAAGCATCCCAGCTGTGACGACGCCGTGCTCCCAGCCCTGCAGTGCATGCTGTTAAGGGGGGGTCATCCCAAGACGGGTGGAGGAACAGTGAGTGCCAGAAGCACCTCTACTCAGAGACACCCCTTTTAATACAACCCATCATTTACTTGGTTAGCTGGCTCCTCCTCAGCTGCCTCCATACCCGTGACTTCCAGCATCAGTAACTGGTGCATACTGGGTGGCAAATGAAACTCCTTCCTTAAATCTAACCTGCCTAGATGTGCTGCATCACCTTATCTAAGTTAATTATCAAAGAAAACAAATCACTGCGTTGCACTGAGACAAGGTACCTGTGATAAATGCTGTTCCCATTTGCCTTTCTATCTTGAAGGTGGGTCTCCTTCAAGAAGTCCTCAGAAAGATGTGCAGGTCTAGATACGTTTTGATCCCTCTTTCCCATTTTCTGTGTGTGGGAGGCACATTTGCTGTGTTCATTTGGTGTTTGAGCCTTATTGGGGTTATCCCAAATATGTTCCTCCTTTCACAGCGAGGGGACCTTGCTTCATGACCCTAGGGCCATGAAGATGCTCAGAGGGCTGGAGCAGCTCCCCTCCAGAGAGAGGCTGAGGGAGCTGGGCTGGGTCAGCCTGGAGAAGAGAAGGCTGTGGGGGGACCTCATTGCATCCTTCCAGTGCCTGAAGGGAGCAGAGACACAGGAGGGGAATCAGCTTGTTCAAGGGCAGCCAGGGGCAGGACAAGGGGGCTGGGGTGAAGCTGGAGGAGGGAAGGGTTAGAGGAGATCTTAGGGGGAAGTTCTTTGCAGAGAGAGTGGGGAGGGGCTGGCAGGGGCTGCCCAGAGAGGGGGTGGGTGCCCCGTCCCTGGGGGTGTTGAAGGCCAGGTTGGCTGGGGCCCTGGGCAACCTTGTGTAGCTCCAGGCCTGGAGGTTGGTGTCCCTGCCTGTGGCAGGGGGTTGGAGCTCTGGGACCCTTGGGGTCCCTTCCAACCCAGACCAGTCTGTGGTTCTGTGATTCTTTCCTCCCCATTCTCACGCAGCCCCTCCAGGTTGACCCTCCTCTCGCGCACTCAAAGCCTGTCCTCATCTGGTGGCCGTGCCTCAGGCACTCTCTGCCCTTCGCATCTTGCTCAGCTGGATGTCCCGCCTTCCTCTTCACTTCCAGGGGAAATGGAGGCCTGCCCAATTCTCCTCCCCTAAACGGCAACGCACAGCAAGTCCTGCTGTGTGCCTGCGTGGGACGGACGGGCTCTGCACGTGTGTGTCCCCTCCCTGTCCCCTTACGGTGTGGCCTTGCTGCGCAGGGATGGTGCAGGGTGATTTACGGCCTGTATTGTGGCATTACAGCCTCTCCGCGCATGCCCGGCCCGGCCTGATTTACCGCCCTGCGGTACGGGTTACCCCTCTGCCAATTCACAGCACGTCTGCTTGTACCGCGCTCTCCCTGACGGCATGCAGCATGGCCTGATTTACAGGCCGGGCTCCCGCAGCTCTCTGCCTTCCCGCAGGGCGCCCTGAGTTACTGCTCAGGCGTGCCAGCACCGCTTCTCTGCGGGGAGCAGGCCGGGCGTCTGCCCCTTGGCGTACGCGGCCTTGGCGTTTGCGGCACGCTCCGTGCGGCCTAGCGCGGCCTAGTGTGGCCTAGCGCGGCCTCCGCCTGCTCACCGCATCCCGATTCATTGCATGTGCGCTCGCTGCTTCCCCACACAGGTGCCTTGTGGCCCCCGGACAGGCCCGTACAGTGGGGTTATCTGTGTGTGGCCAAGGCCCAAGCATCGTGGGCTGGTGTCTGAGCAACCCCCCAGCTCCCGCTGGTAAAGGTCACAGGCTCTGCACCCCCACCTAACTTTCCTTGCCCTTCTGCACGCCCAGGCTGGCTGAGCCTCCTCTGCCCCCATCTGCTCAGCCCCTCTTGTAGCCATGTCTCCCAAGAGCCGAGGCACAGCTTGGCACCCCCATCCTGGGCTGCTCTGGCTCGTGTCCTGCTCTGGAAACTGTGGGCTGTGCGGTCAGCTGGGTGCTGAAGTCCTGACAGAGGTAATGGAGGGTGTCTCTGGTGGGCTTCAAGACCCAATGTCCTGGCCAATGTCCTTTCGAGTGCCCCCAGGTGCTACTCAGGTTGCAGCTCCAGTAACTCAGGGCTTCTCAGGGGATGTTGATGGGATCCCACCGACTTCCTCTGCTGACCTGTGGGCTTATGAGAGCAAAAGGAGAAAAACGGGATGTCAGAGCCCCCAGAAATGCTTCAGCGGGCAGAGGGGACCGTGTAGTTCAGAGAAGAGTGTTGTCACTCAAAGGAGTAGCAGGATGTGCCCATCCAGGTCTACACCAAGAAAGGTGAGGAAGGTGACCCACAGCCCTGTTCCTGTGAGGGAAGGGTCGTTTGTGACACTGGTGACCGCAGCATGCAGGAGCAGCTGCCAGCTGGAGCTGGCTGGGGCTGGAAAGGAGGAAGGACAAGCTGAGGCTTCTCCAGTTTGCTGTAGGGAAGGTGGTTTCTGGTGGGTTTGGTTTTTTCCAGGGAGGGGCTGAGCTAAAAGCATCTCAGCCTCTTCAGCTGTGACTTGTAGCTGAGCTCCCAGATGCCAAGGGCTGGGGGAAGTGGTCCAGGTGGGACCAGAAGGGCTGGAGCCTGCATCCTCCACATGGTGAGGACTCTTGCCCTGGCGCATGGCTTGCAGCCAGTCCCAAAGGAATCAGCATACACACACCAGAGCAGGCAGGACAGCAAGCAGGGGGATGCTGCTCGGTCCTCTCTGCATCACGAACCCCTCACTGACCCACGCTGCTGAAGGTGCCCCTGAAAGCCCATCCTTCTGGGTGATCTCAGGCTTGCTGGCTCTGTCAGCCCCGCAGACAGCAGGGTAATTCACACTGGCAGCAGCTGCTCCTGCTATCAGCGCTGCAGTAATTGTCCCTGCTGGGCTGGTCCCTGCTCAGGGCCATTAGCAGCAGGATCCTTCTTTTCTCATTGGCCATCTCTCCTTTCATCGCTGCACATCTCATTCGCAGCTTGGAGGCTGCAGTAAACATCTGTCTGTCTGTCTGTCTGTCTGTCAGCCAGGCCAAACACCCCGCTGGACCCAAGGTCGGGTTGCCCTGGGATGGGTGATGATTCTGACAACGCTCAGGATGGGGATGGGAGCACCTCTCTCTCCCTGTAGCTTGATGCAGGGATTACACAGGGTGCTGACAAGGGGGGAAACACACACACACATCCCTTCATCATGCCCCCACCCCCACCCCCCAGCTATCTGTTCAGCAGTGTGCCAGGATGGGGGAGTGGGGACAGGAGACCCCTCCCCGATGGAGAGGAGCTGCTCATTTCCATTTAGATGGAGGAATTTCAATCTCAGCTTTATGTCTTCTCACCAGGGTGCAACTCAAGACCAGGATTTCCAATTTTCTTCCCCACACAATGCCAGATGGTCCCTGCTGGCTTGGGAACTGAGGCACAGGAGAGATGTTGGAGCCCAGCAGAGGCAGCCAGGCAGGTACATGAACATAGATGATTGTGTAGCTCCACGGGGTGGCTGGCACATAGGGCTTCTCTGCACCCAAATCTGGCCAAATTGGAGCCCCAAGAGGGCTCTGTTGCCACACATTAAGCTCTTTCCCTACCCCTGCCCAAGGACAGATTAAAACCAGCATCCAAAGTTGGCCCTGTGATACAGAACCCACATCTCTAGGGGGTTAGAGGATGGTCACACAAGAAGTTAGGCAGATGAACACGACCTTCCGGTGGGTAAGAAGCAAGAAGAAATCTGTCTGGGCTTCTGTGAGGCATTTGATATGGTGCCCTACATTATCCTCCCCTCTCTTTAAGTTGGAGAGATATGGATTTGATGGGTGGACTGTCTGGTGGATAAGGAATTGACTGGATGGTCACATCCAGAGGGTAGTGGTCAACGGCTCAATGTCCAGAGGGAAAGGGGGGACAAGGGGTGTCCCTCAGGGATCCACTGGGATGGGTGCAGTTTAATATCTTCATCAGTGACACAGTGGAATTGAGTGCACCCTCAGCAAGTTTGCGGATGACACCAAGCTGAGCAGTGCAGTTGACACGCCAGATGGGTGGGATATCATCCAGAGGGACCTGGACCAGCTAGAGAGGTGGGCCTGTGCAAACCTCATGAAGCTCAACAAGGACAAGTGCCAGGTGCTGCACTTGGGTTGGGACAGGCCTTGTTATCAACACAGGCTGGGGGACGAGAGCAGCCATGTGGGAAGGGACTTGGGGGTACTGATGGATGGAGCCAGCAATGTGCATTTGCAGCCCAGAAGGCCAACGGCATCCTGGGCTGCATCACAAGGAGTGTGGCCAGCAGATCAAGAGGGGGTTTGTGTCCCTCTGCTCTGCTCTGATGAGGACCCCGCCTAGCATTACTGTGTCCAGCTCTGGAACCGTCAACGTGAGAAAGACATGGGCCTCTTGGAGCGGCTCAGAGGAGGCCACAAGGATGATCTGAGGGCTAGAGCACCTCTCCTACAAAGACAGGCTGAGAAAGTTGGGCTTGTTCAGCCTGGAGAAGGCTCTGGGGAGACCTTAGAGCCTCTTCCAGTAGTTGAAGGGTCTGTAAAACTCTTCAGAAAGCTGGGGAGGGACTGTTTGTAAGGATGATAGGACAAGCTGGGGAGGGACTGTTTGAAAGGATGATAGGACAAGGGACAATGGTTTCATACTAGAGCAGGGCAGGGGCAGGTGAGACCCGAGAAAGACATTCTTCACTCTGAGGGTGGTGAGACCCTGGCCCAGTGTCCAGAGAGCTGGTGGAGGCCCCATCCCTGGAGACATTCAAGGTCAGGCTGGATGGGGCTCTGAGCACCCTGCTCTAGTGAAGATGTCCCTGCTCACTGCAGGGTGGCACTGGGTGGGCTCTGAAGGTCCCTTCCCACCTCACACGTTCCGTTACTCTAGAAGGGTGCCGCCTATGTTGAGTACACATTCAGCTGCCCCTGGGGTGGGGGCACAGGCAGGCCCGCCATGAAGGGCTACCCGAGGAATACACTCAGGAATCGCCATGAGCGCGGCTTCCCGGGGCCCGGGGGTGCAGGACGCCTACCCGAGGCGGGAGCAGGCGGGCGGGAGAAGCCCGGCGGCCCCGCCGAGCACCCCCACCAACCGCGGGGAAGACCAAGGCCTCAGCTGGAGCGCGGCTGCCACCTGCCGGGCCCGAGCGAGGGGAGGCAGGACCGGCGGCGGCCCTAGCCCGCGGTGCCCGGGAGTAGGCCTCGGGGAGGCGGTGGCTGAGGCGGGGCCGGGAGGGGAGGGCAGGAACCGAGCCGCGGGGGCCGGGCCGGGCCCTGGGAGGCGGGGCGCCGCCATGTCGGAGGCGGTGGCGGGAATGGCGGCCGCGGCGGCAATGGCGGAGGCGCGGCTGCGGAGGAAGCAGCTGCTGAGCGCGGAGGAAGCGGAGCTGTTCGAGCTGGCGCAGGCGGCGGGCAGCGGGCTGGACCCGGAGGTGTTCCGGTGAGGTGTCCCGCTGCCCCGCAAGCTCCCGCGTCCCCCGAGCTCCCGGCTCCGCCGCTGATGGGTGTCCCCGCAGGGTGCTGCTGGACCTGCTGCGGATGAACGTGGCGCCCCTCGCCGTCTTCCAGGTGCTCAAGTCCATGTGCGCCGGGCAGCGGCTGCCGCCGGGGCCCGAGGCCGGGCCCCCCGCCGCGCCGGCGCCGCTCTCCGCCGACACCCGAGGTACGCGGCGGTGCGGGGGCCGGCGGCGGGGGCGGGGAGGGGATGGTGGGGGGGGGCCCGGCTGGCTCTAATCCCCGTGTCTCCCCGTGCAGAGCTCCCCGAGGACGGCCGGGCCCCCGGCCCGCTGCCCCCCGCCTCCGCCCTGCGGCCGCCGCGGCTGCTGGTTCGCCCGTCGCCGCCTTCCCGGGCCCCCCGGCTGCTTGCCCGCCGCCCCGCGGCCTGCCCGCCCTTCCCGCCGGCCGCGCCGCTCGCCTCGCCGCGGGGAAGGGGCCGCGGGCGGCCGGGCGGTCGGGCCCGAGGGGAGCTCGGCTGGTTCCCGGGGGGCCCGCTCGGTGTGAGGCGCGAAGAGAGGCCGCCGCCGGGCCGCTGCGCCTGCAGCCTCTCGCTGCCTCCAGGCAGCGCGGGGGACCGGGCGTCAGGGTTGGGGGGGGGGGGGGAGAAGGGCGGCGGTGTGTCCTGGTGGGGGGTGTGCTGGGTTTTGGGCCCTCTCAAGCCTTTAACCACCAACACCCCCCCCCCAACCCCAAAGCTGAAACGCTCAGTACACGGGGCTGTTCGGTTCCAAAACCAACCCCACCGCGGTAATCGCAAGGGGCTGGCAGAGAGAGAGGTCGGGGGCGGGGGGGCCCAACCCCAAATACAGAGCTTGTGACGCCTTAGGAACCCTTGGAAAACCGAGGGAGCTGCAGGGCCCCCTCTGTGCCATCCCCACGTACCCGAGGAGGCTCCTGCTGGTTTCAGAGCCCTGGGGATGGTGTTGGGGGTTCAAGTTGCCTTTGGTTACTCCTCTGGTTGTGCTGGCCAGGAACACCCTGAAGCTGTGCCATATATATACACACACACACACGTATCTTATTCCTTTCCAAACCAGTTCTAATAAAGCTTTTACTTACTTCCTGAGCTTCCTGAAGTGACTTCTGGCTGGTAGCTCGCAACCTCTGTGGATTACATCCAAAAGGCTTTAAAAAGAGGTAACTTAAAAGAAGTCTGCTCTCACTAAGCTTGGTTTCTCTGTGAAAAGGCTCTCATGTTGTGCTAAAAAGCAGCATGGAAAGGGGAGGTGGCTGGAACAGCAAAGGGTTGTGGTGGCCAAAGACAAAATTGCCCCAAAAAAAGGTGAAAATCAACATGGCAAAACCCCCTATAGCAGAACCCAGGGTGAGGGCTGGTGTCAGCATGTGAGCTGTATGTGTCCTTGCTGTGCTGGTAACATGGGTGGGCTTATTCAGGAGTGTAGAAACAGGTTGAATTGTCTTGCTGTGCCCTGTTCTCCCTTCCTTTCTCTGTTTCAGGGTGAAAACTCTTGTCATAGCTGACTTGCCTGTCTTGACCCGTGGTGAGCTTTGGGGCAGAACTTGAAAAGTAACTGTGCCAGGGACTCAGGGAGCAGGCAAGGAAGAGCAGTTTTGTTGGCATAGCTAACTGGAGTGGGCTGGGAGGAAAAGGAAGGTTTCCCTGTTTCAATACCATGTCCCAAATAGAGATGGAACCACGCAGGGGAAGTGTCTGTGATGAGCTTACCCAGGAGCTTCACCACTGAATGGTGAAGTTCCATCCCTTTGTCAAGGGGTGCTTTTGATTGAGGGTTTCCTGCAGACAAGTTGGTTGTAAAGAGGACAAGCTTCATGAGTGATTGAGAATGGGCTCTACATATGCACAGAGGAAGAAGGAAGACACCCAGTTGACTTATTTTTTTTGCATTTTTGACTTATTTTTAACATCTTAACTAAGCAGCAGTGTGCTCTTTTGGTGCTGTGTCCAGAGGAAACACCTCAAAAAGCAATGGCTTGGAACTAAAGATACTGTGAAGTTTTGCTGTCTCTCCTTGTTGGTGCTTCAGATGTGAGGGGCTGTGAAAGAGTTCTGGTAAGGTTTTTGTTCCTGCCTCTTAATCTGGAGTAGCTTTTGTTCTCTCACACATGCTGTTTCTGTGGTTCTGCCTGTAAAAATGAGGGGTTTTTTGGTAGCACTGGGCTAGTTTGGTCTAGCAGTAGGCCAGCTTATGTTTGAAGTGGTCAGATGTCAAGTTGTTTGTCCATCAGTGTTAACCTCCTCAAGAGGGAAAGCCAGAAACCCTAGGGCAGAGCTGATACACCCTTACCCCCACTGCCTCCTACAAGCCTGATGTGCTGCAAACACCTTAGAGAGGCAGTGACCTGTCTTGGGGGCTGACCTGGGTTGTCCCTACATCAGTCCAGGGTGGTTCTGCATCTTAAGCAGAGCATCTCCTGGTCCAGGATGGTTCTTGGGTCAGGTTGCAAGTCCCAGTGTCTCCTCTCAGACTCTCCAGGGTTATGTTACAGTTGGATCTAGCTTTGAATGGGAACTTACCGTTTCAACTTGTCACCCTGAGTGACTTCCCTGTCACCCTGAGTGACTTCCCTGTCACCCAGTGCCCCTGATGTTAGGCTGCAGCTGGTTCCTGTGTGAGCAACGTCGCTGCTGAAAACCCAACTTGCCCAGAAGATACTTTGGGCAGAACTTGTGCTCAGCAGTGGCTCATCACCACCTTAGTCCTGTGTCCTCCTTTCTGTGAGTTTGCTAAGTACTGGTGAGCTCTCAGGAACATCAAGAGGACATGGTTTGTTGTCTTGGATGGAAGGCAGGTGTCTTATGTGCTCAGTGATGTAGTCAGAGGAGGAGCTGAGTTAGCTCAGTGCCCAGCCTGGGCTAGGTTGGGCATCAAGGGTAAGCAAACAGGCTTGGGCAGCTTGAGTTGCAGCTCTGTGTGAGTGTTGGCTGGTCTGGCTCCACGGTGCTGGGTAGATGCTTGGAACAATGTGCTTGGAGTCTCTGGGGAAGACACGTGGGACTCCTGGTTGCAGGTCCTGGAAAGAAACAGGCATCAGGGAGATCTTCCAACCATGGAAGTTCATAACTTGGCCATCAGCTCCAGCCTTATTGGGGTGTGACTGGACCACCGTAGGCTGAATCAGGTGCTGAACTGTCTGTAGCTTGAGACAGGAGCTTGTTTGACCGTGGCCTGTGGGGGAAGCCAGTTGCTGAAGCCAGGGTCCTGTGAAAAGCAGCTCACCCATCTTCAGCTGAGGGGTTTTCCTCTCCTTGAGCTGGTGGAACAACCAGCAGCTCAGACTGGAGAGGAGAAGGAACCGCTCCTCCTATGCTGAACTTCCCAGTTGTGGGCACAGTGTGAGGAGGGACTTGCCTTGAGAAGCTGGGTAAGTGTGACTGGGGGGCTGGGGGTGTCCCCTGGGCTGGCTCTGTTCTGCAGGAGCCTTTGGCTTGCCTTGCCTCCTTTCCCTTTAGGAGCTGCTGTGGGGAAGGGGTTGGGGGGGGGAGGAGCAAATCCAAAACCTGCTGTTGGCCCTGTCAAGCTGCTGCTTCCTTTGAAGAGGAGCATGGCTTCCAAGCAGGACCAGGCATTTGGAGATGGGAGATGCCTCCTCTGTGCAGCTGGAACTTTATCTGCTGATAAAGCCAGAGCTCATGCTGACCCACAGACCCATGACTGCCCTGTGTGAGCTTGCCAAGCTGCTTTGCACAGCATCCTTCAGCTCTACACCTTCTCCTGTGCTTCCTCCTTTGTCAGAAGACAGACAAGGGGCTGAAGTACTCCAGGTCTCACTTGAAGATTAGCCAAACCTCCTCTGCTTGAGCTTTATCAGGAGTGATGAGATAGCAGCTCAGGCTTCTCAGCCCATCATGGTTCTGAGAGGCTTCTAAAAGCAGCTAAAAAAGACTCATTTCCTCCCAGCTCTTGGGGGGTGTGTGTGTGTCTGTCTGTCTGTCTGGGGGGTGTGTGCCCCCAGTAGTTCCTTCAGGCTTGGTGCAGGGAGTCTAATCCAAAGGCCTTTATCTCTCTTTCAGCCAGAGTGATGTAGCCATGGTGCTCTGTACAGAGCAGGGAGGTGATGCTGCAGGGCAGAGGACCTGAGTTGAGGGTAGCTGGTGCAACACTACTGTGTTTGGGCCTTGGAGCATCCCTCTGGCATGGACAGCTAGGTACAGCCTCATGCTTAGCAGTTATTAAATGGGGCAGGAAGGAGCTGATCTCAGAGAGAGAGAGATGATGTCTGGGCTGGTTCTCTCAGTGCAGGTGAGGAGGTGGTGTGCATACCTGTGAGGACAGGGCTGCTGGCTTTGGTCTGGAGTAGGCACATGTCTAGTTCACCATCTCTGTAGCTAAATATGCCATTTTCTTCCATATTTTTTCAATGCTTTCTCATCCCATCAGCCAACCTTCAGGTGCCTGCTGGTTTCCCTGCAGTGTTCTGCCTCTCTGTTGATGTGCTCATGTCAATGCCCTGGTTTTTCTTCTCCTGGGGTGATGAGTATCCTTCAAAGCTGCTCTAACTTTGCGCTCCAGCTGGGTTTTCCACATTCCCTGCTTCCCCAGCCCAAGCATCTTCTGTAGAGTTACTTCTAGATCTTTGCCCAGGTACATTTTTGGAAACCAATCTCATGTTAACAGTCCTGTTCTGGACTTCTCACCTGGTCAGTGGGTTTTAAGGCTGCAGAGGAACAATCACAGCCCCCTGTCCTGCAAAGCAGGGATCTGAATGCTTTCCTGCTCCCCAAACCTCAGCACTGTGCTCAGGTGCCTGTTGCTGCTGAGCCCACTGCCACCCATGGGCTCTTGAGAACCCTGAGTTCTCTTTCTGCCACTGTGTAACTGCTTTCTTCCAGTGTCAGCTTGAACTGCTGGAACCAGCACAGGCTGGGGGTGACCTGCTGGAGAGGAGCTCTGTGGAGAAGGACCTGGGGGTCCTGGTGGGTGACAGGGTGGCCATGAGCCAGCAGTGTGCCCTGGGGGCTGAGAGAGACAATGGGATCCTGGGGGCATCAGGAGGAGTGTGGGCAGCAGGTGCCAGGAGGGGATCCTCCCCCTCTGCTGTGCCCTGCTCAGGCCCCACCTGGAGTGTTGTGTCCAGTGCTGGGCTCCCTGGGATAAACCAGCCAGGGATCTCCTGGAGAGAGTCCAGAGGAGGCTCTGGAGATGCTGAAGGGCCTGGAGCATCTCCCCTGTGAGGAAAGGCTGAGGGAGCTGGGGCTGTTCAGCCTGGAGAGAAGAGACTGAGAGGGGATCTGATCAATGGGGATCAATATCTGAAGGGTGGGACACAGGGGGACATGGGCAGCCCCTTCTCAGTGTCTGTGGGGACAGGACAAGGGGCAATGGCTGCAAGTTGGAGCCCAGGGAGTTCCCCCCAAGCTGGGGAAGAACTTCTCCCCAGTGAGGGTGAGGGAGCCCTGGGCCAGGCTGCCCAGGGGGGTGTGGAGTCTCCTTCTCTGGAGAGATTCCAGCCCCGTCTGGACAGCGCCCTGTGTGCCCTGTCCTGGGGACCCTGCTTTGGCAGGGGGTTGCACCCCATGGGCTCTGGAGGTCCCTCCCAACCCCTGTGACTCTGTAAGTACTTGAGGTCTCTTCTATATCTTGCTGTTTAACTATTTCCTAAACAACCCCCTTCCTGCTCCAAAGCTTGTTGCCACCTTTGTCCTGTGGTGCTTCAGAGCTTTCCACGTTCATCCCTTTCCCTCCCTTGGGCTTTCTCTCTGCTGCCTTCAGCTGTGGTCAGCCTGTAGGGATGAGAGCTCTTGCTGAGAGCCTGGCATCACTCTCTGGTATGTCTGGCTCCCTGTGTAGACATCAAAAGCTACTTTACATTCCTCTTACTCACCCTCCACTTCCTCAGCCTCACGTTATCTGGTGCTCACCTTTGACAGGGGATCTGTGGCAGGGACTCCTGCATGAAGGAGATAAGGTGGCTGACAAGGATATGGCTGTGTGGAGGGAATCCCTTCCCCTCAGAGGTGCTGAGGATTTCTCTTAGATGTCTTTAATCAGGTTTGGTACATCACACAGTGATTTCTTCTTTCCCTGGTGGGTATTAGGCTTTAATTGTTGGTTAACAACCTCCCTGGGACCTGACTGATAGCACCATATTTCAAAGTCATGTCATGCACCAGTCAGGGTTGTACTTGGAGCTTCATGGCTTGTGTGGCTTCCCTGAAAAAGGACATAAACATCCCTGTGGAGTGATCTGCAGGGGGTTTGGGTGACTCCTCAAAAGGCTAACGTGGTCCTGATGGTGGTTTTCTTACTTCCTTGTTTCCCTTATTGTACCCAGGTTTCTTTCAGGACTTCAAATCCCACTCCAGTTAGTTCCTGAGCTCACTGAAGAGCGCTCAGGTGGCTTTCCACATCTTCATCCTGCAGCTCTCACTCCCTCTTAACTCTTTCTCCCACCAGGGAGTGGTAGAGCTCCTCCAGCCTTCTGAGTGAGAGGCCTTTCCTTGCTCTGTGAACTGATCACAGGATCACTGAACCCTCACATGCCTGAGCTGGGCAGGGACCTTGAGAGCCCACCCAGTGCCACCCTGCAGTGAGCAGGGACATCTTCACTAGAGCAGGGTGCTCAGAGCCCCATCCAGCCTGACCTTGAATGTCTCCAGGGATGGGGCCTCCCCAACCTCTCTGGACACTGGGCCAGGGTCTCACCACCCTCAGAGGGAAGAACTTCTTCCTCATGCCCAATCTAACCCTGCTCTAGCTTACACCCATCACCCCATGGCTCCATGCCCTTACAAACAACCCCCCCAGCAAAGGACTCATGCTCCATGATGCAACCTGTCCTTTGGGGAGGAATCCATGGGAGGTTTTTCTCCTGTCTGAGGAACTTTTAAGGACAGAAAGGTGTTATTTGGGAGGCACAATGCTTCATGTCTTTGGTTTTGCTCTGTTTTCCCTTCTCTGGAGCATGCTGCTCTCTTCACAGGGCTGTGTGTGCTGGGAGCCTCTTGCCAGCTTCCCAGGTGTTGGAGTGGCTGTGTGGGAAGGTGGTGGCTTTTTGAGCAGGCAACTGGCTGGAGATGTATTCCCTGGAGGCACTGGGATCCTTCCAGTGCCCTGGGTCCTTCTGTGCACCACTCTAGGTGTGAGGGAGCTGGGCTGGGTCAGCCTGGAGAAGAGAAGGCTGTGGGGGGACCTCATTGCAGCCTGCCAGTGCCTGAAGGGAGCAGAGACACAGGAGGGGAATCAGCTTGTTCAAGGGCAGCCAGGGGCAGGACAAGGGGGAACCATGGAACCTCCTGGGTTTCAGCACCTTCCTGGCACTCCCTGTGCTGGTGGAGTCTCTCTCCTCTCTGTGACTCTCAGAGGCGCTCTCAGCAGGCCTGTAGAAGATTCCAGCAGCCATTCTCTGCAGCCCCTGGCCCTCTCTCTCAGTAGCCAGCTGTGCACAACTGCAACAGCTTGAAAAGCTGGAGGGCTCTGGCACAGGAGTTCCCTTATCCCAGCCTTGGAGGGGTCGGGTGCTCTCCTGGAGGGGCTGCTGGTAGCGCTGGTGTCCCCGTGCTGAGGGCCAGCCAGGCCTTGGAAGGACTCTGCTTGGAGATGAAGCTTCCCTTTGGCCCTCAACTGCTCCCACTGCAAGCTTGGTTTGGTTGTGCAGCCCTGCCACAGGTCGAGCTGAGCTCACAAGGCCTTGCTGGCTGTGTGGGGTGCTGGCTTCACGGCAACACCCGGCACGGGGTGTGCACACCCTTTGCATGGCCTGCTGAGGAGGGGTGAGGGGCTTTGGGGCTGCCTGGGTGACCCAAGGGCTGGGGGCTTGGCCACTAACCCCTGTCTCTTTCTTTGTTCAGGGAGAAACAAAGGCAGTGCCAGTGGGGCCCAGGTGACTGCAGAGAGGAGCAGCAGGGAAGGCTCTGCCCAGAGGATGCCACGGCAGCCCAGTGCCAACCGGCTGCAGAAGACAGGACCTTCTGGGAAGAGCAGTGGTGGGGGCAGCAGCACTTAGCTCAGCCCCTGCAGCCCACCTGCTTTGATTCTGGGTGATGTGTATAAACTCTGCTTGCTTGGAACTGCTCCTTGTGTGCTTTAACCTGACAAACATGGGTCAGAACACACGATGCGGGGGGTGCTGGCTCTTGGTCCCCAAACTTCCTTGGGAGGTGCAGGCTGCTAGGGCTCACCTGAGGGCACCTGGGACAGGGATTTGTGAAGCCTAGAAGAGCTCAAGTTGCTCCAGAGAGCTCGTGCCTCACTTTACAAGCTGGTGCTTCTTGCTGCTTCCTTCCCTAAAATCCATGGAACCACCTGGGTTTCAGCACCTTGACCTGGAGAAGCTGCTGGGTCCATCCTGCAGCAACGTTGCCCAACACTTTGTCCAAGGGAGGATGGGGTGAAGCTGGAGGAGGGAAGGGTTAGAGGAGATCTTAGGGGGAAGCTCTTTCCAGAGAGAGTGGGGAGGGGCTGGCAGGGGCTGCCCAGAGAGGGGGTGGGTGCCCCGTCCCTGGGGGTGTTGAAGGCCAGGTTGGCTGGGGCCCTGGGCAACCTTGTGTAGCTCCAGGCCTGGAGGTTGGTGTCCCTGCCTGTGGCAGGGGGTTGGAGCTCTGGGACCCTTGGGGTCCCTTCCAACCCATGCCATTCTGGGATAATGCTGCTTCCCTCCCCTTGGTCCTCTGATCCCCACACTGTGGTGAGAGCTGCTTGGGGTGGCCTTACAGGGACACCAGCCTTGCCTTGCCTTGGCTTTTCCAAGCCCTCAGCTCCACAGTGACACCAGATAGAAGGGCTGAGTGCTGCAGCTCTGCTTTCCCATGCACCTCATTTTGGAGGCTTCCAGCTCAGGTGTTCAGAGGGAATTCCTTAGCAGGAGATGCTCTGGATGGAAGGGGAACCTGTGGTGCCTGGTTCCCCTGCTGCTGCTAGGAGCATCACCCAGGCAGGGTCTCCATCAGCCCTATGGCTGCCTCTCCCCTCAGCCTTACCCACAACAATAGATGGTGCCCCTTGGCTGCTGGGTTCTGCCAGCTCTCCTGTGGCAGGGGGTTGGAGCTCTGGGACCCTTGGGGTCCCTTCCAACCCAGGCCATTCTGGGATTCTATGGTGTGATCATTCATTTATGGAGTGATACAGCCCCTGCTGCCTAATGAGCCAGCTTAAATGAGGTGATTATGCCAAGTGAGGGGGAGAACAGCTTCACCCCATGGTGGGAGGTCCAGGCAAGCAGCTGGACTTGAGTAAGTGGATTTGTTAGAGCTCAGGGCTTGTTTCATCACTGCAGGGCCTGGTTTGTGTGCCCTGCTGTAGCTCAGGAGCTGTTGGTGGAATCCACCTTCCTCATTAGCAGAAAGTGTCTCTCCATTCTTTGTGGGGGGGGGTTAGATGGTGCTTTCTAGACTCATGGACCTGGTTCATGAGTGCTAGAATCTTCTTCTGACCATCAGGAGAGGCCACAGCAGAGTACAGGACCCCTTTGCACAAGGGTTTTGTGCACAACATCACAATGCTCAGATAATCCTACTTGAGAGACTCCTCTGGGCCAGTGTTTTAGGTGAGGTTACCAGGCTGCTGCCTGCCACATGCTGTGAACACAGAGTCTTCAGGAGCAGCAGAGACACCTCAGAGTGGGACAACTCCCCAAAAGCCCAAAGTCTGAACTGTACCACACCAGTTGGAAGCTGCAAGGTGAATTTGCTGGTGCAAAACAGCAGCTGGATTGAGGGGGAGGGGGGGTTAGAAGAATTGTTACTGGTGGTGGTGGTCTTTGCCCCTAGAATTGGGGTGAGTCACAGAGGAGGCCCCAGGCACATCCTAAGGTGACTCATTCAAAATGAGTCAAAATACCTTCTTCATTCTACCTCCTGCCCCTGGACTGGGCACTGGGGAGGCTGCACCTGGAGTGCTGGGTCCAGTTCTGGGCTCCTCACCATCAGAAGGACAGGGAGGTCCTGGAGTGTGTCCAGAGAAGGGCAACCAGGCTGGGGAAGGGGCTGGAGGGCAAATCCTCTGAGGAGCAGCTGAGGGAGCTGGGGATGTTGAGCCTGGAGAAGAGGAGGCTGAGGGGAGACCTTCTCCCCACCTCCCCTGCCCTGCCAGGAGGGTGCAGAGAGGTGGGCGCTGGTCTCTTCAGCCAGGGGCCAGGAGCTGGGACAAGGGGCAATGGGCTCAAGCTGTGCCAGGGCAGGGTCAGCTCAGCTGGGAGGGCAAAGTTCTTCCCTGGCAGAGTTGTGGGGCTGTGGCCCAGGCTGCCCAGGGAGGGGGCTGAGTCCCCAGCCCTGGGGGTGTTTAACAGAGGGGAGATGAGGTGCTCAGGGGTCTGGGTCAGCACAGGACAGGGATGGTTGGACTCTGTGATCTCCAAGGGCTTTTCCAACCCTGTGAGTCTGTGATTCATTCAGAGTGTCTGCAGCAGGTGAGACACACCTGGAGCCCCCGTTGCTTTTGAGCTTCTGGAGCATCTTGATCTAAGAGCTTCTCCACCAGGTCCTGTTACCCAGCTGGGCTCCTTCCTGTGCTCTGGTAACTCTTGGTAGAAGCAACTTCTTGACTTCCAGAAGCCTTCCAGTGTTCCCTCCCAGTGTGATCCTGCAGCCCCACTGAGGGGATGGGTGGAAAAATGGGTGGCTGAGCTGCAGTCAAGCTGCAAAGCACCCTGACCCAATGCAGAAGGCTACAGAGGAGGCTCAGCCCAGCCTAACTGTGCTCAGGTGTCGTGGTGACACACCACAGGGCACCTTTTCCATCAGGTGTTGGGGGTGCTGTTCCTTCCAGAGGCTTCACCCCAGGCTGAGTTTTGGACAGTCCACTGACAAAATCACCCTGCAAGGGACCAGGACCAGGACCAGCCCACGCTGGTGGAGACACAGAGGACCCTACCAACCCAATGGTAATGGAGTGCCTCACCATGCAAGGACTGTCCCAGTGCCCCAGCTGCACCCACACTGCCCTGGAGGCACCCAGGAGCAACCCCCCAGCCCCTGTGAGGGGGGAGTGATGTGAGGTGGTGTGGGGGACAGCCCAGGCTGACTCAGCTCCCCTGGGCTGGCTGCCTTGGGGGGGGTTGGGTGGGGGTGGCTCTGGCCACAACCAGGACAGGGAGGGTGAGGTTGGCCATCAGGACACAGCCATTCCATGTGAGGGTGGTGAGGCACTGGCACAGGTTGCCCAGAGAGGTGTAACTACCCACTTACTAATGTGGGGGTGGGGGTGGTGGGTGCCTCTTGGGGACAGGTGCTGTGCCTTGCTGGGGCCATGGAGCCAGGCAGCCCCAGGCTGCTGGATGTGGCAGCTCCTGAGAGAGCATCCCACTGGTGTGACCCAGAGGATGCTGCTGCAGGCTCACAGGCCCCACCAGCTGCTGGCAGTGTCTGCAGCTTGTGACACGAGTTGGCTCTCACCATGAAGATTGATTATGAGCAAGAATAAACCAAAGGAGAGACAAGGTGGGGTGAGGGAAACCTCTGCCAGCTGGCAGGAGAAGCATGGAGCTCCCAGGTGAGTGGTACTCTTGGTCTCCCCCCAGAGCAGCAAGCTGTGAGGGTGATGATAGAATCCCAGAATCCCAGCCTGCTCTGGGTTGGAAGGGACCCCAAGGGTCCCAGAGCTCCAACCCCCTGCCACAGGCAGGGACACCAACCTCCAGGCCTGGAGCTACACAGGTTGACCCCAGCCAACCTGGCCTTGGACACCCTCAGGGATGGGGCACCCACCCCCTCTCTGGGCAGCCCCTGCCAGCCCCTCCCCACTCTCTCTGCAAAGAACTTCCCCCTAAGATCTCCTCTAACCCTTCCCTCCTCCAGCTTCACCCCAGCCCCCTTGTCCTGCCCTTGAACAAGCTGATTCCCCTCCTGTGTCTCTGCTCCCTTCAGGGACTGGCAGGCTGCAATGAGGTCCCCCCACAGCCTTCTCTTCTCCAGGCTGACCCAGCCCAGCTCCCTCAGCCTCTCCCCGTAGGGGAGCTGCTCCAGCCCTCTGAGCATCTCCGTGGCTCCTCTGACCCCTCTCCACCAGCCCCACATCTTCCTTGTCCTGGGGCCCCAGCTCTGGACACAGGACTCCAGCTGGGGCCTCCCCAGGGCAGAGCAGAGAGGGACAATCCCCTCCCTGTCCCTGCTGCCACCCCTCTGCTGATGGAGCCCAGGATCCCATCGCCCTCCCGAGCTGCCAGAGCCACTGCTGGCTCAGGGGAAGGTTCTAGTTTGTTGTGCCTGATGCCAGCAGTGCTGCTGTCAGGGTGCTGGGCTGGGTGCCTTTCCCTGCAGAGCTGCTCTTCCATGGATCTTTGCTGTTGGGCCTGAGGTGAGGGAAGGTGTGGGGAGAGACTGAGGGGCCAGGGTCCCACAGGGTGCCACCCCCGGGGCTGGAGGTGCTGGCAGGACCCCTAGAACTACCCTTAAACTACAAACAGGGATTGGAGGGAAGGGGGATGGGGAGGCTGCACCCATGATGAGTCCCTGCTGCTGATCCAGAGCTGGGAGGAGTGGCTGACACCCAGGACACTGCGCTGCCACCCAGTGAGACCTGGCCAGGCTGGAGAGCTGGGCAGGGAGAGACCAGATGGGGGTTGATAAAAGCAAGTGGAGAGTCTGGCACCTGGGAAGGGATAACTGCTGGAACCAGCACAGGCTGGGGGTGAGCTGCTGGAGAGGAGCTCTGTGGAGAAGGACCTGGGGGTCCTGGTGGGTGACAGGGTGGCCATGAGCCAGCAGTGTGCCCTGGGGGCTGAGAGAGACAATGGGATCCTGGGGGCATCAGGAGGAGTGTGGGCAGCAGGTCCCAGGAGGGGATCCTCCCCCTCTGCTGTGCCCTGCTCAGGCCCCCCCTGGAGTGTTGTGTCCAGTGCTGGGCATTATCCCAGTCTTTATCCCTGGGATAAAACAGCCAGGGATCTCCTGGAGAGAGTCCAGAGGAGGCTCTGGAGATGCTGAAGGGCCTGGAGCATCTCCCCTGTGAGGAAAGGCTGAGGGAGCTGGGGCTGTTCAGCCTGGAGAGAAGAAGACTAAGGGGGGACCTAATTAATGTTGATCAATATCTTAAGCATGGGATGCAGGGGGAAATGGGCAGCCCCTTCTCAGTGTCTGTGGGGACAGGACAAGGGGCAATGGGTGCAAGTTGGAGCCCAGGGAGTTCCCCCCAAGCTGGGGAAGAACTTCTCCCCAGTGAGGGTGAGGGAGCCCTGGGCCAGGCTGCCCAGGGGGTGTGGAGTCTCCTTCTCTGGAGAGATTCCAGCCCCGTCTGGACAGCGCCCTGTGTGCCCTGTCCTAGGGACCCTGCTTTGGCAGGGGGTTGGACCCCATGGGCTCTGGGGGTCCCTCCCAACCCCTGTACCCAGACAGCAGGCTGAGCAGGGAGGTAGGAATGATCTACAATAGGCAGCAGAGTGGCGCAGCGGAAGCGTGCTGGGCCCATAACCCAGAGGTCGATGGATCGAAACCATCCTCTGCTATGAGCTTTGCATACTTTTCCTTCCCCCCACCAATCCCTCTATTTTTTTCCCCCGGCTCTTTGCTTTCGCCCCCCTGGGGTACGCGAAAGTACCCCTGGGGTACCCCTGGGGTACTCCCCGGTTCCCTTCGCGGTTTCTCGGGAAGAAGACTGGGGAGGGGTGGAGGGGGAAGGGTCCCCTCCCATAAAAAGGTTAACAACCATATAAAAGACCCACTGGTGGCCCGTACGGGGATCGAACCCGCGACCTTGGCGTTATTAGCACCACGCTCTAACCAACTGAGCTAACCGGCCCCGCTGAGGGGCTCCCTTCCCCGCCTCCAGCTGCCCCATCGGAGCAGGGGAGGGGGAGCAATAAAGAGATCAATTAGCAGAGGATGGTTTCGATCCATCGACCTCTGGGTTATGGGCCCAGCACGCTTCCGCTGCGCCACTCTGCTCCCTTAACCTCCCCTCCCCAGGTCTCCATCCTCATGGAGCCTGAGGATGAGGTGGGACTAGAGATGCCCTCACCCATCTCAGGCTTGTTCTCTCCCCGTGGGCTCTGCTCCCCTCTGTCCCTTGGAGCTGCCCTGAGGGTCTCCAACTCCTTCCCATGGGAAGCTCTACGCAGCCACTCTTCCTCCAGGGGCTGGAATGGCAGCACCCAGCTTAGGGCACCTATCACACAGCAGGTGTTTCCAAAGGTTGGCTCTTCCAGACCGCTAGAAGATGGATACACAACAGGGAAAAGCATTTGGTGAACCGAAGGGACTTGTATCCCCTGCCCCAAAATGAGGGAAATTTCCAAAATTTCTCCTCTTTCCAGGACAATTCTCCTTCTCTAACCCACTCCCTGTCCAAAAGTCCCTGCCAGTTCCATAGCTAAACCTCACTTCTCCCCAGGATGTCCTTCTTCAATGTTCTGGCCACAAGGCACACCCTGACACCTGCTCAGACACAACAAAAGATGACTCCTTTTCTCCTCAGCAGTCTTTATTTTTGGTGTCTGGCCTCTCCTAGCACACCCCCTGCCCTGCTTTTCTTCCCACCGTTGAGGCTCATTCAAAAGAGCCCAGGCAACGTGGAGGCAAGGACACAGCGAACAGGCATGTGCTCACATTGCCACCCCAAGTGTCCACCAACCAGCCACCCTTCACCCCCTCTCAGTGCCTTCCCACTGCTAGTGGGGTGGCTTTTACCCATGTCACACAGCCCAGGGAAATCCTCTTCTGCAAGGCAAGTCTTCCCAGGGGAGGAACTTCATGGCCCATCACTGGTGCCTCCTGAAATGCTCTTCTTCTTTCACACCCCCGTGTGAACCCACACTGCACCAACAGGTCTGGAGCTGCACCTCTCTGATGTGGTTTCCAACTGCTCTTGAGTAACTCTTCCTGGTGCTGGGTTGCAAGTAGCAGCACTCACTTCTGACAGCTTGCAGGATCACTTGGGAGGTATTTGAAAGCCATCTGGACATGGTCCTGGGCAACTGGCCCTGCTTGAGCAAGGTGGGGGTGGGGGGTTGGGCAAGATACCTCCAGAGGTCCCTTCCAACCTCAACCGTTTCGTGACTCTGTGGTATCATGTGGTGGGAGTCCTTAACCATCCACCCACGCTGGAAAGGTGTCATGCTCGTGTCTCCAGGGGAAAAAAGCCCCAAAGATACAGGGCCCTGGACCCTGGGTTCAATTTCCCTGGCACTCTTCTGGTATGGCATCTGGAGCCCTTTTGCCTCCACCACAGTGCACATCCCTTCATGAAGCTGCAGCGTAGGTGTGAGCTGGAACTCCCTTGGCTGCCTGCACCTCCCAGGGTTACACTACATGTGGGTGTGCAGGTCTGACACAGGCTTATGGGACGCTCAAACATTTCCCCCTGGAACCAACGGGTATCTGTGTTCAAGCAGCCAAACCCAGCTCCCCTCAGTTGATCACTCCTTAAGTGCAGCTGATTGTATTGACTGACTGTCACTGACTTTGATGGACACGTTAGTGCTGACTCATGACACCTATGGTCGTGTTGTCACCTCGAACTGGAGCCCATTTCCACTCCCAGCCAAGCAAATCTCTCTCCTTACTCTCTGCTTTCTGGTGGGGGAACCTGATTCCCACAGGATGAGCTGTATCAGTGTGCTGGCAAATCCCTTGGTGCCTTTTTCCTGAAGATATATGCACAACAGTTTTTTCTGACTTTGCTGCTCCCAGTTAGGTCTGTGCATGCTGGTGTCACGTGGTCTTCAGACAGTGATTGATTTGAGACATGCTTGAAAGCCAACCAGTATGTAGAAGAAGGGGAAAAGGCTTAAACATTTTGTAGTCAACATACAGGTTTTATAGCTTATTTCTGTCATCTGTACTATTTTTGACAGTTGCATTAACTCCATCCATCCATCCATCCATCCACCCATCCATCCATCCACCCATCCACCCATCCACCCATCCATCCACCCATCCATCCATCCACCCATCCATCCACCCATCCATCCATCCATCCATCCACCCACCCACCCACCCACCCACCCACCCATCCATCCACCCATCCACCCATCCATCCATCCATCCATCCATCCATCCATCCACCCATCCATCCACCCATCCATCCATCCATCCATCCATCCACCCACCCACCCATCCATCCACCCATCCATCCACCCATCCATCCATCCATCCACCCACCCACCCACCCATCCACCCATCCATCCATCCATCCATCCATCCACCCTCCCACCCACCCACCCACCCACTCATCCATGCACCCATCCAATGTTATGTACACTTCCCAGTGTATTCCCGCAAAAGTGAGAATGTCCAATCCCTTTACAGACTCCCAGGAACACATTAATTCCTGGATTTTTAACCTATCCAGCATGAATGATTCTCAGAAGGTCAGTGAGACTGTCTAGGCAGAGGCACCTTGCTGAAGAACCGTCTCCTCCCAAACGTCTTCCTCAGAGCATGCTTCACTTCCTGGTTCCGTAAGCTGTAGATGATGGGGTTCAGCATGGGGGTTACCACTGTGTAAGACAGGGCCACCAGTTTCCTGCTGTTTGCCAGGAGGCTGGACTTGGGCTTGAGATGTATCAGCCCGGTTGTGCAGTAGAACAGTGCCACCACCACCAGGTGAGCAAGGCAGGTGAGGAAAGCTTTGCGCCTTCCTTCGGCGGATGGCATTCGGAGGATGGTGTGGATGATCTGGATGTAGGAAGCTGCTATCAAGAGAAACGGGATCAAAACTATTACAAGAGTAGCCACGAAGACCAGGAGCTCAAATAAGTGTGTGTCTGAACAGACCAGCTCTAGGACGGGAGCGATGTCGCAGAAGAAATGCGCAATCTCCTTTGAGCCACAGAACGGGTAGCTGAACAACCAGCCAGTCAGTCCTAGGGACAGTGGGACGCCAGCAGCCCAGCACGCCGTCACCATGTGGAGACACAGCCTCCTGTTCATCGTTACAGCGTAGTGCAAGGGACGGCAGACGGCCACGTACCGGTCGTAGGCCATGGCTCCCAGGAGGAAGCACTCAGAAGTGACGAGGAACACCACGAAGTAAAGCTGCAGGGCGCAGGCAGGGAAGGAGATGACCTTCCTCTCCAGCAACAAACCCACCAGCATCCTGGGCACGACGTTCAGCGTGAAGCAGATCTCAAGCAAAGCCAGGTTTTTGAGGAAGTAGTACATGGGGGTGTGCAAGGCCGGGTCGGCGGTGGCGACGATGATGATGAGGGAGTTCCCCGTCATTGTGATGAGGAACATCAGGAGAACGCCCTGGAAGAGGAAGACCTGAAGAGCAGCCGGGTGGGAGAAACCTTGCAAGATGAAGTAGGTCTGGTTCCTGAGCCCTGGGGCTTCAACTGCTGCCATGTGAAAGGGAAACAACACAGCCTGTGCAGGCCAACAGGGAAAAGAGAGGAGAGGAAAACTCTTTGCAAGCATGAATTAAAACCAGTCAGCTGAAGGACACACACACACACACTAAAAAAACCCCACCCCAAACCCAAAAAAAACAAAACCCAAGACAAAAATGAGATAATAAAACCCAATGAGCAGAAGAGCTAGGATTTTCCTTAGCTTGCCTGCTTTCCTTTTTAATTAAGCTAAAACGTTGCTGGTTCAACTGGTATGTTTCTGAAATGGGTTTCCCTCAGCAATCCCCTTCTTCTGTTTGCTGTGTGCATGTGGTGGTTTCCCCCTGGCTGTGGGCTGAGATCCACGCAGCTGCCTGCTCCTTAAAGTAAAAGAGCAGGGGAAGAGGGAAAAAGGGGGGAACAAGGGAAGGGAAAAGGAAGGGGAAATAACTCCAAACCCAAGAAACTAAGAGGCCCGTGGGTTGGGATAAGGAGAGTTTACTGAGAGAACAGAAAGATCAAATATCCCAATGCTAACAGGACTTTAGAGCAAAAGAAGATGAAACTCTTGATCCCCAATGCAGTTTCTCCCCGACCCACACAACTCAGGTACCACCCAGAGCTGTCCCGGAACCCGACCGTCCCCACAAGCAGCACGCGTCCCACCACCGCCCCTCTTCTTCCTCCCCTCAGCCCCCCGTTCTCCTGGGCAGGACGTCATTGCCATGGAATACTCTCTTTGGCCCATCTGGGTCACCTGTCCTGGCTTCGCCCCTCCTTTCTCATGGATAGAGAAATAGGAAGAAGCTGAGAAAGTCCTTGACTGTCTGACTGCAACTAAGAACATCAGGGTGTTCTCAGCACTGCTTTCATTGGAACTCCCAAACACAGCATCCCATCAGCTGCTACAGATGGAGTTAACTCTATCCTGACTGAAACCAGGACAATGCAAAATGTGAATTCCTCTCCTACAGAACTGGAATCTGGTTCGATTCTCTGCCCTGGTTTTAGAAGGAAAAAGGTTTTGCCCTGTTTTCAGACACACACTCATTTATGCAGAGACACATTTCAAATAAATAAAGGTGAATAAGGTTGTTGGCAGGGCAGCCCTACATTTGAAGCCTAAAGGATGGACAGAAGATATTGTATATATAGTTCTTTTTTTATTATTTTATGCTATGTGATCTTACTGCTGCCAAAATGTAAACTAAGAACCTGCCAGTTTTGTGATTGGTTTTAAAGCTATTTTAATTTTTCATGCGGCGCCACTGGACAACTGCTTGTGAATTCAATGATATAAGAATCATAGAATCATAGAACTGTAGGAGTTGGAAGGCACCTCGAGAGATCATCGGGTCCAACCCCCTGCCAAAGCAGCTCCCTAGGACATATCACTCAGATAGGTGTCCAGATGGGTCTTGAATCTCTCCAGAGAAGGAGACTCCACCACCCCCTGGGCAGCCTGGCCCAGGGCTCCCTCACCCTCACTGGGGAAAAGTTCTTCCCCAGCTTGGGGGGAACTCCCTGGGCTCCAACTTGCAGCCATTGCCCCTTGTCCTGTCCCCACAGACACTGAGAAGGGGCTGCCCATGTCCCCCTGCATCCCCTGCTTAAGATAATTATAAACATTAATCAGGTCCCCCCTTAGTCTTCTCTTCTCAAGGCTGAACAGTCCCAATCTTCTCAGCCTTTCCTCACAGGGGAGATGCTCCAGGCCCTTTAGCATCTTCGTAGCCCTTCTTTGGACTCTCTCCAGGAGATCCCTGTCCTTTTGATCCCAGGGAGCCCAGCACTGGACACAACACTCCAGGTGGGGCCTGAGCAGGGCAGAGCAGAGGGGGAGGATCCCCTCCTGGGACCTGCTGCCCACACTCCTCCTGATGCCCCCAGGATCCCATTGTCTCTCTCAGCCCCCAGGGCACACTGCTGGCTCATGGCCACCCTGTCACCCACCAGGACCCCCAGGTCCTTCTCCACAGAGCTCCTCTCCAGCAGCTCACCCCCAGCCTGTGCTGGTTCCAGCAGTTATCCCTTCCCAGGTGCCAGACTCTCCACTTGCTTTTATCAACCCCCATCTGGTCTCTCCCTGCCCAGCTCTCCAGCCTGGCCAGGTCTCACTGGGTGGCAGCGCAGTGTCCTGTGTGTCAGCCACTCCTCCCAGCTCTGGATCATCGGGTACTTGCTGAGGGTGGGTGCTGTTCCCTCAGCAGATCGTCAATGAAGATGTTAAACAGGACTGGACCCAACCCTGAGCCCTGGGGAACACCGCTAGTCACAGGCCTCCAGGCAGACTCTGCTCCACTCCCCGAATCACGACCCTCTGGGCTCGGTCCGACAGCCAATTCTCACCCCACCTCACTGTCCACTCATCAGTCCCATGCTTTCTCAGCTTTGCTATCAGGATGTCATGGGAGACAGTATCAAAAGCCTTGCTGGAGTCAAGGTAGATGACATCTACTGCTCTCCCTCCATCTACCCAGCCGGCGATAAGAAACTTATATTTAATATATCAATAATATAAGAAACTCTCCTAGACCTCCTGCAGTCTACCTGTCCATATGTAGGTATTCATGGTGTGAATAACCACATCCAATGTAAACATTTGAATTACCTTCTCAGTTTACATTTCTTTATGGCACCTGTGGAGGGAAATCAGAATCCTTGCCTGTATTTCTCACTTAATCCAGGGATGTTTGTTGGTGTCACTGCGTGGCAGTGCTGTTCACTAGAACAGAAAGGAGCAGCTACCTGCACTGAAAAGCTGGGAAAGCTCCTCCCTGACAAGCTGCAGTCAAAGTACCCTCCAACCTGCACTCTGGTTATCAGCACTGGTTGACCTTCCTATATCCCTTCACAGTAAAGTGGAAAGTCTCCAGTGTTACAAAATACAGCCTCTTTCAGTATGTTACCATCTTGACCTCCTTCATTCCCTCTGGCCATCTTAGTGGTCCTCTTCTGGACCTTCTACTATTTACCCATGTCTTTCTTGCTCAGAGGGATCTCAAAGTGGGACACCTTCTTTCACAGGCGGCCCTGCACGTGCCAGGCAGAGGGCACTGCCTGCACCCCTTTGACCAGATGCCTGCACCCCTCAGGAACAGACTCCTACCCACGTGGGGTTCAGGTGGGAGCTGGCCCATCACCTTGAAGGCAGAAGATGAAGATGTGTGGAGAAATCTCTTCTCTGGTTGGAAGTGTGGGGCATCCACTCCCCTCTGCTCTGCCCTGCTCAGGCCCCCCCTGGAGTGTTGTGTCCAGTGCTGGGCTCCCTGGGATCAAAAGGACAGGGATCTCCTGGAGAGAGTCCAGAGGAGGCTCTGGAGATGCTGAAGGGCCTGGAGCATCTCCCCTGGGAGGAAAGGCTGAGGGAGCTGGGGCTGTTCAGCCTGGAGAGAAGAAGACTAAGGGGGGACCTAATTAATGTTGATCAGTATCTTAAGCAGGGGATGCAGGGGGACATGGGCAGCCCCTGTTCAGTGTCTGTGGGGACAGGACAAGGGGCGATGGCTGCAAGTTGGAGCCCAGGGAGTTCCCCCCAAGCTGGGGAGGAACTTTTCCCCAGTGAGGGTGAGGGAGCCCTGGGCCAGGCTGCTCACATCTAGCTTGCCATCCATCAGGGACCCCACATCTTTTTCCTGCAGAACTGCTCCTCAAATGATCAGTCCAAATCTATTCCTATGCATATTTTGTACCACGGCCAAGAATTGGCATTTGTCTTGAACTTTATGAAGTTCCTGTGTGTGGCCCTTTCCCCCAGGCCTGAACTGTGGTTTTTTTTTTTAATGTGGAAACTCCTGAGGATGTTCTCCATTACCTCATCCCAGTTATTGATAAATATGTGAAGTAGCATTAGTCCCAGTATCAGCCCACTAAGAATGCCTCTCACAGCCAGCTACCAGCTTGCCTCAGCCTTGATGATTCAGACCATCCTCATGTTTTTCACATCAAGTTTAGATCTTCCCAGTCTGGCTACAAGGTGACTGTCTCAAGCATTGCTGAAGTCAGTAAATGACATCTGCCACTTTGTCCTCACCTATGCTGAGCCAGTCATCTCATCGTGGAAAGGTGTCTTGTTTGTCAGGCATAATGTGTTTGTTTTCAGTAAATCTGTGGTGTTACACACCCTTTCCTGCTGTTCATGTGCCTGGACTTGGCTTCCAGAAGGATTTTCTCCATATTCTTCCTTGAAGCAGAGGCTGAGATTCCTCAAAGTTTTCTTGGCCCTCTCGAAGACAGGCACATTTGCTCTTTCTCTGTCACTGGGAACCTTGCACAGGAGTTGGTGGGGCTACTGATAGACCTTTGAACTAGATTTGAAGGGGGAAGGGATAAAACAAGGCTTGCTAGAGATAAGCCTGGGGGTGCCATGTTAAAGTTTGAGGGATGGTGTGCTAGTCAGGTCCTTCAGTCTGCCATCTCAGCTGCGGCAGGGGATGGAGATCCACGTGGCAGCACAGATACAAGGTTAGACACCAGAGGAATGCCTGAGAAAAGTCATGTAGGACTTAGGGGTTCCTAAAAAACAACCAACCAAACCCAAAAAACGAAGTATTGGGATCAGTAGCCCAACCAAAGTTCATCTACAACAATGGGCAACTAACAGGAGGAGCTGGAAAACATTGTGCAGTGGGAAAACTATGATACACACTTGCCATCATGGCAACATGGTGGGATGACTTGCCCAACTCAACTGCCACAGCAGATGGCTGGAAGTTCTTCAGCAGGGATAGGCAAGGAAGGGGAGGCTGTGGAGAGTCCTGTGTGTCAGGGTGTGTAGATCACCTAGAGCTTGGTGAGGGTGGTGATAGGGTTGAGTGTTCATGGGTAAGAACCAAGGAGAAGTCCAACAAGGCGGATACAGGGCTGGGAGTCTGTTACAGGTGAGGATGAAGAGCAGATGAAATATTCTATGAGCAGTTGGAAGAAGGCTCACAGTCACTGGCTTTTGCTCCTGTGGGGGACGTCAACACATCAGCTGTCTGCTGGAAATGCACCATGGCAGAGAGGAAACAGTCCAGGAGGTTCCTGGAGTGTATGGAAGAGAACCTCCTGACGCCACTGGTGAGGGAGCCAGCAAAGGGAGGCATCCCACTGGACCTGTTGTTTGCAAAGAAAGAAAGGCTTGTGGGTGATGTGATGGCTGGAGGCGTCTTGGGCATAGTGAGAATGAAATGATAGCATTTTCAATTCTTGGAGAAGTAAAGAGGGGGGTCAGCAGAACTGCTACCTTGGACTTCCAGAGGGCAGACTTTGACCAGGCTGACAGAGTCCCCTGGGAGGCAGTCCTGAAGGCCAGTGGAGTCCAGAAAGGCTGGACATGCTTCTAGAAGGAAATCTTAAAGATGCAGGACCAGGCTGTCCCTGTGTGCCAAAAGATGAGCCACTGGGGAAGAAAACCAGTCTGAACTGAGAGTTTTGGCTGGAACTTGGAAAAAAAAAAATACTTAGGAGGGTTTATGACTTTTGGAAGAAGGGGCAAGCAACTCAGGAGGACTGCAAGGATGCCATGAGGTTATTCAGGGAGAAAATTAGAGAGGCCAAAGACCAATTAGAACTTAATCTGGCTACTGCTGTAAAAGACAATTAAAGATGTTTCTATAAATACATGAGTAAGAAAAGAAGGACTAAGGAGAATCTCCATCCTCTGTTTGATGCAGGGAGGAAATATAATGACAAAGGATGTGGAAAAGGCTGAGATGCCTAATGCCTTCTGCACCTCAGTCTTCAGTTGTAAGGCCAGTTGTCCTTTGAGCCCTTTGAGCTGGAAGACAGGGATGGGGAGCAGAATGAAGCTCCTATAATCCAAGGGGGAAAATTATAGCCATGCCCTACACCACTTAGACACACGCAGGTTTGTGGGACCCACCCAAGGGTACTGAGGGAGCTGGCAGATGTTTCCACCAAGCCACTTTCTTTATCAGCAGTCCTGGCAAAACGGGCAGATACCAGGAACCGTGGCACACAGCTACAGGAAGGGCTGGAGGGAGGATCCAAGGAACTACGGGCCTGCCAGCCTGACCTTGGTGTTGGGGAAAGCTATGGAGCAGGTCATCTTGAGGGCCATCACACTGACGCCCAGCCGACCAGGCCCAGACAGCATGGGGTTAAGAAAGGCAGGTCCTGCCTGACCTGATCTCCTTTTATGACAAGGTGACCCACTTAGTGGCTGAGGCAAAGGCTGTGGCTGTTTACCAGGACTTCAGTAAAGCCTTTGACACCACTGCCCACAGCATCCTCCCAGAGAAACTGGCTGCTCACGGCTTAGAGGGGTGTATGCTTCTCTGTGTCAGACACTGGCTAGCTGGCCAGTTGTGGTGAATGGGGGTTCAAACCAATTTGGTGGCTGGTCACAAGCGGTGTTCCCCAGGGCTCGGTGCTGGGGCCAGTTCTGTTTAACACCTTCATCCATGATCTGGACAGGGGACTGCGTGTGCGCTCTCTGTAAAGCCTGCAGACAACACCGAGTTGGGTGGGAACGCTGACCTGCTCAAGGGCAGGAAAGCTCTGCGGGGGAGTCTGGGTAGTCTGACACCAGCTACGTGAGGTTCTACAAGGCTCAGTGCCAGGTCACGGCAGTCCCAGGCAATGCCACAGGCCGGGGCAGCGCGGCTGGAAAGCTGCCTGGGCTGAAAAGAACCTGGGGGTGTTGGTTGACAGCTGGGTGAACATGAGCCAGCAGTGTGCCCAGGTGGCCCAGAAGGCCAACAGCATCCTGGCCTGTGTCAGGAACAGTGTGGCCAGCAAGTCCAGGGCAGTGACCGTCCCCAGTACTGGGCACTGGTGAGGCTGCACCTCAAGTGCTGGGTTCAGTTTTGGGCCCCTCACTACAAGGACATGGAGGTGCTGGAGAGGTTCCAGAGAAGGGCAATGAACCTGGTAAAATGTCTGGAACACAAGTCTGATGAGGAGAGGCTGAGGGAACTGGGGGTGTTTGGTCTGGAGGAGGTTGCCAGGAGATCTCTTCACTCTCTACTACTACCCTAAAGGAGGGTGTAGTGGGACAGGTGTCATCTCTTCTCCTAAGTAACAAGCAATAGGACAAGAGGAAACAGCCTCAAGTTGCACCAGGGGAGGTTTAGATTTGATATTAGGAAAAATTTCTTCACTGAAAGGGTTCTCAATCATCAGAACAGAGCACCCTAGACCCACATTGAACAAAGTCTTTTGTGCAAGGTAAGGAAACCTGAGAGCAAGTCAGAGTTTCCATGCCTAACTTCAGACACCCACAATTCAGTGGTTTGATTGTTGTTGACATGTCTAGTGGCTTTTAAAGTGCTCTAGAGTATCCAAGCTACCTGCTTCAGTCCAGAAAATATGACAGAGATCCACAGGCAATTTGTCCTTCTCAAAAATCAGTGGAGACCAGCCAAGATGCTCCTGGGTGTTTCAAATGGAACTGAAGGGTTATGCTTGTCAAATGGTTTGAGTCCTGAATTTCTACATCTGAGCTGGTCATAGAGTCATTTGCCCTCTAATCAAAGGAGAGGGGGAGGCCCTTCTGAGATGTAATTCATCATAGCCTCAAGTTCCAAAATGTGCCATGTAGAAGTGCCCTTCTCCATTTAGTATGTGGGGTAACTGTTAAAGTAAAATAGAATTGAGTACAAATAATACGTTATAGTAAATTGTTATTATGGAGGAATAGGGTTAATGATGTGGTATTTACAGCAATGTAATCACAGGTGGTTTTAAACAATAAGTTCTAATCATATTAAGCTGCCTCAGTGTCCTGTGTACAGCTCTTTCCATGGAGGAGTTAGTCCTCAGCTGAGTTAATCAGTAGATAGTTATAAATGAAGGATTGACTAGGGTAGGTGCACAAATGTGGTAGAAATTATTGAGCAAAGTATATCAGCTTAAGAGAAGAAGGAGGTATTTTATGGTTAAGTAGAGTTTTAAGAATTTAGGTGTTTAACATAGAATACAGAGACCTTGGGAAAGAAAAAGAGGAGATGGTGACCTCTGAGGTGGATCAGCAGAATCTAGGTCCAAAGCAGAACCGAGACCGAGTCGTCACTGATACCCAAAGAGAAGAAGACAAGGGCAAATTATGGATGGACTTTCAGGCAACCAAAACAGAAGACTTTTGTCTGTTCCAAATGGGGGGCTTCATCTATTGTGTAATTGTGTTAAATGAGTAGATAAGAACATAAACATAACATCTGGGTTGCCACTCAGCCGAGCGATGGCCCAACTGCCTAGAGCAACCCAAAGACGAGTGAGAATCTTTAACAGTAACTAGGTGACTGTCACATCCATGACAGCAAACAAAGTGATACAAACATTTCTGGGACCAGTTAATCTGGCCTATTGCAGATACATGTCTATTCTTGAGTTAGAGCTCTAATTATTTGCCTAACCTTAGCCAACCCATGAAAAAGCTCTTCCTGTCTCAAACAGCTCTGAGTGGCAAGTTGTACCCATCCCTCCCCGTTTCTGCTCATTCCCTCTTCAGTTGTGCCCTTCTCCAGTCTCCAGAGATGTTTCCCATCAGGCATTTATTGCTCTGCTAACTGCTCCCAAAAGCTGTATTTCCATACAGTGATGCCCACCTCGGTTCCTATGCTGTCTTTTCTCCACTGGAGAAACATTTCAGTGAAAGGTGAAGCTTTACTTTATTTTTTTAAACCATGTTAAATATAAGAAGACACATAAAGATCACAATTCCATAACCTGCAGAAGATTTCTTAACAGCTTTTCCTATTTTCTAATTGTTATTAAAGAGAATAAACTGCACATGAAAAATAAACTAATTTCAGGTTGGTAAAAGAGAGTCCTTTTGATTTGTCTCTCCTTCTCACCCAACAAAGTGGGCATTCTTCTTTGTAAGCTGCTGCAATGTTGTGGGAGTTTTGCTTTCTCTTTAAGGTTTTGTCAGTCTAAATATGGATAACATTTAATTAATTTTAGACTGGATGTCTACACTGTGTGTTCTTCTGAGAGCTGGCAGCTCTTCAGCATATTGAACTCAGCCCTACTAACCAAAACCAGACATCCAACATAGATTAACTGCATTCAATTAAATGTTCCCCTGCAATCAAGGGAGGGCATTGGATGTTGGCATCTGCCCCACAGATGTAAAAGCTAACAGCAACCCAGAAGCTAACATTGATAAAGAAATGGTCTATCTCTTACAAATGGAGTTTCAACTTGTTCTGGACTGAATTCCAGCTGCACTGATGCAAACAGGCAGGTGAGAAGAGATCATGCACAACAATAGACATACAACTACATACATGGATTTATTTTGCTTTCTTCAAAGATTCCTTAGCAGTACTCACTACATACTCATCTTCTTTCTCCATGCCAACGCCCCAACCGATAAGAAATTGTTTACCTGTCTTGTTTCTCTCCTTATTTATTTTTAATATGTTTCCCAGCTTTATTCCAATCAACTGTACTCACATGCCATGTTATGGTGTCTGAACCTGTAGCTCATTAAGGGTAATTACCCCTCCCCCCACCTTTTTTAACAGAAATCAGCCCTCTGAGAGCCAGAAATTTACTTGTCTCTTTTTGCAGAGCTTCCCTTACTTCTTTGTTTCTCAGACAATAGATGAGAGGATTGACCAAGGGAGTGAGAATGGTATAAAAAACAGAGAAGATTTTGTTTGGAGATACTTGGGTGTCACGATGAGGAAGCACATAGACAGTTAATATTGACCAGTAAAACAGAATCACCACAAGAAGGTGCGAGGAGCAAGTGGAAAAGGCCTTTTTCCTTCCAGTGGCAGAAGGAATTCTCATGACTGTGACAATGATGTAGAGGTAGGATGAGAAAGTCAACAGAAATGGAGGCAGTGAGCACACACCTGCCACAACAGAAATGACAAGTCCCACCACGTGAGTGTCACTACAGGAGAGTTTGATCATTGGGAAGGAGTCGCAGAAAAAGTGTGCGATTTTGTTAGGCCCACAGAAATCTAAATTTGAGATCAGGAACGTTAGGATTGAATTAGCTAGAAAGCCACCTGTCCAAGCTGTGGCACTCAGCTGGAGACAGAGCTTGCCGTTCATATGGGATGGGTAATGCAGGGGTGCACACACGGCGAGGTACCTGTCGTAGGACATGGCTGCGAGGAGGTAGCACTCTGCAGCTGCCAAGCAACCAAAGAAATAATATTGGGTGAAACACCCACTGACTGAAATACTTCTGTCTCTGCACAGGTAGCTGAGCAGCATCCTTGGCAAGATGTTAGAGCTGTAGCAGATTTCCAAGCAGGCCAGATTGCCCAGGAAGAAGTACATCGGGGTGTGAAGGTGCCGATTAGCCACCAGCAGCACAATGATGAAGATGTTTCCAGTTAGGGTCACGATGTAGATTGACAGAATTATCAGGAAGAGAAGAGAATCCAGTTCAGGGCTATTCCCAAATCCCAGGAGGATGAACTTTGTAACAGTCGTTTTGTTTCTCCACTCTTGCTTTGTCATAACTTCTCTTCTAATGATGAAGCAGGAAATGGTAGCACTGATGAAGACAGTTAAGACTCAAATAATGGAAGTTTCTTCACAGAAAAGAGAAGGAAAGAGTAAAAAGCCTTTGCATTATCAGACCTGCCACCTGATTTCTAGAAAGATTTTTCAGATACTAGGTGTCCCATTACTTATTACTCCACATACTGAGAAGAACACTTAAAACTGAAGTAAAGCCCATGCTGCTTCTCTGGGGCAAGGGTACCTCCTAGTATGTTTCTAGTCTATTAAAAATCAACTTATTTCATTAGATATCACAAAATCTTCCACATTTCTTTCTGTAGTTAAAAAAAAAAAAGGGAAGTATTTGATCTGATTGCTTCAATAGTAACACAGGCATATTTCTGTCAATAGCATGCATTGATGCATATGATATATTCACTGTATATATTTTTCTTATTTGAAGGAGGCTGAAAAAAATACAACTTCCACCAATGAAAATAAATCTATACCATTATCAGAATATGGTGTCCCTGCCAATGCCCCCCACCCCTGTCCCCCAGCACATAGAAAAGCACCTTCCAGTTGCCTTGTCCTTCAGTCTTGCCAATTGGTAGAATGAAGGATTCTGAATTGAAGCGATTTAATTCACCCTAAAACAGACAAGATGAATCATCTTGTGAAAGTTCATATTTCCTGTCATGGAAAACACAGGGGAGTTTTGATTTAGTCACCAGACCCTTAATCAAAAAAAATCCGTTTAGATAAATCCTCAGCCTGTCATAGTGGTGTTTTTTATTTTCCTTTCATGTGTTCCTCACCAAATTCCCTAGATTTCATTACAAACCCCATTCCCCAAAACTCCTGAGACTTTGTCTGATTATTTCTGGATTTATTTACTGCAAAACCACAAATAAAATAAAATAAATAATTCAGTAGCTAAAACTAGACACAATACTGTCAATAAGGCTATCTTGGAAAAGGAGCTAACCAGAAATTCAACTTTTTTACTCTGTGTAGCCTCTTTTTTTGTCAGCTCTGGTTTTAACCAGATGTTCATGGAGTTGCAAGCTGTATTTGCAATGCATTAATGGGATGTATTTTTTAAGCCCATGCACCTGGGAACACAAATTCCAACTATGACCCTACACAGGCTGGGAGGGAGGGTCTTCAGCTCTGGGTTTCTCAAAACACATCCTCTATTACCAATACAAATTTGGTGGTGGGGGTTTCAGCCCTTGTCTTCACAGATCTAGCACTTCAGTTTGGCAGCATCTATTTGAAACTCCTGCAGTGTCAACTACCTTGTGAGGTGCATCTAAAGCACTCACCTCAGGTTCCTCTAATAGTCTACACAGAGAAGGGCATGCTCTGGACTGAAATTCATCTATTTTATAGACCCACTTTGTATGAACTAAATAAATTATCCATTTCTTTCCACTGACAATAGCAGGAGTTCAGATATCACCTCAGAAGTCATCTTCTCCCATGCAGACCCCACCTCTGTCTTGAAGTTGCTCACCCCACATGGAGGTGCAATAGGGATGTGACCAGACACTATGGCAGTGAAGGCCATATAAGGACACCCACCCACCAACTTACATCTGGACCCCCTATGATGGCCTAACTTTGTATGACTTACGAATTTCTTTCCACAGATCTAGTTTTAAATTTTCCTTTAAACCCTTACTCATTCAGGACCCCAGCTTTTTGCCAATCTGACACCTGAAAATGTTGGAAGTACGTCCTGTTTCTGCCTCAGTCAGTGAACCTTTCAGACCAGCACTGCTTCTTACCTGGAACCACAGAAACATTTGAAATCCAATTTAAAAATATTTAATTTCTCAAGGGTTTATATCCATCTTCATTTTCCTTATGAGCTTGATTTTCTCATAAAAATACCCTAAAACCAGGGCTCTTTGTTTGGCAAAGACCCTCCACCCCCCAATTTCCATTTTTTTTTCCATTTTGTATTTTAGCCCACTGAATACATCAAATCTTCCATTGTCAGATAGAGTGTGTGCCTCCTTTTAGCTTGCTCCTTAAAAACCTTTTCTGAGCTGAGGCGAGTGAAACACGCCAGGGGATAATCAAGCAAACAAGAGCCTTGGAGGGGATGTTGTCATCAACATCATATGCACCTAAATAACCATTCTTTTCCTGTGTGCTCTGACTGCAATTATCATTCTTGGCCTACATTTTGACTACTTTTGGGGCTAAATGGGACTATATTGATTCAATACCAGGCAGCTACACAAGTGCCAGACTTTTCAGTAATCCAGGACAAGGGGGATGGGGTGAAGCTGGAGGAAGGAAGGTTTAAATTGGATATTAGGGAGAAGTTCTTTGCAGAGAGAGTGGGGAGGGGCTGTCAGGGGCTGCCCAGAGAGGGGGTGGGTGCCCCGTCCCTGGGGGTGTTGAAGGCCAGGCTGGCTGGGGCCCTGGGCAACCTTGTGTAGCTCCAGGCCTGGAGGTTGGTGTCCCTGCCTGTGGCAGGGGGTTGGAGCTCTGGGACCCTTGGGGTCCCTTCCAACCCAGACCAATCTATGATTCTATGATTCAGTAGTCCTCTGGAGATGCTTTTCCTGCAAGGTGTCTGTGTTCCTAACCTTCCTATCACAGATGAGATGATTGTTCCAGGTCCTGGTTTCTAATCCTGACTTCCTAGCTTGCATTAACAAGGTCAGGTAGACCGTAATTTCTTAGCCAATGTTCAGACTGCTTAGCCTCCAAGGTCAGAGAGAAACAGCTTGATGAATAAATATCTCTCAGCGCTATCTCTGGGCAAAGCACAACTTTGCATCAGCTTGGTGAGCCCTCCAAAAGAAAAATACACAGGGGAATTCATGACCACATGAAAAAAAAGCAGCACTGCAAAGTAAAAGGGGAAATTGTATTATGCAGGCACCACTAGATGGAAGTGTAGTCAAATAATGTGAAATACCAATTTACTCAGTGACTTTGGTCTTTGCAGGTGCAGGTTTGGTCCTTACTGAACTACAGAGACTGAAGGTCATCTGTTTTGATTGCGATCATGAGATGGAGTAAATCTGCCTCCAGAATGCCAAATCTACCTGTTGACTTTCACACAGGTTACCCTTGATTTCCCTCCGGGTAGCTGCTGTGTCACTACTTCGTAGGAATAGAAATAAAATGCATGTGTTCAACCAGATAGCCTCAGCAACATCACTGCCACGGCTTCTGTGTTCCAGTGTCCCGTGGAGGCTTTAGTTTTGAGGGCCAGGCACACCATTTGGAGGACAAGACACATCAGAAGACAGATCTCTGTTCTGGTTGCTGAACTGCCTTCATATAATTAATTCACACATGATTAATTTGTACCTAGCCTCAGGTAGTGAAGAGAAATTGGGCAATCTGAGTGTTCCAACATCAGAAATTGTCACCTGAAGAGCTATGGAAGCTCTCAGAAGTGTCTGTCTCCCTCCACTGAGAGAGCTACACTATCTAGTTAGTTCTAGATATCCAGATACCTAGTTAAAATCATTAAATGTTCAAGAAGCTAAATTTGTGTGAGATGATACCAGCTTCTAGGTAACTAAGCAGATTCCCTTCTTCCTTTTTAAACCTGAGAATGATCACAGCACTTGCTCAGTAAGTAAAACACTTGAGTCCACTCAGTAGCTCAGAGTCATTACCCCCAGGTCCCTTTCTCCTGTATGATCCCTCAATGCCTAGGCTATGGCATGGTCCATCACAGGTTCTTTTCCACCTGTCCCAGTGAGGTCTGCCACGGGGTGGAAAGTAATGCAAGTGTCATGAGTGCTGGGAGGGGCTTCGCTGAGGACTGTCCCTACCTGCAGTGATGTTCTGCACATATTGTGTTCACTGTAAAATGTATTATCTGCTGCTGGGGAAAAAAAAAAAGGCAGGTGACCAGAAGGAGACTGAGCACTTCCATTTGGGTACAGGGAAGGTTTATATCTGGTGCTTTTGTAGGTTAAGGAAGAGAGAATAAAGGGAAGATTTTATGAATTATGATTCTTCAGAAGCATTCATGTTGTAACCATAGAACAATTTTGCTTTTGAATATTGTTTTTAACCAGCATTTAGGCTAAGCATCATAGAATCAGAGAATGGTCTGGGTTGGAAGGGACCCCAAGGGTCACAGAGCTCCAACCCCCTGCCACAGGCAGGGACACCAACCTCCAGGCCTGGAGCTACACAAGGTTGCCCAGGGCCCCAGCCAACCTGGCCTTGGACACCCCCAGGGATGGGGCACCCACCCCCTCTCTGGGCAGCCCCTGCCAGCCCCTCCCCACTCTCTCTGCAAAGAACTTCCCCCTAAGATCTCCTCTAACCCTTCCCTCCTCCAGCTTCACCCCAGCCCCCTTGTCCTGCCCCTGGCTGCCCTTTGAAAAAGTTGATTCCCCTAATCAGGGGAAAGTTGATTACCCTAACCAGGATCTTCCTAGTACAGATAGCATCTTCCTGATGGATTTATTAAAACTGCAACTTGCTTTTTTGAGCTATGAGATTACTTGAAACACAATACAGCCAGCCATACTGAGCATTAGCAGTGAGCAGCCTCTGAAGACAGGTAACAAAAATAAATGCCTTTAGGCTGTATGGAAACAGAATTGCAGAGACATGTAAGAGCATCCCACCTCACTTGTCTGGCACGGGAGGAAACCTTTGCAAAGATAAACTTACTGTTTGTGAAGTTGTTTATCATGGATAGAAAAAGGTATCTCCAGGATTTGGGAGGTCGCTCACACTAGGAAGGAAGGGTCCACTGGCCCTCAGCAGGAACAAAAAATTGGTGGGGTTTTTTTTTCCCCCTTAATTTAGGAGGACACATGAGTAACAGTAGGTCAGTCAGAAAAGGGCATTAACCTTAATTCATGTGACAGGCCTACCTGAGTATGAGGAAAAACACCGTCACCTTGAGGGTGCCTGATCACTGGGACAGGCTGCCTTGAGAAGCTGTGGGGTCTTCTTCTCTAGAGACATCCCAAACCTGCCTGGACATGATTCTATGTCACCTGCTTGACGTGACACTTCTTTATCACTTGGAGTATTGTGTCCAGTGCTGGGCTCCCTGGGATAAAAAGGACAGGGATCTCCTGGAGAGGGTCCAGAGGAGGCTCTGGAGATGCTGAAGGGCCTGGAGCATCTCCCCTGGGAGGAAAGGCTGAGGGAGCTGGGGCTGTTCAGCCTGGAGAGAAGAAGACTAAGGGGGGACCTAATTAATGTTGATCAGTATCTTAAGCATGGGATGCAGGGGGACATGGGCAGCCCCTTCTCAGTGTCTGTGGGGACAGGACCAGGGGCAATGGCTGCAAGTTGGATCCCAGGGAGTTCCCCCCAAGCTGGGGAAGAACTTTTCCCCAGTGAGGGTGAGGGAGCCCTGGGCCAGGCTGCCCAGGGGGGTGTGGAGTCTCCTTCTCTGGAGAGATTCCAGCCCCGTCTGGACAGCGCCCTGTGTGCCCTGTCCTAGGGACCCTGCTTTGGCAGGGGGTTGGACCCCATGGGCTCTGGAGGTCCCTTCCAACCCCTGTGATTCTGTAATTCTATGATCTCCATGAGTCCCTACCAATCCCAAGCATTCTGTGATTCTGTGATACGACACTGGATCCTCGTGTTCAGCACTGTCTTTTCTCCCTCCTAGATCACCAATGCTATGTGCAGAAAACACAACCCTTGCTGAAAAGATGCATGCTGCATGTGAACAACTTAATTATTGGAATAACTTCAGTTTGTTGCCAGAAAAAGAAAATCAGAAAAAAATTGAAGACCAAATGATAAGAAATAATATGATACTTTTTTGAATTGGCATCCCATCTTTATCCTCTGCCTGACATTTAGCATGTGTTTTACACTGAGACCATGTGGTAAAATGCAAACATTTGGGAAAATAAAGCTCTTGGCTTTCATGCAACGATGGTGAAAAGAGAAGACAGCCTGAAGAATCCATTCTGCATCCCAGAATGTGATGTGGGCAGGTGTCTGAGGGACCCCAGTCTGTAACTGGCTACCATGGAGGTTGGCAAACAAGAGTGTATTGACTTGGGAAGAAAGGGTATGAAGAACTGACAGGAGGATTAATTCTATGTTTTTCTATCAGTGGAAATAATTGCCCACGTGCTGGTGAGGCTCCTCGGTTGCTATGATTTTTTTATGCCATTCACACCTTCATCCAAATATCCCAATGTTTTATAAGTGATAAGACTTTGAAGAAACTGAAAGAAACCAGTCCTCCCCATGCCTAAAATTTCCATGCCTTGTAAGCGCAGTGTGTCCCTCAAGACAGAGAGTATAAGAAAACTTGTGTGAAGGTTGGTGGTAGAAACTGATCTGATGTGACCACAAGGTATGGCCATGCTTAGGTGCAGGTGGTTCTGAACACCTTTCCCCATGTTTGCATAGACTGGGAATGGTCTGCTGGGAGTCCAGGGGTTGCAAGGACAGACCATGAGGCCCCACTGAAGCAGAGGGTTCTGCTGGGGTGGGGATCTGGCTGTGTTTCAGCACTGAGTAGCAGTGCTTGAGCCTGGGGCACACGAAGCAGGATGGCAGCCCCAAGGGTGGGACAGCAGCAATGTGGGGGACAGACTGACACCACTGTGCTCATGAGCCTGGGCACCTCCTCTGCAGAAAGAAGCAGAAAGAAGAGGGGTCAGCTGGGGATTGGCACCCAACCCCTTTCTGTGACAGGACACATCAAAGTCACTGCTTGGTGAAATAATGTATTGCCTCCTTCATTTTCCTGTAGCCTTGCTCTGATTCTCTGCTCTGATCAACCCCCTAGGAGGGCCACTTAGCCTTCATGAAGCAGCTCCATCTCTAATAGCCTCAACAGGCCCCATTAAAACTCCACAAAACTTTACTCCCTTGATGGCCTTTTACACTGCCTAATTTTTACCCAAGGGCTTGATGGGCTGAAAAAACTCTTAACAAGCTTTTTCTTGCTAGTAATTCTCTGTACAGTCATCAGGTGGCTAATAGGAGAAACAAGTACAGGATGCAACAGGAGATTTCTTGTTTTTTATTCAAGCCTAATCATGTTAAATAGGTAGGCCACAAATAAGTTCAATAAACACCATTTTCCAGTGGGTGCTGATGCTGTGAAAGAAAACCAAACACCATTATATTTGTGGTCGAGCATCTTCTGGACTGATCTTCATCTGTTTCCCTCAGGAGTCAAGAAGGGCAATGCTTTACCTGATAAAATCATCCCTCTCACTGTCTCCAGAGAAAACACTGCACTGCAAATTCAGTCACAGCCCCCAGCTCCCCACCCCCAGTCCCTTGCAAAATTACCTGCACATTTGGTTAGGATGAAAAATACGTTTACATAGCAGCAACTACAACATGTATGAAATTATTCCAAAAAAAAAACCCCCACTAACATTTTATAGCATTTTGAAGATGGGTTTGCAAACTTTTTAACTTGACTACAAGGTACACCAAAACCAACCAACCCCTGGATGCACTGCTAGGCATGGGCGTATGGTTGGGCACGCAAGGTGAAAGAAGATCAAAGGCAAGGATTAGCAATGGGACGTTGTCTAGGAAGTAAACAGACAAGTATTAGATAGGAGAGCTCTCAAGCTGATGGGCAAAGTATTTGATAGGTAGATAGGCATGCATAATGAGCATTTGTATAAACAGAGAAAAAAGAAGAAAATTTAGAGGGTAGAGAGCTAGCTGAAGAACACAAGTAAGTGTCATGCACATAGAGACTTTTTTCTTTCAAAAAATTAAGAGTATAATTAACTATAGAGGCATGGGGAATATTTGCCAGATTTCAGTCAGCTTTAGAAAAAAAACCCCACATTTTTGGCAACTAAATTAATGGAAAATTGTCGATGTTCAGCGGGATTGAAATTTCCAGTCACTCACTGATTTTAAGTCACTAACCAGATATGAGCAGGCTGAAAACATTTTGCTTCAGAGTGACTGGCAGCAACAAACCCTAGTCCAAAATTAAGGCAGGGAATGATCTGACCTGTGAAAAACAGGGTAGCAGGTGGATGGGCGAGATAATCCCTTATGGTCATTGCCATGCTGCTTTCTCTAGCTCGTATGGGGTGACTGCTGTGACCCTGCAGTATAGCTAGTCAAAAAAGGGTGTTTTTATGCTAAATCCATGAGGGCTGAATTATTTCTCCCTTCCTACGCTCTTCCTCTGACCTGAGGATGAATATGAGACTTAAAGGTCTTGAATGAAGTGGGAGGAGAATTCAGTGGGATGGATTGGTTTTCTTTTGCTTTGAGGGGAAGGATCTACTAACCAGAGCCAGGAACCCATAGTTTAACTGTCTTCTGAAATCCCCAGCATGCTATATCTCAGATGTCTGTGCCTGAGGAGGGAGGCCTCCATGTTCTCCTAAGGAGTAATTTGTACTTAGTTTGTCTGTAGGAAATGAACTGCAATCTCAGATCACTGGAATGATGTTCCTGAAAGAGAATTTAAAAAAAAATCTAAAATCTCAGACCTTCATGTGACACATAGAGGGAGAAGTAAAGTGGGATTTTGGTGGTGAACTTGGTCACCAGAACTTCACTTCTAAACAACAGAAAAAGGAACTTCTGGAAGAAAACTCATCTCATCACTCTTTGCTGCAGCAGGTTGTAACCAGATACAATGTAGGAGTGTCTGAATCCCTCCATATAGGGATTTACCATGGGTGCTGTTTGGGGTTTGCATGGCCAGGTTTTGGGAGTGGTGGTGGGGCTGGACGGGTGTCTTCTGCAAAGAGCTGCTAGAAGTTTGCCCTAGGTCCAAGAGAGCCCACGCCAGCTGGATCAAGGACAGACACAGGAACGGCAAATGCTGAGCCAATCAGCAATGCTGGTAGAACCTCTGGAGTAACCTTATCAGTAATGGAAAGACACAGATCTTTCTGGGGGGCTTACTCCAGTCAGTGTGGACAATACCCTTCTCAGGCTATGCCCACACAAAATGAAACAAATGCTGGAATTCTTCAGGTCTAACAGAAAGTCTAAATGACAGGAGAGGCATTCAGCTGATGAAACATGTTGTCATGTTATCATTTCCTATCTTAGATAATCCAGGAGATCTGCTTGGGACTGTTAGCTATGCCTCAAGTCCCACAAGAGTGGGACTTCCATACTGAAACCCAGAAATGAGGTGGGGCAACACAGGGCATCTAAAAACAATGGAAGAAGCTTCAGTTCTGGAATATCTCCCCTGATTTTGATCCATCCAATTAGTTTCTAAATATGATAAACTACTTGACACAACCAGTTGTTCTTCAATCTCTTGCAATGTGGTGTGCCTTTGACCACTTTCCATACAAACAGGAGAGGTGGAGTAAGCCCATTCTGAGCCTTGTCCTTTTTTTGAGTCACTTCCCTTCACGAAAGACTTTTCTCCATAACATTCTTTTCAGGGCAGATGTCACCTCCTGGTTCCGAAGAGTGTAGATCAAGGGGTTCAGAGCTGGAGTGACAGCACTGTACAGGAGAGACACTGGCACATCTCTTTCCAGGGAGCTTCCTGAGGAGTGAGGAGCATAAGTGAAAAGCACTGGTATGTAAAGTAGTGCCACAATGGTGAGGTGGGAAGCACAAGTGGAGAAGGGCTTCCATCTGCCTTCCTGGGAACGGACTTTCTGGACAACAAAGGAGATGATGTAGAGGTAGGAGAGCACTGTGAGAATGAAGGGGCCTAAAACAATACTTGTGGTGACGATGTTGAGAAGGCTCATGTTGAGGCTGGTATTACTGCAGGCCAAATTCAACAGTGGCTTGATGTCACAGAAGAAGTGGTGAATGTGGTTGCGGCCACAGAAACTGAGTTGAGAGGTCATGAGTGAGTGCATCAAGGCATGCACAAACCCAGCGGCCCAGCTGGCCCCAGCCAGCAGCAGACACGTCCGTGGGCTCATGACAAGGGCGTAGCGCAAAGGATTGCAAATGGCCACATAGCGGTCGTAGGCCATGGTGGCCAGGAGCACAGCCTCCGTACTGCCAAGGAAGTGGAAGAAGTGGAGCTGTGCCAAGCACCCACCAAAGGAGATGGGCTGGTGCCCAGAGAGAAAGCCAGTCAGCATCTTGGGAACCGTGACAGTAGAGTAGAAAATGTCCAGGCAGGAGAGGTTCCCCAGGAAGAAGTACATTGGCGTGTGGAGCCGGGGCTCACCTATCACCACGGTCACAATGGCACCATTTCCCAGAAGACAGGTCAAGTAGAGCAACAGAAAGGTGAGGAAGCAAAAGGGCTGCAGCCCCTGGGCATCGGTGATGCCCAACAGGATGAACTCGCCCGCTCGTGTCTGGTTCCGCATTGCTGGAAGAAGAAGCAGCAAAGGGGAAATGTCAGGGTTCCACAGCTGACAGCAGTGACACAACGGCAAAACCCACTCGCTTCTCTGCTGCTTTAACACAAAGAGATGCAGAAACAAGCAAAACATAACCCATGCCACCAAACCTAAAAGCTGCACAGAGACTCGATGGAGAAAAACCACTTTCCTGCAACCTCCCCCACTTTCTGCCTAGAGCAAAGAGAAGAGTATGCCAGAGGGGAAAATGTGAACATAAAAGGCTGTCTTTTTGTTGAGCAGCAGCACATGAATGGGGCAAAAGTCAGCAGCTCCCCTCCCACAACACCAAGGTGGAGCCAGACTGAGTTTGCAGGAGCTGAGTTAATGCTGCAGGTTGCAGACACACTGGCTCATCACAAGAGAACACAGCCAGCTCAGTCAGCATCGCTGCTCTTCTAAAATGCAGTGAGCACTCACAGCTTTCACTCTTTCCTGCTCCAGATGGGATGTGTATTGCTCTGGGTTTGTCCAACCATCTGCAGTGAGGAACAAAGTCCTGAGATTGTGTTGCTAGGGCAGGTAGGCACAGGCATTTCCAGCTTACAATACAGACTGCAAATTCTCTGAGAAGGAATTAACCCACCCATTGTAGTCAGACTCCCTTGACCTGTTGTTTCAGCATGAAAACAATAAACACACATAAAACTTCTAAACTGATTTCATAGCAGAGGAATGTGAGCACATAGCCTAAAGGCAATTTGTGCACAGAGGCATCATCTCTGCACAGCTGGTCGTTTTTCTCTGAATAAACTTCCAGCCTGATCTTTGAGTAAGCTCTGTTGGAAATGTTAGAATTGATAATATCATGGGAGTCTCAAATTTTTTGTCACCTGTGTTGGAAGAGTTATAGCTGTAGTTCTCCATGAAAGGCAAATGCTCCCATCTCTGACACGGTACTTGCTGCCTTCAGGGACCAAAGCCCTCCTCACCAAAATCCACCTGCAGAAAGACATCACTCTGTTCAGGTCTGCCCCCCAACCTCCTCTGATGCTGCCTGATTCTTTTCTTACTCAGCCACAGCTGACCTGACCCCTTTCCCCTGTTCCTCCTCAACATTTTTCCTCTCTTCCTATCACTTCCCTTCTGTTCCACAGATGCTGGCTGATACTTTCTGCCATTGGCTGACCAACACATCCAGTCAATGTCCTGATGTCCTTGACTGTATTTTAAGCCTCCTGCTTAAATTGAAATGCAAAGAAAACACTTTGCATGCTGAAGCTTGCTATTTCCTACTGTAAAAACACTACAATATAATAGGAAAAAGCCCCACCTCACTGCTGATCAGCATGTTTCTCCTGGTAGTAAGGCGCCCTGATAGTCAGCTGGACAGAAAAGCTGAGCACAAGCCAGTTTATTTTGTGGAGTGAAAAGACCGATGGTTTCTGCTCCTTTCTTCTTCCCTGTCTCCTTGGCATTCCTCTGTCTGAGGAATTAATACTGCAGCCCTGAGGACAGTGACTGGTGTGAGTCTGCAGGGGCTTGTAGGTAGCCTGGTGGAAGCAAGGTGGAAGCTTTATATCTTTATATCATGTCCAGAATGTTCAACAGATCAGCAACATCACAGGGGCAGTAAAAGTCCTATTGCTTTGATCAGTCTCCTGGGATGGGATTGGTGAATCAGTGGTGTGCTCACAGCAACAAGTGTTCCCTGAACATCGTGTATAGATGAGCCTCCTGCAGATCAGCAGACAAAAACTAAAGCAGCCCATGGAGACCAGCAAAAGAGGAATTCACTCACTATTTCCTGTCGTCAGGCAGATGCCTGGGCCCTTCCTGGGATGCAGGGGCTCAGCATTCCATGAGCTTTTATTGCTGATCATGACATCATACAGTATGGAACAAGCCCTTGGCAGTTTGGGTCAGCTGTCTTCCCATGTCCCTTTCCAGCCTCTTCCCTGCTTCCAGCCTCCCAGTCTATGCAGGGGGTGGGACTGGAGAGAAAGGACTGACTCTGTTCAGCAATAGCCACAAAGCAAGAAAACAGGCTGGACTTGGGGAAATTCCATTACTTTGGGGCAGAGGGAAGTGCCAGGCTATCACCTTTCTTTGATGGAGGGGGATATCATGGAACAGATCCTCCTGGACAACATGTTGGAGCACATGAGGGATGAGTGCCTGATCCGGGACAGCCAGCACGGCTTCACCACGGGAAGGTCGTGCCTCACCAACCTGGTGACCTGTGCTGGAGTGACAGAACTGGGGGATAAAGGGAAGGCGACCGATGTCATCTACCTGGACTTGTGAAGGCCTTTGACACAGTCCCCCACACATCCTTATCTCTAACTGGAGAGATGTGGATTTGATGGGTGGGACCATCCAGTGGAAAAGAAACTGGTTGACAGGACGTAGACAAAGGGGGGTGGTCAGTGGGTCTGTGTCCAGGTGGAGGCCGGTGACGAGCGGGGTCCCCCAGGGGTCTGTCTGGGGACTGGTGCTCTTTAACATCTTGATCAATGATGGGATTGAGTGCACCCTCAGCAAATTTGCAGGTGACACCAAGCTGAGTGGTGTGGTTGACACCACAGAAGGACAGGAGCCACACAGAGAGATCTTGACAGGCTGGAAAGGTGCCCTGGGTGAACCTAATGAGGTTCAACACTGCCAAGTGTCAGGTCTTGCACTTGGGCCGGAGGAATCCCAGACACAGATACAGGCTGGGAGAGGAGGTCCTGGAGAGCAGCCCTGCTGAGAAGGACCTGGGGGTTCTGGTGGGGGAGAACCTTCCCCTGAGCCAGCAGTGGCTCTGGCAGCTCGGGAGGGCGATGGGATCCTGGGCTCCATCAGCAGAGGGGTGGCAGCAGGGACAGGGAGGGGATTGTCCCTCTCTGCTCTGCCCTGGGGAGGCCCCAGCTGGAGTCCTGTGTCCAGAGCTGGGGCCCCAGGACAAGGAAGATGTGGGGCTGGTGGAGAGGGGTCAGAGGAGCCACGGAGATGCTCAGAGGGCTGGAGCAGCTCCCCTCCAGAGAGAGGCTGAGGGAGCTGGGCTGGGTCAGCCTGGAGAAGAGAAGGCTGTGGGGGGACCTCATTGCAGCCTGCCAGTCCCTGAAGGGAGCAGAGACACAGGAAGGGAATCAGCTTGTTCAAGGGCAGCCAGGGGCAGGACAAGGGGGCTGGGGTGAAGCTGGAGGAGGGAAGGGTTAGAGGAGATCTTAGGGGGAAGTTCTTTGCAGAGAGAGTGGGGAGGGGCTGGCAGGGGCTGCCCAGAGAGGGGGTGGGTGCCCCGTCCCTGGGGGTGTTGAAGGCCAGGTTGGCTGGGGCCCTGGGCAACCTTGTGTAGCTCCAGGCCTGGAGGTTGGTGTCCCTGCCTGTGGCAGGGGGTTGGAGCTCTGTGACCCTTGGGGTCCCTTCCAACCCAGACCAGGCTGGGATTCTGGGATTCTATGACAAGAAATTCATAATACACTTTTCAATTATCCCTCCACTGAGCCAGCTTTATTTATTTGTTTGCAAGGCCAGAGTCACAACAAGGGTAATTATTTCCAATATACTGAGTAAAAAGGCCAGATATCTTATGGGTTTAACTGGAAAGAATTGCTGAAAGACTGCAGATCTCTTCTAAAGGCATTTTGCTTCATTCACAACAAACTCCAGTCATTTTATTGTTTTCTTTCTTGTTATTATGGGAACACTTACACTCTGTGCAGCTCCAAGGAGGTCGGAGGGAACCTGGAAGGTTCACCTGGAAGGAGAAAATACGGCCATCTGCTTCCTAAGTAACCCCTTGTCAATGCATCTCCTCAGGCTTTGCTTGAATTCCTGATTGCGCAAGGTGTAGATGATGGGGTTGAGCATGGGGGTGACAACGGTGTAAGACAGGGAGACCATTCTCTTCATGTTGGATGAGAGGCTGGACCTGGGTCGCAGGTGAATGATGCCAGTTGTGCTGTAGAAAAGAGTCACTACCACCAGGTGAGCTGCACAGGTGGAAAAGGCACGCCTCTGGCCCACAGCCGAGGGTATCTGAAGAACAGCATGGATAATGCAAAGGTAAGAGATGGCTACCAGGAGAAAGGGAATCATCACTATTATGACAGTAACTATCAAAACCAGTAGTTCAAACAAGGCTGTGTCTGCACACACCAGCTTCAGCACAGGGGAAATATCACAAAAGAAATCATCGACCCTGTTGCTCCCACAGAAGGGCAAGAGAAACAACCACGTGGTGAAGCCCAGAGCCACAGGGACACCAGACAGCCAAGACCCAAGAGCCATCCTGAAGCAGTGATCCCTGCTCATCATGGTGGCATAATGCAGTGGGTGGCATATGGCCACTTGCCGGTCGTAAGCCATCACACCTAAGAGGAAACACTCACAGGTGACAAAAAGAATGACACAGCTGAGCTGCAAGGCACAAGCTGTGAAGGAAACCGTGTTTCTCTCCACCAGCAGAATCGCAAGCATCTTGGGGACAATGCTCAGGCTGTAGCAAATCTCTGTCAAGGCCAGATTCTTTAGGAAGTAGTACATAGGCACGTGTAGGACGGGGTCAGTGGTGGTGATCACAACAATTAGAGAGTTGCCTACCAAGGTGGCCAGGAACATGATGGATACCAGCATGGAAAAGAGGAGATGCACCTTTCCTTGGAAGACAAACCCCAGAAGTAAGAAGTGAGTAGTGACGGATTGGTTTCCCGGCTTCATTTCCTCAGCAGGTCTCATCCTAAAAGAGAAAAGCACCATGCTACAATAGCATCAGTGGCTTGGGAGAGACGTGTGGCCCCAGGAATAGCCAGAGCTGCAAGCAAAATGGGCTTTAAAACATGAGGTGGCATGAGATTGGACAATGTCCCCCGCTGTCAAAACAGTCTCAGCTGGGGAACCTTTACAAGGTCATCTTCAACAGGCTGAGGCTGGGACTCGCCTTCTCTCAGTTGGCTGAACAGAACAGAAGGCATCAAACTTTCAAATGCCCGTTCTGTGGGGACTTTATAGAGAAAGAAATGGATACCTCCAAAGGGAAAGCCCCCTTAGCAAAAGAGTCGTCTCTCTGATGAGACAGAAGAATTTCACGTGGGATGGGCTGCACGTCTCTCAGGTAACTTCAGCATCTCCTTGTTCACAGGCATCTGAGTGTCAGCCAGTCCTCCTGCAGTCACTTTGTAGTTCCCAAGCTGGAATCACTTTCTATTTCATGGGCAGACATGGAACACAAGACAGAAGTACAACGACTTTCCTCCAGAGAGGAGTGTCCGGGAGTGCCCGGACTGACAGCAATCAAAAGGTATTGTGAGTATTATAGATACAGTGACCCAACTGTGGGATTGCTGGAGTTATCTGCAATCCATTTCGTTATCAGTGCTCTAAGCTGGGTGAGAGGGAGATGCCATGGCTTTCAACCTAACGGTTTGACTCAAGCTGAAGTCACCTGCCTACCTGATCTCTGTCGTTAATTCTGCAAAAGCACAACCCCAACCAACACGAGTTGAAACTGAGAACTGGGTTCACGTCCAGTTCCATTTGTTTCAGCAAATCCTCTGAAGTCCATGTTGCGAGTTTTCCTCTGAGCTGAGCTCTGGGCAGTAGAAAGATGCTCAGCATACAAACAGCTCTCCCCATCAAAGAGTTTGCCAGCATCTATGCAGAATTATTGGTCTGGAGAACTTCCTGGCCTGTTTCAGCCAAGCTAGAAGAATAGAGGCCTACCTTCCTTCCCCATTTCCTTCATTGGCATTGAGATAATGTGGCCCACAAGACTGGGAGTTTAGTTCAACTCTAAGAGAACTGAGGAGTAACATTGGCTTTGGGATTCCTGTGCCTGACAGTCGCCCTACCTGTAACCAAGACAATCCAAATTAGCTTCCTGAATGTGTAATTTTGGTACCGAGATGATGGTGGATGAGGTAATGGGTGATGAAGTTACCTGACCATGGCAGTCAACAACGCTGCTGCACAATGCTGCTGTACAGCCCTACCCCACCTTGAAAACAGGCCAAGGAATATTATTAAGCAGGTTGTTCTGGGCAGGGGAATTACATTGCATAAAGCTGCTGATACTGCACGTGCCCAGGAACACATGTGTGTGACCACTGATTCAATCACTGACTGTGCGGGATGGGGAGGAGAATATGCAGGTAACTTCCCAGAAAGATATGAACGTGTCTATCTGTGTTCTATATTCTATATAGAACCTATTTGTTCTCTATAACCTGTGTGCTTGTGGCTGTGTGGCATGCACGTTAGGCGGCGTCAGCCCCTGTGCATCCAGCGCTCCAACAAACAATGCCTGCCTTTTGCCACAACATTGGTGTTACGGGGTTTATTCATGGCTCCCGGGGACAGTATCCATCCATCCATCCATCCATCCATCCATCCATCCACCCACCCACCCACCTACCTAGATAGCTACCTGTGTGTGTAATAAACATTCCAAACTGATAATGAGAACAACTTGCTCAGACTTCCATGAAGACACATGCCTGTCCAGCAGGATTTTGGCTTCTGTCCACAGAGCTGTCAAACTGTATCGGTAATAACAAGAAAGAGGCTTCAGTTTTCACAGTCTTTGGGCTTGCAGGACTTCTGAAAATGCCTTTTTCTTTTCCTTAGCAATGATGAAAGGGAAACAGAGGAGAGGAGAAGCTGTGGACACTGTGATTCATCTGGTCAATGCATTTATCAGCAAAAGCAGCAGCTACAGATGCCAGAGTTTCCTACAGACAATAGAAAGCAGCAAGGATACTGTCAGCACAATCAGTGTTTCTCCACCATAGATGCCTAAGGTGAGATGAATTGCTGATTCCAGCAAGGTGCCTGTTTCTCTGGGGTGAGTGAGTGAGTAACTGAGATGTAAAACTCTGCACTGCTGGTGCCTAAAGGCAGGTGGGACGGATTCCTCTTGAATAGCCCAAGAGCAGCTCCAGGCTCCCGTTAGAGAAACAAGCCACAGAAATGCCCTAATGTCTTGGCTTTCCCTTAGGAACCAACAAAGAATGAGACAGAACAATTGAAATATTACCTTACATTGCTAAAACTGGTAGAGTGTTCTCTCTCTGTTCAGTAGAGGCAATAATTCCAAAGGCAGAGAGGAAGAGAACTTGTGAATGGAGCAGCAAAACAAAAAGCAGAAATCGCTTTGGTTTCTGCTGCAGGAGGCAGCATCTGCTCTCAGCTTCCAAAGGCTCCCACAGCTAGTGGGTGGAGGTATTTGAATGTTCATGTGCTCCCAGTAGGATCGGGTCTGCAGGGAGCAACTTTGGGCTGAAATTAAATCATGAGATCAACTGATCATTAAAGATCATGAAAAACACTTGAGGAATGTAGAGCTTTGTGGTAAGATAGTGATTTATTACATACCCCCAGGCATGGTGCACAATAGTATGATACCAGCTGTTGTTAGAAACATTTTTCCTTTTGTTTCTGTTTTGTCCACTTTAATCTCAAAAGATTCTTCTCTTTAGATAGATGTCTGCTGGTCATCTGAAGCACTCCCCTTGATGGTATGGTAACTCAGCATAAGACGCAGGTGCAACAACATGTGAGGTGAACTCAAGACAAATCAAACAAGTGAAATGAGAAGTTGTGTGAGAGCATCACAGCTGGAAAAGGTCACAGAGGTGCCACTGATGTTCTCCTGTTGCAAAAGGGTTCAGACTTGAGCCCCAGCTCCTCAACTGCACGCTGAGTATAGCAGGATCTTGTCCTGCTTCTGGTCTGCCATGAGCTACGTGGCTTCCTCATTTGTGTCAATTCTCTCATTCTCCTGGTTGTGTGAATGCAAATAGCCTCAGCCAGGTGTGGTGGCCTGGCTTTGGCTGGCTGACTGGCTTCCAGACAGCTGCTCTCACTCTGCCTCCTCAACAGCCCAGGACAGGACAGGACAGGACAGAACATAAGATGAAATAACCACTTGCCTCTGCTGTTCCTTCCTCCTAATGCTTTCACCTGCTCCACTGTGGGTCCTCTCTGGGGCTGCAGTCCTTCACAATAAGCTTTCTGTAAGCTGCAGTTCCCTGTTCCTAAAACCCTGCCAAATGCACCCAAGATACCAGGAATTGCATAACTGTCCTTTCCTATTTGTAGTACAGCATCTCTTTCTTTTGAATTTTCTTTCTAATCTTTCCAAGCCTGACCTTTGCTGTTGAAAAGAATGAAACTGCCCAGGAAAGCACATCTTGCTTTCAAGCACAGATGAAGCCTTCTTACACAAACACAACCTCTGCTAGCTTTGTTCAATGGCCCACGATTACTCACTATGTGTGGGGGAGAATGTCACACTTTCCAAAGGAGAACCAGAGTGTTGGGGGGAGCTGGGCTGCAGGGTCTTCAGGCTCCATCCCAGCATAACACACAAACAGAACTAGAACGGGTCTCCAAGGATCAATTCCAGAATTCTAGTGAATGAGAGTAAACAGTGATGAGGATGTTCCTAGTCATGATCAGGATGTGAATTATTAAAAAAGAATAGGAGAATACGAAAGAACAGCTCAGAAACAATTTTATAACCCAAGAGGATTAGTTCTGTCATGAAATGCTGTGGTGGTTTGGCCCTAGCTAGAGGCCAAATGCCCACCAAAGCCACTCGCTCACCCCTTTTTCTCCCCTTTTTGGCTGAAAAGTGGAGAAAATATATATCGTGAGGCATATGACTCGAGATAAGGCCAGAGGGATCACTCTCCAATTAGTGCAATGTGCAAAACAGACTCAGCACAGAATAAAGGAAAGTGATTTATTACTACTACAACACACCCAGTGAAACCACAGTTGGGTAATGAGAAGAGTTGCCAGGTCTTAAAGCACCTTCCCCCCACCCCTCCCTTCTTAGCAGACTTGAACTTCAATCCTGATTTTACTCCCTTAGTCCCCCCACCAACATGGCGCAGGGAAGGGCAGGGAATGGGCAGGGGGTTCCAGCGATTCCTCACAAGCTGCTTTCCTCCTCCAGATCTTAACACTTCTACTTCCTTCCCACCCCTCACCTCTTTCCACACGTGACTGTAATCATCAATTCCTTCTCTTCTTCCCCCCATTGCAGCACAGGGAGAGGCAGGAAATAGGGAGTGGGGGTTTTCAGTCTGACACACACACACACACACACACACACACACACACACACACACACACACACACACACACACACCCACACACACACACCCACACCCACACCCACACCCACACCCACACACACACACACACACACACACCCCCACACACCCACACCCACCCACCACCCACCCACCCACACACACACTTCCCTTGTGGCACCATGTGGTCCCACCCACACCAGAGTCGTATCCAGGAACTTCTCCTCTCCATCGGGGAGTCATCTCCTCACCACAGGCCTCTCAGCACAGGCCTCCCTTCCATCAGGGAGTCACCCCCTCACCACAGGCCTCTCAGCAGGCCTCCCTTCTGTGGGTGCTGATGTTCAGGCCCGGGCTCCCCTGGCCTGTCTCCCTGCAGAGTCACAAGTCCCCCGGCAAACCTGCTGAGGCCTGGATCAATCTCTTCACAGGACGTAGATGTCTCTGCTCCCTGTCCTCATCCATGGGCTGCGAGGGCACACACGCTTCACCATGGTCTTCACCATGAGCTCTCTTTCTGGCACTCAGAATACCTCATTCTTTCCCCTCCAACTCCTTCCAACCTGGCCTTGGTATCTGCACAGCTTGTTACACCTTCTCACTCCCTTCTCCGGCGGCCAAATGTGTCTGCCTGCAGTTTTTTTTCTCCTGTATGTGATTCCCAGAGGCGCTGTGACCATCGCTGATGGGCTCAGCCCTGGTCAGCAGCAACTCTGGCCTTGAATTGGCCAATGTTTACAGTCTGGGGCCTGCAGAGAGCTTCTGGCTGCTGCTTGCAGAAGCCACCTTGGCAGCACAGCTACGCAAAACTGCGACAAATACTGATGGTGTTTGTTGTCCATTCCTATGTGGTGTTAAGTTTTGGGCCCTCACAACCTAACAGATACTGAGATTCTGCAGTGTACCCAGAGAAGAGCCACATAGCTGGTCTAGAGAATAAGTTTTATGAGGAACAGGGATTTGAGGCTGTTTTATCTGGAGAAAAGGAAATTCAAGGGAGCCTTATCACTCTCCACAACTTCTTTACTTGCAAGTGCATTACAAGAGATTGTTACAATCTTTGTGTCTCAAGGTTAGTTGTTCCTCATGGCCAAAAGTGCTGAAAAGAGCAAGTGAGTGCTCAGGGATGGTGAAAAATTTAGACCAACAGGATGAGGTTTAATAACACCAAGTGTAGAGTGCTGCACATGGGACAGAACCCCATGCAGCACTACAGGCTTGGGGGAGACTGGCTGGAGAGCGGTCAGGCAGAGAAGGACCTGGGGGTGTTTGGTGACTGCTGACTGAATAGAGCCAGCAGTGTGACCAGGCGGCCAAGAAAGCCAAGGGGATCGTGGCTTGTGTCAAAAAGAGTGTGGCACTGAAAGAGTTGTCGGGACCTGGAACAGGCTGTCCAGGGAGGGGGTTGAGTCCCCATCCCTGGATGTGTTTAAAAAAAGAGTAGTTCAGGTACTTAGAGATACGGTTTAGCATAGGACAGGAATGGCTGGACTTGATCTTTAAGGTCTTTTCCAAACTTGCGATTCTGTGATTCTGTTTACGCTGCTGAATGCAGCCCAGGACACCATTGACCTTCTGGGGTGCAAATGCAACTTGTTGGGTCATGTTGAGCTAGTACTGCCAAGTCCTTCTCTGAAGGACTGCTCTCCTCAATTCTCTGCCCAACCTGTTGCTGTGCTTGGGATTGCTCCAATCCATGTGCAGGACCTTGCTGTCCAGAAATCAGACCTGTACCCGGGAGTTCGCCCTCCATTCTCTGCCTCTGTCAGCTCTGCCTCAAATCCTGCACAAAACACACACACACTTCTGTATTGGAAACCTGAAACAAGGTGGGGCACCGAAGGACATCCAAAATCACTAGAAGAAGCTTCAGTCCTTGCATATCTCCCCTGATTTTAATCAATGTAATTAACTTCTAAATGTGGAACAACAAGTAGTTCAGTGTCTTGCAATGCCTTTGACCTCTTGCCTTATAAACTGTAGCGGAGAAAGCCCATTCTGAGCCTTGTCCTTGTTTTAGTCACTTCCCTTCACGAAAGACTTTTCTCCATAACATTCTTTTCAGGGCAGATGTCACCTCCTGGTTCCGAAGAGTGTAGATCAAGGGGTTCAGAGCTGGAGTGACAGCACTGTACAAGACAGACACTGGCACATCTCTTTCCAGGGAGCTTCCTGAGGAAGGGTGTGCATAATTGAAAAGCGCTGGTATGTAAAGTAGTGCCACAATGGTGAGGTGGGAAGCACAAGTGGAGAAGGGCTTCCATCTGCCTTCCTGGGAATGGACTTTCTGGACAAGAAAGGAGATGATGTAGAGGTAGGAGAGCACTGTGAGAATGAAGGGGCCTAGAGCAATAGTTGGGGTGACGATGTTGAGGAGGCTCATGTTGAGGCTGGTATTACTGCAGGCCAAATTCAACAGTGGCTTGATGTCACAGAAGAAGTGGTGAATGTGGTTGCGGCCACAGAAACTGAGTTGAGAGGTCATGAGTGAGTGCATCAAGGCATGCACAAACCCAGCGGCCCAGCTGGCCCCAGCCAGCAGCAGACACGTCCGTGGGCTCATGACAAGGGCGTAGCGCAAAGGATTGCAAATGGCCACATAGCGGTCGTAGGCCATGGTGGCCAGGAGCACAGCCTCCGTACTGCCAAGGAAGTGGAAGAAGTGGAGCTGTGCCAAGCACCCACCAAAGGAGATGGGCTGGTGCCCAAAGAGAAAGCCAGTCAGCATCTTGGGAACCGTGACAGTAGAGTAGAAAATGTCCAGGCAGGAGAGGTTCCCCAGGAAGAAGTACATTGGCGTGTGGAGCCGGGGCTCACCTATCACCACGGTCACAATGGCACCATTTCCCAGAAGACAGGTCAAGTAGAGCAACAGAAAGGTGAGGAAGCAAAAGGGCTGCAGCCCCTGGGCATCGGTGATGCCCAACAGGATGAACTCGCCCGCTCGTGTCTGGTTCCGCATTGCTGGAAGAAGAAGCAGCAAAGGGGAAATGTCAGGGTTCCACAGCTGACAGCAGTGACACAACGGCAAAACCCACTCGCTTCTCTGCTGCTTTAACACAAAGAGATGCAGAAACAAGCAAAACATAACCCATGCCACCAAACCTAAAAGCTGCACAGAGACTCGATGGAGAAAAACCACTTTCCTGCAACCTCCCCCACTTTCTGCCTAGAGCAAAGAGAAGAGTATACCAGAGGGGAAAATGTTAACATAAAACCTTCCATCTGTGCAGAACCACAGCCCATGTAAGCTATAAAACATTGCTGCTTCTTCACCTTCAGCCACATTCATCCTTCTGTAACTTCCTGCTACAACCTTTGATCTCATCCAGAAAGCTTCTAACTCCCAATGTGAATCACTCCTGAGGGTTTGTTTCTACCCTTGTGCCTACAGTTCAGTAAGCCAACTCCAACTTTCACTTTTCTGGTCATTACCATCTCTGCCAGACAGGTTTTTGATTGTGCAATTTCCATTTCTTAACAAAAACCAGAAGATGCTCCCAGCAACCACACAATCATCCACCTGTCTTTTGTCTGGTGCTGAGAGGGGAGAGGATGCCTTGGCATGTGATCTGCCATTGGACCATCTCCTTTGCCTAAAGGCTGTCTTTTTGTTGAGCAGCAGCACATGAATGGGGCAAAAGTCAGCAGCTCCCCTCCCACAACACCAAGGTGGAGCCAGACTGAGTTTGCAGGAGCTGAGTTAATGCTGCAGGTTGCAGACACACTGGCTCATCACAAGGGAAGCCGATTGTACTGCCCACCAAGAGAACACAGCCAGCTCAGTCAGCATCGCTGCTCTTCTAAAATGCAGTGAGCACTCACAGCTTTCACTCTTTCCTGCTCCAGATGGGATGTGTATTGCTCTGGGTTTGTCCAACCATCTGCAGTGAGGAACAAAGTCCTGAGATTGTGTTGCTAGGGCAGGTAGGCACAGGCATTTCCAGCTTACAATACAGACTGCAGATTCCTCAGGACGAGTGGTGCTGATTAATGTTCAGGAATACAACTAATGACAAAACATCACTTCCAAAGTATTCCCTGTAAAGAGTTAGGAAGTTCTGTTGGAAACATTGGTATTGATAGATTATAGACTTACCAAAATATCATTCACCTGTGTTGGAAGAGTTATAGCTGCAGTTCCCCATGACAGGCAAATGCTCCCATCTCTGACACGGTACTTGCTGCCTTCAGGGACCAAAGCCCTCCTCACCAAAATCCACCTGCAGAAAGACATCACTCTGTTCAGGTCTGCCCCCCAACCTCCTCTGATGCTGCCTGTTTCTTTGCTTAGTCAGCCACAGGTGACCTAGTCCCTTTCCCCTGTTCCTCCTCAACATTTTTCTTCTCTTCCTTTCACTTCCCTTCTGTTCCACAGATGCTGGCTGATACTTTGTGTGACTGGCTGACCAACACATCCAGTCCAAGAGAAATAGTTATCCCAAAGTGCTTTTCTGTATTTTAAGCCTCCTGCTTAAATAGAAATATAAATAAAACACTTGCATGCAGAGACTTGCCTATTTTTCCAACTGTAAGAACACTACTACAACATTAAAGTAAAAAGATACTTCTGTGCAAGCCTCCCCTCACTACCAATCAGCATGTTTCTCCATGTGGCAAGGCATTCTGAAAGTCAGCGAGGAAGCAATGTTGAACACAAGCCAATTCTATTTGTTTTGTGGAGTGCAAAGACTGATGGTTTCTGCTCCTTTCTTCTTCCCTGTCTCCTTGGCATTCCTCTGTCTGAGGAATTAGTTCTGCAGCCCTGAGGACAATGACTGGTGTGAGTCTGCAGGGGCTTGTAGGTAGCCAGGTGGAAGCAAGGTGGAAGCTTTGCAAACAGGACCATACATCTCTGATGACCTAGGTAGAGGGGGAAGAAGTCTTTATATCATGTCCAGAATGTTCAACAGATCAGCAACATCACAGGGGCAGTAAAAGTCCTCTTGCTTTGATCAGTCTCCTGGGAAGGGATTGGTGAATCAGTGGTGTGCTCAGAGCAACAAGTGTTCCCTGAACATCATGCATAGATGAGCCTCCTGCAGATCAGCAGACACCAACCAAAGCAGTCCATGGAGACTAGCTAATAGCAATAGCAACTACAAAAAGAATAATACACCAATACACTACCACCCCTAAGGAAAAAAACAACAAAGCAAACAGTGCAGAGAGCTTTGGGCTGAAATTTCCACTGGCAGTCAAGCATGGGCGTCTGGTCAAGGACCTTTTTCAGTGTGATATGAAAAGGAGGCAGGTACTTACAGGGAATATAAACAAACCAGCACAATGTGAACAAGTTAGGCAACTATTTGCTTGCCACCTTCTCCCTAATTGATGTTAGAAAAGGAAATATTTTACCCTAGTTTTTTTTCACCAGATAATTATTTGTCATTCATTGAAGTTAAACTAGTAGGAGCTGTGGTAGAGAGGTCTTCAGATATATCTGGGTGGACTAGAGAGCTGGGCAATCATCAACCACATGAAATTTAACAAGAGCAAGTTCAGGATTCTCCACCTGGGATAAAGTAATCCTGGTTCTATATACAAACTGTGGGATCAAAGGCTGGAGAGCAGCTCTGCAGAAAGAGATCTGGGGATTGGGTTGATGGCAAGTTGGACAAGAGTCAGTGGTTTGCCCGGGCAGCCAAAGGGGCAAATCGTCCCCTGGGGTGCACCAAGCACAGCATGGTAGCTGGTTCAGGGGGGTGATAATCCCCCAAGGAGCACTGGACAATGCTCTTAGTCATTTGACTTAGTTTTACTTAGTCCTGCAAGGAGCAGGGAGTTGTACTTGATGATTCTTCTCCTTCCCTTCCAACTTGAGATATTCTTTGATTCTGTGATTTGTTTTCAAATGAACCTACCTCTGCTTCTTGAAAGATCTTTGGTTTATTGTTTTGAAAAATTATTTTCTTAAAGGGAAAGAATACACAGAAAATATTCCAATAATGCTAAAAATATAAAAAATAAGTTAAAACACTAATGCTGAGTTCAGAAAATGTTTTGATTTTACCAAATAACCTTTTCTTGCTATTTCGTTTTTATTGTAGTGGTTGTTTAAATCTGTTCTTGCTGGTTCAGATCTTCTCAATACTTCTTACTAGGGGTTTTTATTCACCAGGCCAAAAAAAACCCTAATCATCCACACATAGACAGTTAAAAGTATCTTTCTCTGGAAACTCGACAGTTTCTGTTTAAAGGCAATCACAAATGGTTCTATAAAAAGATGTAAATCCTGACCAGGTATGTTGGTGTTGGCAAGGATAACCTGGTGCAAACAACCTTCTCTAGCATGGGCTGTCTCTATGCCATGATTCTTTCAGGGAACAGTCCACTTTGGGGACCTAGGTCAGTCAGAAGTGTCCCTGACAGGTCAGATTTTGCTGCCATGCCATTAGACTTACATGTGTTCGGGTCATCCAGCTCTGTCTTGTGACACTGCTGGGCCTGGCAGGGTTTGCTCCCACCCTCATACATAAATAAGCTATGTCACTTCAACAAGAAGCATAACCCTAAAATTATTTTTTCCCTGCTGTAGGTCTGTATTTCTTTAAATACAAATGGTTGTTACAGGTTTTTCTTGTTTGTCAAACAAACCCCTCCCATCCCCTAACCACCAAACCAAAGATCTCTACAGTTTCCTTTCATATTGAGATGACTTGGGTTTCTCTTGCAACAGCAGTGAGGTGGTTGTGACATCATCCTCCCCGGTGCCTCAAGGGTTCCTAGCCTCTACTTGCCTTTTCATTGCACACCTCCAGCGCCTGGAGCATGTGTGTGCATGCATTTGTGTGAGTGGGAGTGGTCTGGATCAGCCACATGGGTATATCCCCTAAAGCATCTGGCTGGCGGTTTGCATGATTAAAGTTCATGTTAGAAGTTATTGTTTTTAAAATATTCATACCCTGTCTGAGCATGCAGAGATGCAGTTGTGAAAGCCAAAGCTGAAATCAAATTGTATCTGGACAGGGATTTCAAAGACAGCACAAAGGTGCTTCTGTCAGTACGTATGTGAGAAAGGCAAAATGTGGGGCCCAAGCTGAGCGAGCTGTGGGACCTAGTGACACAGGATGCAGAAAAAGCTGATGTGCTGAATGATGCCTTTGCCTTGGTGTCACAGTTTTGCCTGGCTGGGTTCTGGTGGAGCAGGGGGGCTGCAGGGGTGGCTGCTGCAAGGAGCAGCCAGAAGCTCTCTGCAGCCCCACAGAGCAAACACCGGCCGGCTCCAGGCCGGAGTCGCTGCTGACCAAGGCCGAGTCCATCAGTGACGGTCACAGCGCCTCTGGGAGTCACAGGGAGGAGAAAAAATCCACAAGCAGCTGCTTTGTGCCCCCAGAGAAGGGAGTGAGGAGATGTGAGGAGCTGTGCAGGCACCAAGGCCGGGGAATTGGGGATGAGGCGCCCCAGGTGCCGCAGAGTAAGATTCCCCTGCAGCACGTGAAGGAGACCATGGTGGAGTGGGTGTCCCTCTGCAGCCCATGAGTAATGATGGGGACCAGAGATCCATCTACAGCCCATGGATGACCCCACGCCGGATTGGGTGAAACACCTGAAGGACTCTGTGACCCCATAGGAAGCCTGCATTGGAGCAAGTTCCTGGGAACAAAACTTGCAGCCCATGAAGAGACCGACCCATGCTGCAGCAGGTTTGCTGGGGGACCTGTGGGGGACCAGGCTGGGGAAGTCTGGGCCTGAAGGTCAGCACCCGTGGAAGGAAACTGTGCTGAGGCAGGTGGTGAGGAGATGACTCCCAGATAGAAAGGACTCACATTGGAGAAGTTTTTGGAGGACTGCCTCCTGCGGGTGGAACCCCATGGTGCAGCAGGGGAAGGGGGTGTGGAATGCCCCTCCCCAGCGAAGAAGTGAAGGACTGCAGCCCCAGAGAGGACCCACAGTGGAGCAGGTGAAAGCATTAGGGGGAAGGAACAGCAGAGGCAAGTGGTTAATTCATCTTATGTTCTGTCCTGTCCTATCCTGTCCTGTCCTGTTGAGGAGGCAGAGTGAGAGCAGCTGTCTGGAAGCCAGTCAGCCAGCCAAAGCCAGGCCACCACACCTGGCTGAGGCTATTTGCATTCACACAACCAGGAGAATGAGAGAATTGACACAAATGAGGAAGCCACGTAGCTCATGGCAGACCAGAAGCAGGACAAGATCCTGCTATACTCAGCGTGCAGTTGAGGAGCTGGGGCTCAAGTCTGAACCCTTTTGCAACAGGAGAACATCAGTGGCACCTCTGTGACCTTTTCCAGCTGTGATGCTCTCGCACAACTTCTCATTTCACTTGTTTGATTTGTCTTGAGTTCACCTCACATGTTGTTGCACCTGCGTCTTATGCTGAGTTACCATACCATCAAGGGGAGTGCTTCAGATGACCAGCAGACATCTATCAAGTATTTTTCATGATCCTTTGAAAGTCTCTTCAGCTACTAGGAAACTAACATATGTCCAGCTGCATTTTTTTCTCTAACCTTAGTGAACTAGATAAGATGGATCAGGGAATGTCCCATTAGCACTGTTAGCAATCGTCCAAGTAACTTGTACAGCTCTGAGGATGTGGAAGGAAACTTTGCTTATTCTCAGACTGCTAGTATGTCCTAAAACATACAGCACATTTGTGTAGAAGATGGATAAAAAAAGATCTTTTAACTGATCTTTAATGATCAGTTGATCTCATGATTTAATTTCAGCCCAAAGTTGCTCCCTGCAGACCCGATCCTACTGGGAGCACATGAACATTCAAATACCTCCACCCACTAGCTGTGGGAGCCTTTGGAAGCTGAGAGCAGATGCTGCCTCCTGCAGCAGAAAACAAAGCGATTTCTGCTTTTTGTTTTGCTGCTCCATTCACAAGTTCTCTTCCTCTCTGCCTTTGGAATTATTGCCTCTACTGAACAGAGAGAGAACACTCTACCAGTTTTAGCAATGTAAGGTAATATTTCAATTGCTCTGTCTCATTCTTTGTTGGTTCCTAAGGGAAAGCCAAGACATTAGGGCATTTCTGTGGCTTGTTTCTCTAACGGGAGCCTGGAGCTGCTCTTGGGCTATTCAAGAGGAATCGGTCCCACCTGCCTTTAGGCACCAGCAGTGCAGAGTTTTACATCTCAGTTACTCACTCACTCACCCCAGAGAAACAGGCACCTTGCTGAAATCAGCAATTCATCTCACCTTAGGCATCTATGGTGGAGAAACACTGATTGTGCTGACAGTATCCTTGCTGCTTTCTATTGTCTGTAGGAAACTCTGGCATCTGTAGCTGCTGCTTTTGCTGATAAATGAATTGACCAGATGAATCACAGTGTCCACAGCTTCTCGTCTCCTCTGTTTCCCTTTCATCGTTGCTAAGGAAAAGAAAAAGGCATTTTCAGAAGTCCTGCAAGCCCAAAGACTGTGAAAACTGAAGCCTCTTTCTTGTTATTACCGATACAGTTTGACAGCTCTGTGGACAGAAGCCAAAATCCTGCTGGACAGGCACGTGTCTTCATGGAAGTCTGAGCAAGTTGTTCTCATTATCAGTTTGGAATGTTTATTACACACACAGGTAGCTATCTAGGTAGGTGGGTGGGTGGGTGGATGGATGGATGGATGGATGGATGGATGGATGGATGGATGGATGGATGGATGGATACTGTCCCCGGGAGCCATGAATAAACCCCGTAACACCAATGTTGTGGCAAAAGGCAGGCATTGTTTGTTGGAGCGCTGGATGCACAGGGGCTGACGCCGCCTAACGTGCATGCCACACAGCCACAAGCACACAGGTTATAGAGAACAAATAGGTTCTATATAGAATATAGAACACAGATAGACACGTTCATATCTTTCTGGGAAGTTACCTGCATATTCTCCTCCCCATCCCGCACAGTCAGTGATTGAATCAGTGGTCACACACATGTGTTCCTGGGCACGTGCAGTATCAGCAGCTTTATGCAATGTAATTCCCCTGCCCAGAACAACCTGCTTAATAATATTCCTTGGCCTGTTTTCAAGGTGGGGTAGGGCTGTACAGCAGCATTGTGCAGCAGCGTTGTTGACTGCCATGGTCAGGTAACTTCATCACCCATTACCTCATCCACCATCATCTCGGTACCAAAATTACACATTCAGGAAGCTAATTTGGATTGTCTTGGTTACAGGTAGGGCGACTGTCAGGCACAGGAATCCCAAAGCCAATGTTACTCCTCAGTTCTCTTAGAGTTGAACTAAACTCCCAGTCTTGTGGGCCACATTATCTCAATGCCAATGAAGGAAATGGGGAAGGAAGGTAGGCCTCTATTCTTCTAGCTTGGCTGAAACAGGCCAGGAAGTTCTCCAGACCAATAATTCTGCATAGATCCTGCAAACCCTTTGATGGGGAGAGCTGTTTGTATGCTGAGCATCTTTCTACTGCCCAGAGCTCAGCTCAGAGGAAAACTCGCAACATGGACTTCGGAGGATTTGCTGAAACAAATGGAACTGGACGTGAACCCAGTTCTCAGTTTCAACTCGTGTTGGTTGGGGTTGTGCTTTTGCAGAATTAACGACAGAGATCAGGTAGGCAGGTGACTTCAGCTTGAGTCAAACCGTTAGGTTGAAAGCCATGGCATCTCCCTCTCACCCAGCTTAGAGCACTGATAACGAAATGGATTGCAGATAACTCCAGCAATCCCACAGTTGGGTCACTGTATCTATAATACTCACAATACCTTTTGATTGCTGTCAGTCCGGGCACTCCCGGACACTCCTCTCTGGAGGAAAGTCGTTGTACTTCTGTCTTGTGTTCCATGTCTGCCCATGAAATAGAAAGTGATTCCAGCTTGGGAACTACAAAGTGACTGCAGGAGGACTGGCTGACACTCAGATGCCTGTGAACAAGGAGATGCTGAAGTTACCTGAGAGACGTGCAGCCCATCCCACGTGAAATTCTTCTGTCTCATCAGAGAGACGACTCTTTTGCTAAGGGGGCTTTCCCTTTGGAGGTATCCATTTCTTTCTCTATAAAGTCCCCACAGAACGGGCATTTGAAAGTTTGATGCCTTCTGTTCTGTTCAGCCAACTGAGAGAAGGCGAGTCCCAGCCTCAGCCTGTTGAAGATGACCTTGTAAAGGTTCCCCAGCTGAGACTGTTTTGACAGCGGGGGACATTGTCCAATCTCATGCCACCTCATGTTTTAAAGCCCATTTTGCTTGCAGCTCTGGCTATTCCTGGGGCCACACGTCTCTCCCAAGCCACTGATGCTATTGTAGCATGGTGCTTTTCTCTTTTAGGATGAGACCTGCTGAGGAAATGAAGCCGGGAAACCAATCCGTCACTACTCACTTCTTACTTCTGGGGTTTGTCTTCCAAGGAAAGGTGCATCTCCTCTTTTCCATGCTGGTATCCATCATGTTCCTGGCCACCTTGGTAGGCAACTCTCTAATTGTTGTGATCACCACCACTGACCCCGTCCTACACGTGCCTATGTACTACTTCCTAAAGAATCTGGCCTTGACAGAGATTTGCTACAGCCTGAGCATTGTCCCCAAGATGCTTGCGATTCTGCTGGTGGAGAGAAACACGGTTTCCTTCACAGCTTGTGCCTTGCAGCTCAGCTGTGTCATTCTTTTTGTCACCTGTGAGTGTTTCCTCTTAGGTGTGATGGCTTACGACCGGCAAGTGGCCATATGCCACCCACTGCATTATGCCACCATGATGAGCAGGGATCACTGCTTCAGGATGGCTCTTGGGTCTTGGCTGTCTGGTGTCCCTGTGGCTCTGGGCTTCACCACGTGGTTGTTTCTCTTGCCCTTCTGTGGGAGCAACAGGGTCGATGATTTCTTTTGTGATATTTCCCCTGTGCTGAAGCTGGTGTGTGCAGACACAGCCTTGTTTGAACTACTGGTTTTGATAGTTACTGTCATAATAGTGATGATTCCCTTTCTCCTGGTAGCCATCTCTTACCTTTGCATTATCCATGCTGTTCTTCAGATACCCTCGGCTGTGGGCCAGAGGCGTGCCTTTTCCACCTGTGCAGCTCACCTGGTGGTAGTGACTCTTTTCTACAGCACAACTGGCATCATTCACCTGCGACCCAGGTCCAGCCTCTCATCCAACATGAAGAGAATGGTCTCCCTGTCTTACACCGTTGTCACCCCCATGCTCAACCCCATCATCTACACCTTGCGCAATCAGGAATTCAAGCAAAGCCTGAGGAGATGCATTGACAAGGGGTTACTTAGGAAGCAGATGGCCGTATTTTCTCCTTCCAGGTGAACCTTCCAGGTTCCCTCCGACCTCCTTGGAGCTGCACAGAGTGTAAGTGTTCCCATAATAACAAGAAAGAAAACAATAAAATGACTGGAGTTTGTTGTGAATGAAGCAAAATGCCTTTAGAAGAGATCTGCAGTCTTTCAGCAATTCTTTCCAGTTAAACCCATAAGATATCTGGCCTTTTTACTCAGTATATTGGAAATAATTACCCTTGTTGTGACTCTGGCCTTGCAAACAAATAAATAAAGCTGGCTCAGTGGAGGGATAATTGAAAAGTGTATTATGAATTTCTTGTCATAGAATCCCAGAATCCCAGCCTGGTCTGGGTTGGAAGGGACCCCAAGGGTCCCAGAGCTCCAACCTCCTGCCACAGGCAGGGACACCAACCTCCAGGCCTGGAGCTACACAAGGTTGCCCAGGGCCCCAGCCAACCTGGCCTTCAACACCCCCAGGGACGGGGCACCCACCCCCTCTCTGGGCAGCCCCTGCCAGCCCCTCCCCACTCTCTCTGCAAAGAACTTCCCCCTAAGATCTTCTCTAACCCTTCCCTCCTCCAGCTTCACCCCAGCCCCCTTGTCCTGCCCCTGGCTGCCCTTGAACAAGCTGATTCCCTTCCTGTGTCTCTGCTCCCTTCAGGCACTGGCAGGCTGCAATGAGGTCCCCCCACAGCCTTCTCTTCTCCAGGCTGACCCAGCCCAGCTCCCTCAGCCTCTCTCTGGAGGGGAGCTGCTCCAGCCCTCTGAGCATCTCCGTGGCTCCTCTGACCCCTCTCCAACAGCCCCACATCTTCCTTGTCCTGGGGCCCCAGCTCTGGACACAGGACTCCAGCTGGGGCCTCCCCAGGGCAGAGCAGAGAGGGACAATCCCCTCCCTGTCCCTGCTGCCACCCCTCTGCTGATGGAGCCCAGGATCCCATCGCCCTCCAGAGCTGCCAGAGCCACTGCTGGCTCAGGGGAAGTTTCTCCCCACCAGAACCCCCAGGTCCTTCTCAGCAGGGCTGCTGTCCAGGAGCTCCTCTCCCAGCCTGTATCTGTGTCTGGGATTCCTCCAGCCCCAGTGCAAGACCTGACACTTGGCAGTGTTGAACCTCATTAGGTTCACCCAGGGCACCTTTCCAGCCTGTCGGGATCCCCCTGGGTGGCTCCTGTCCTTCTGTGGTGTCGACCACACCACTCAGCTTGGTGTCACCTGCAGACTTGCTGAGGGTGCACTCAATTCCATCATTGATCAAGATGTTAAAGAGCACCAGTCCCAAGACAGACCCCTGGGGGACCCTGCTCGTCACCGGCCTCCACCTGGACACAGACCCACTGACCACCCCCCTTTGTCTACGTCCTGTCAACCAGTTTCTTTTCCACTGGATGGTCCCACCCATCAAATCCACATCTCTCCAGTTAGAGATAAGGATGTGTGGGGGACTGTGTCAAAGGCCTTCACAAGTCCAGGTAGATGACATCGGTCGCCTTCCCTTTATCCCCCAGTTCTGTCACTCCAGCACAGGTCACCAGGTTGGTGAGGCACGACCTTCCCGTGGTGAAGCCGTGCTGGCTGTCCCGGATCAGGCACTCATCCCTCCTGTGCTCCAGCATGTTGTCCAGGAGGATCTGTTCCATGATATCCCCCTCCATCAAAGAAAGGTGATAGCCTGGCACTTCCCTCTGCCCCAAAGTAATGGAATTTCCCCAAGTCCAGCCTGTTTTCTTGCTTTGTGGCTATTGCTGAACAGAGTCAGTCCTTTCTCTCCAGTCCCACCCCTTGCATAGACAGGGAGGCTGGAAGCAGGGATGAGTCTGGAAAGGGACATGGGAGGGCAGCTGACCCAAACTGCCAAGGGCTTGTTCCATACTGTATGATGTCATGATCAGCAATAAAAGCTCATGAAATGCTGAGCCCCTGCATCCCAGGAAGGGCCCAGGCATCTGCCTGACGACAGGAAATAGTGAGTGAATTCCTCTTTTTGCTCACGTGTAGAGCTTTGGTACTCTTTCTACACTGTCATTACCTTGATCCATGAGCCTTTTCACTTTGATATATTCCCCACAGGGAGTGGACAGGGCAAGGGGTAGGATGCTTATACACTGCAGGAAATCTAAGACTGAACTGAGTCACTTGGCATTTTGTAATTCACCCACTCCCTCATACAAAGAGTTTTCCACTTTTACTTCTGTGTTAAATAAATATCTGGTGCCCTTATGAACATTCCTTCAGTTGAAAAATATACTCCCAAAGCTCCAGGTTGTGTTGTTCTGCTGGGGAGGAGCCTGATGTCCCTGCACCCCTCAAACCTTAAGTGAAAAACTGAAAGGTGGGTAGACAGAGAAGCATAAAAATCTGGCTGGTCCCATGGGAAAGAGGCCAGTCACTGCACTGTCTGCCTGAGCCCCGTGCATCATCTCTGCACGCTGCACCATCACCTTCTATCTTCCTATGAAATATTTTCTCAGCTACCAGTTTAACCTGGATGTCTGTGAGTGAAAACTGCTACCAGCTACTGGAGTCAGACAGAGGTTGTGTCCCCACTGCAGCCCATGGTGTCAGCTGCTGCAGTGAGAGTGTCCCAGAAGCAGAAGAGCCAACCCTGTCTTACAGCTGGAGTGGTACGTAGGGCAGCGAAATGCCTTTCATGCTCCCATATTTTGTGTGGTGCCTTCCACACCCTAAGGAAGGTCCCTTCCAGCCCTAACCATTCTATGATTCTTTGGAAGGGCAAGAATAAGGGTTTCTAGATGTATGCAAACAAAAGGAAGGCTAAGGAAAACCCACTGGTCAACAGGCAGCAGAACTCACGACCCAGGAAATTGGAAAGACTTTTTTGCCTTAGAATCCACTGGAAAAGCATGCCTGGTGGCTGACAAGTTCCCAAGTGTGTGGGAGTGAAGCAGCATTAGCAGGATGAGAACATCAGGACACTTAGGTCAATTCTATAAAAGGCTCCCTGGGAAGCACTGCAGGGTGGTGTTGACAGCACAGGTTGATGCCACTGCAACTGGATTGAACCATACTTGGTCTCACAAATGCTAATATTTGAAAGGGGTTTAGGCAAAGTTGCCAAAACACTGCTCTACTTCAGCTGAGGTTGCACGACTCATGCTCAATTGCCAGTAGCAATTTCAGCCCAAAGCTCTCTGCAGCAAAAAGGAGATACTTGTGTTTATTTGTTGTTTTTCTTCTTTGGGGACAGGGTGGATGGATGATTTGGGCTTACCTAGTCTCCATGGACTGCTTTGGTTGGTGTCTGCTGATCTGCAGGAGGCTCACCTATGCATGATGTTCAGGGAACACTTGTTGCTCTGAGCACACCACTGATTCACCAATCCCATCCCAGGAGACTGATCAAAGCAAGAGGACTTTTACTGCCCCTGTGATGTTGCTGATAAGTTGAACATTCTGGACTGTGGACTCACACCAGTCACTGTCCTCAGGGCTGCAGTATTAATGCCTCAGACAGAGGAATGCCAAGGAGACAGGGAAGAAGAAAGGAGCAGAAACCATCGGTCTTTTCACTCCACAAAATAAACTGGCTTGTGCTCAGCTTTTCTGTCCAGCTGACTATCACGGTGCCTTACTACAAGGAGAAACATGCTGATCAGCAGTGAGGTGGGGCTTTTTCCTATTATATTGTAGTGTTTTTACAGTAGGAAATAGCAAGCTTCAGCATGCAAAGTGTTTTCTTTGCATTTCAATTTAAGCAGGAGGCTTAAAATACAGTCAAGGACATCAGGACATTGACTGGATGTGTTGATCAGCCAATGGCAGAAAGTATCAGTCAGCATCTGTGGAACAGAAGGGAAGTGAAAGGAAGAGAAGAAAAATGTTGAGGAGGAACAGGGGAAAGGGACTAGGTCACCTGTGGCTGACTAAGCAAAGAATCAGGCAGCATCAGAGGAGGTTGGGGGGCAGACCTGAACAGAGTGATGTCTTTCTGCAGGTGGATTTTGGTGAGGAGGGCTTTGGTCCCTGAAGGCAGCAAGTACCGTGTCAGAGATGGGAGCATTTGCCTGTCATGGGGAACTGCAGCTATAACTCTTCCAACACAGGTGAATGATATTTTGGTAAGTCTATAATCTATCAATACCAATGTTTCCAACAGAACTTCCTAACTCTTTACAGGGAATACTTTGGAAGTGATGTTTTGTCATTAGTTGTGTTCCTGAACATTAATCATCACCGCTCGTCCTGAGGAATTTGCAGTCTGTATTGTAAGCTGGAAATGCCTGTGCCTACCTGCCCTAGCAACACAATCTCAGGACTTCTAAAATTCTCATTTTAGAAGAGCAGCGATGCTGACTGAGCTGGCTGTGTTCTCTTGGTGGGCAGAACAATCACTTCCCTTGTGATGAGCCAGTGTGTCTGCAACCTGCAGCATTAACTCAGCTCCTGCAAACTCAGTCTGGCTCCACCTTGGTGTTGTGGAGGGGAGCTGCTGACTTTTGCCCCATTCATGTGCTGCTGCTCAACAAAAAGACAGCCTTTTATGTTCACATTTTCCCCTCTGGCATACTCTTCTCTTTGCTCTAGGCAGAAAGTGGGGGAGGTTGCAGGAAAGTGGTTTTTCTCCATCGAGTCTCTGTGCAGCTTTTAGGTTTGGTGGCATGGGTTATGTTTTGCTTGTTTCTGCATCTCTTTGTGTTAAAGCAGCAGAGAAGCGAGTGGGTTTTGCCGTTGTGTCACTGCTGTCAGCTGTGGAACCCTGACATTTCCCCTTTGCTGCTTCTTCTTCCAGCAATGCGGAACCAGACACGAGCGGGCGAGTTCATCCTGTTGGGCATCACCGATGCCCAGGGGCTGCAGCCCTTTTGCTTCCTCACCTTTCTGTTGCTCTACTTGACCTGTCTTCTGGGAAATGGTGCCATTGTGACCGTGGTGATAGGTGAGCCCCGGCTCCACACGCCAATGTACTTCTTCCTGGGGAACCTCTCCTGCCTGGACATTTTCTACTCTACTGTCACGGTTCCCAAGATGCTGACTGGCTTTCTCTCTGGGCACCAGCCCATCTCCTTTGGTGGGTGCTTGGCACAGCTCCACTTCTTCCACTTCCTTGGCAGTACGGAGGCTGTGCTCCTGGCCACCATGGCCTACGACCGCTATGTGGCCATTTGCAATCCTTTGCGCTACGCCCTTGTCATGAGCCCACGGACGTGTCTGCTGCTGGCTGGGGCCAGCTGGGCCGCTGGGTTTGTGCATGCCTTGATGCACTCACTCATGACCTCTCAACTCAGTTTCTGTGGCCGCAACCACATTCACCACTTCTTCTGTGACATCAAGCCACTGTTGAATTTGGCCTGCAGTAATACCAGCCTCAACATGAGCCTTCTCAACATCGTCACCCCAATTATGGCTCTAGTCCCCTTCATTCTCACAGTGCTCTCCTACCTCTACATCATCTCCTTTCTTGTCCAGAAAGTCCATTCCCAGGAAGGCAGATGGAAGCCCTTCTCCACTTGTGCTTCCCACCTCACCATTGTGGCACTACTTTACATACCAGCGCTTTTCAATTATGCACACCCTTCCTCAGGAAGCTCCCTGGAAAGAGATGTGCCAGTGTCTGTCTTGTACAGTGCTGTCACTCCAGCTCTGAACCCCTTGATCTACACTCTTCGGAACCAGGAGGTGACATCTGCCCTGAAAAGAATGTTATGGAGAAAAGTCTTTCGTGAAGGGAAGTGACTCAAAAAAGGACAAGGCTCAGAATGGGCTTTCTCCAGCACGTTTGTTTGTATGGAAAGTGGTCAAAGGCTCACCACATTGCAAGAGACTGAAAAGGAAGGACAGGGAGCAGAGACCATCTACGGCCTGTGAAGAGATTGATCCAGGCCTCAGCAGGCTTACCTTATGGGGGACTTGTGACTTTGTGGGGGACCAGGCTGGGGGAATCTGGTCCTGAACATCAGCACCCTACGGAAGGGAGTCCTGCTGAGAGGCCTGTGGTGAGGAGGTGACTCCCCGATGGAGAGGACTCACATTGTATGAGTTCCTGGATATGACTCTCGTGTGGGTGGGACCCCACAGTGCCACAGGGGAAGTGTGTGTGTGTGTGTGTGTGTGTAATGCTCCTCCCCAGCTGAGACAAAAATCAACTCAGGAGGAACAGACTGAAAACCCCCACTCCCCATTCCCTGCCCCTCCCTGTGCTGCAATGGGGGGGACGAAGAGAAGGAATTTATAGTTAAAGTCACATGTGCAACCTAAGAGGTGAGGGGTGGGGGGAAGTAGAAGTGTTAAGATCTGGAGGAGGAAAGCAGCTTGTGAGGAACTGCTGGAACCCCCTGCCCATTCCCTGCCCCTCCCTGAGCCATGTTGGTGGGGGGACTAAGGGAGTAAAATCAGGATTGAAGTTCAAGTCTGCTAAGAAGGGAGGGGTGGGGGGAAGGTGCTTTAAGACCTGTCCGCTTCTTATTATATCCAACTCTAGTTTCACTGGGTGTGTAATTGTAGTAGTAATAAATCACTTTTCTTTCTTTTACTCTGTGTTGAGTCTGTTTTGCCCATTGCACTATTTGGAGAGTGATCCCTCCGTCCTTACCTCGAGTCCTATGCCTCACGATGTATATTTTCTCCCCTTTTCGGCTGAAAAGGGGAGTGAGTGAGCAGCTTGGTGGGCATTTGGCCTCTAGCCAGGGCCAAACCACCACAGGATCCAAATCAGGGGAGATATTCCAGAACTGAAGCTTCTTCCATTGTTTTTAGATGCCCTGTGTTGCCCCACCTCATTTCTGGGTTTCAGTATGGAAGTCCCACTCTTGTGGGACTTGAGGCATAGCTAACAGTCCCAAGCAGATCTCCTGGATTATCTAAGATAAGAAATGATAACATGACAACATGTTTCATCAGCTGAATGCCTCTCCTGTCATTTAGACTTTCTGTTAGACCTGAAGAATTCCAGCATTTGTTACATTTTGTGTGGGCATAGCCTGAGAAGGGTATTGTCCACACTGACTGGAGTAAGCCCCCTGGAAAGATCTGTGCCTTTCTATTACTGGTAAAGTTAACCTTACTATTGGCCCTAGATTTACATGTAGACTCAAAAATAGATATGAGCTTTGCCTCTAAGACTTTTAGCTGTGTGGTTTATCTTGCCTAGATTTTGATGCTTCAATGTATTTATGTGACTAGCTACTTTTCTGGATTCCCACTGAGGTCAATCATGAAATGACTGATTTGCATTTGCACAGATGTGAAAAGCTTATGACATAGTTATGGCCTACCAATGCTGAAAGAGGTCCTACAGGAAAGTGGGAGAGGGACTGTTCACATGGGTTCACATGACCATTCACATGCCCTATAATGATAGGGCAAGGGGTAAGGCTTCAAGCAGAAAGAGGGCAGGTTTAGATTTAGATATATCAAACCCAAACAAAGAAATAAAAAAAAAAAAGAAAAAGAAAAGAAAAAAGGAGAATTCTTTGGATCAGAGAGTTGTTTTCATGCGTAGGGAATTTCAAGATGGATATTGTCAATATTCAAATTTGGATTATTGGTTTTGGTAATGACAGTATTTGACTTACTCTTACTGCCATGCTTATTGAGCTTTCTGCAAAGGGCCCTTGCAGAGACCTCTAACAAGCAGTTTTTGTAACACAGATACTAAAAGGGAAAAAATTGTCAGGAAGGACAGCGGGCCTGCCAGCAGGCTAGCTCTCCACACAGAAGACATAGGTCCTGCTGGTGGCCTGGCTCTCCACACAATAGACATAGGCCCTGTCAGGGGCCTGGCTCTCCACACAGCAGACATAGGGCCCTGCCGGCAGCCTGGCTCTCCTCACACAAGACATAGGCCCTGACAATATCCCTGAATTCCCATGAGACAGGAAGATTGCTCATGCTGAGAGGTATTTGGTAATCACATTTTCAAAACACAGCGGCCTTGAACAAAGGTGGACAGACTGCCTTACACCAAGAAAAAGTGGTGGGAAGGTATTTGGGAGTAAGTGAACATGTCAAGAACCAGCCATAATAAATGGTTGATGCAGCAGGTGTCCAGAGAACTTTTAGATATCAAATGTAAATTAACAATGTTTAGCTATAAGATATGCTTCTCAGAACTTGTTATAATGACTAATCAATCAGTTTGGTGTGAACGCTGTGTGTAGCCAATTAGCAGTTTTTAGCTTGCCACATTTTACAGTATGGCTTTCTGTTTACGGGATGGCTTTTTGATTTAGTTAAATAAGAACTTATGTTTTCATTAGTTATTTTTGCCTTAGTGTTATTTTTGCTGTATATGACACAGTGTTTCTCTTGCAGGATGGATGATGCTTTTTGCAAAACTCTGCCCAGTCCGTAAACAAGAAGGGGGAATTGTAGCAATGCATTGTGGGAAGAGTGGGTTCTGAGGCCCATCCAGATGTATGGCCACACGGCTCGACTCCCATAAAATCAGGCCTGGGGGTCGGGCAAAGATATGTTAAGGCACAATTGGAATGCAGTAGGAGAAGAGCAGAAGTCTGAGAACAAGATAAGAAACTACAAGAATGTTAACAGCTGCCTTAAAAAGGAACAACGTGACTGTGTAGCCGTAACCAATTATTAGCAATAGTGAGATGCATGTAAGGTGGGTGAACAGAGCATCTAACCCATATCAATGTAATGTAACTCGTGTACTGGTACAGAAACCTATGTAAGCTGTGTGTGTGTTTCAATAAAGGAGCTCAGCATTTGATCACATTGATCTGAGTTGAGCCTGCAAATCTTTGGCTCCGGCACCTGGGTGATGATATCTTCTTAGTTTTTCTTTTATTCTCTTTCTCTATCTCTCTCAACTTCTAACCTTATTCTCAGCACACAATAGTAGCAGCGTTCCCAGTTTTGCCATGTTCTACTAATGGTCATCTGTTGCTCTGAATGTTTGGAACCATTATAATAGTTCGATTGCCAGTGGAAATTTCAGCCCAAAGCTCTCTGCACTGTTTGCTTTGTTGTTTTTTTCCTTAGGGGTGGTAGTGTATTGGTGTATTATTCTTTTTGTAGTTGCTATTGCTATTAGCTAGTCTCCATGGACTGCTTTGGTTGGTGTCTGCTGATCTGCAGGAGGCTCATCTATGCATGATGTTCAGGGAACACTTGTTGCTCTGAGCACACCACTGATTCACCAATCCCATCCCAGGAGACTGATCAAAGCAAGAGGACTTTTACTGCCCCTGTGATGTTGCTGATCTGTTGAACATTCTGGACATGATATAAAGACTTCTTCCCCCTCTGCCAAGGTCATCAGAGATGTATGGTCCTGTTTGCAAAGCTTCCACCTTGCTTCCACCTGACTAGCTACAAGCCCCTGCAGACTCACACCAGTCACTGTGGTCAGGGCTGCAGAACTAATTACTCAGACAGAGGAATGCCAAGGAGACAGGGAAGAAGAAAGGAGCAGAAACCATCGGTCTTTTCACTCCACAAAATAAACTGGCTTGTGCTCAGCTTTTCTGTCCAGCTGACTATCACGGTGCCTTACTACAAGGAGAAACATGCTGATCAGCAGTGAGGTGGGGCTTTTTCCTATTATATTGTAGTGTTTTTACAGTAGGAAATAGCAAGCTTCACATACAAAGTGTTTTCTTTGCATTTCAATTTAAGCAGGAGGCTTAAAATACAGTCAAGGACATCAGGACATTGACTGGATGTGTTGATCAGCCAATGGCAGAAAGTATCAGCCAGCATCTGTGGAACAGAAGGGAAGTGAAAGGAAGAGAAGAAAAATGTTGAGGAGGAACAGGGGAAAGGGACTAGGTCACCTGTGGCTGACTAAGCAAAGAATCAGGCAGCATCAGAGGAGGTTGGGGGGCAGACCTGAACAGAGTGATGTCTTTCTGCAGGTGGATTTTGGTGAGGAGGGCTTTGGTCCCTGAAGGCAGCAAGTACCGTGTCAGAGATGGGAGCATTTGCCTGTCATGGGGAACTGCAGCTATAACTCTTCCAACACAGGTGACTGATATTTTGGTAAGTCTATAATCTATCAATACCAATGTTTCCAACAGAACTTCCTAACTCTTTACAGGGAATACTTTCAAAGTGATGTTTTGTCATTAGTTGTGTTCCTGAACATTAATCAGCACCACTCGTCCTGAGGAATCTGCAGTCTGTATTGTAAGCTGGAAATGCCTGTGCCTACCTGCCCTAGCAACACAATCTCAGGACTTTGTTCCTCACTGCAGATGGTTGGACAAACCCAGAGCAATACACATCCCATCTGGAGCAGGAAAGAGTGAAAGCTGTGAGTGCTCACTGCATTTTAGAAGAGCAGCGATGCTGACTGAGCTGGCTGTGTTCTCTTGGTGGGCAGAACAATCACTTCCCTTGTGATGAGCCAGTGTGTCTGCAACCTGCAGCATTAACTCAGCTCCTGCAAACTCAGTCTGGCTCCACCTTGGTGTTGTGGGAGGGGAGCTGCTGACTTTTGCCCCATTCATGTGCTGCTGCTCAACAAAAAGACAGCCTTTTATGTTCACATTTTCCCCTCTGGCATACTCTTCTCTTTGCTCTAGGCAGAAAGTGGGGGAGGTTGCAGGAAAGTGGTTTTTCTCCATCGAGTCTCTGTGCAGCTTTTAGGTTTGGTGGCATGGGTTATGTTTTGCTTGTTTCTGCATCTCTTTGTGTTAAAGCAGCAGAGAAGCGAGTGGGTTTTGCCGTTGTGTCACTGCTGTCAGCTGTGGAACCCTGACATTTCCCCTTTGCTGCTTCTTCTTCCAGCAATGCGGAACCAGACACGAGCGGGCGAGTTCATCCTGTTGGGCATCACCGATGCCCAGGGGCTGCAGCCCTTTTGCTTCCTCACCTTTCTGTTGCTCTACTTGACCTGTCTTCTGGGAAATGGTGCCATTGTGACCGTGGTGATAGGTGAGCCCCGGCTCCACACGCCAATGTACTTCTTCCTGGGGAACCTCTCCTGCCTGGACATTTTCTACTCTACTGTCACGGTTCCCAAGATGCTGACTGGCTTTCTCTTTGGGCACCAGCCCATCTCCTTTGGTGGGTGCTTGGCACAGCTCCACTTCTTCCACTTCCTTGGCAGTACAAAGGCTGTGCTCCTGGCCACCATGGCCTACGACCGCTATGTGGCCATTTGCAATCCTTTGCGCTACGCCCTTGTCATGAGCCCACGGACGTGTCTGCTGCTGGCTGGGGCCAGCTGGGCCGCTGGGTTTGTGCATGCCTTGATGCACTCACTCATGACCTCTCAACTCAGTTTCTGTGGCCACAACCACATTCACCACTTCTTCTGTGACATCAAGCCACTGTTGAATTTGGCTTGCAGTAATACCAGCCTCAACATGAGCCTCCTCAACATCGTCACCACAAGTATTGTTGTAGGCCCCTTCACTCTCACAGTGCTCTCCTATCTCTATATCATCTCCTTTCTTGTCCACAAAGTCCATTCCCAGGAAGGCAGATGGAAGCCCTTCTCCACTTGTGCTTCCCACCTCACCATTGTGGCACTGTTTTACATGCCAGTGCTTTTCAATTATACACCACCCTCCACTGGAAGCTCCCTGGAAAGAGATGTGCCAGTGTCTCTCCTGTACAGTGCTGTCACTCCAGCTCTGAACCCCTTGATCTACACTCTTCGGAACCAGGAGGTGACATCTGCCCTGAAAAGAATGTTATGGAGAAAAGTCTTTTGTGAAGGGAAGTGACTAAAAGAAGGTCAAGGCCCAGAATGGGCTCTCATTCACTCTCATTCACTAGCATTCTGGAATTGATCCTTGGGGACCTGTTCTAGTTTTGTTTATGTGTTATGCTGGGATGGAGCCTGAAGTCCCTGCAGCCCAGGCCCCCCGCAACACTCTGGTTTTCCTTTGGAAAGTGTGACATTCTCCCACACACATAGTGAGTAGTCGTGGGCCATTGAACAAAGCTAGCAGAGGCTGCCTGGATGTAGCCTGTGTGGTGAAAAACTTAGTCACCTTAGTAAGGACGTGTGGAAGGATGGTTTCTGCTCTTTTTGGAGACTCAGGTCAAGGAACCTTTTTGGTGGGAGAAGGGATGATCAGAAAGGGAGGAAGCAACATAGAGGGTGGAGTCCAGCAGAGGAGCACAGGGACAGCAGGGTGATTAGTGGTCTGACACACCTTGAGGACAAGGAGGGGCTGGGAGACAGCGTTTGTTGTCCCTTTCCAGGGCAAGGAGAGTGTATTGCTGTCTGCAAATACTTACACCGGAGGTGGAGTTTTTTAGGGAGAACGGGAACAAGTATTTCTCAGAGTGGCACAGTGAGAAGATGCGAGGTGAAGGACACGAGTCAAAACCTGGGAAATCTGAGTTAGATACTAGGGAATACTTACTCACCTTGAGAATAGTCAAACTTGGAAAAGGCTCCTCAGAGAGACTGCCTAAATATCCTTGAAATTGTTGAAGTCTTTCCTGGAGAACAGCCTACCTAGTCAGCCTGCGATGAGCATGGGAAGGACCAGAGACTGCAGAGGTTTCTTCCAGCCTCCATTTTTCTCTGTGTCTGCAAGACTGTACCGAACAAAATGGTTCTTCAAACCCAAGATCAGCCTGGAGCTGAGTTTCCAGGAGCTTTATGGAGGAGAAGTTAGAGACACCTTCCCAGAAAGAGGTATCTGTGATTCAAAAGGTCCAGTGGGATTTCTACACCAACATCAGAACTACTTGAACTAGAATTGAATGTATTACATCACAGAATTACAAGGTTGGAAAAGACCTTTAAGTTCGTATAGTCCTACAAGTATATGATGAGCTACCCTGGATCCCTGGATGTCGCAAGGCATTGTGGGAAGAGTGGGTTCTGAGGCCCATCCAGATGTATTGCCGCATGGCTCGACTCCCATAGAATCAGGCCTGGGGGTCGAGCAAAGATATGTTAAGGCACAATTGGAATGCAGTAGGAGAAGAGCAGAAGTCTGAGAACAAGATAAGAAACTGCAAGAATGTTAACAGCTGCCTTAAAAAGGAACAACGTGACTGTGTAGCCGTAACCAATTATTAGCAATAGTGAGATGCATGTAAGGTGGGTGAACAGAGCATCTAACCCATATCAATGTAATGTAACTCGTGTACTGGTACAGAACCCTATATAAGCTGTGTGTGTGTTTCAATAAAGGAGCTCAGCATTTGATCACATTGATCTGAGTTGACCCCGCGAAACTTCGGCTCCGGCAAATGGTGCCCGAACAGGGACCAAACGACCTCTCTTGTCATCAGGATTCCAAACAGGAATGAAAAATGACTGGAATAAGGAGAGCGGTAACCCTCTTGTCGCAGGATTCTGTAGATGATCGTATGGCAGCTGGATTAGGAAGGAGCAAGAGAGAGCCTTGAAGGTGGCAACCAACCGAAATTCCGGCTGTCCCCGACCGGTGTGTCCGCTGAGGGAGAAGGACGGTGTCCCCTGGGATGGGAAGTGGAGCACTGACAGTCATTGAATCTTACCTGTCAGCTGAGTGGTCAGGGGGGAATGGGGAACACGCTTGAGACAGATGACGAGGCGGTAGTGAAATTCCTCCACCATACTCTCTCTAAGAGAGGAATTAAATAGGATGAAAAGTCTCTAAAAGATCTGCTTTTGTGGAGCAAAGAAAGAGAACTGATAACAAGCGCTAACACAGCATTTGATTTACCTACTTGGGAACCTACTGGAGCTCAAATCCTTGACGCAGCCTCGGATGGGGTGGAAAAAGCTAAGTTGTTAATAACTCTCTGGGAATTAATTAAAAGGACTCTAACCAAAGTGGAGGTGGAATGTGTTGCTGTTCCTTCAGCCCTTGCAGCCTTAACGCCAGTTCCAGGTTCTACAGAACAGATTCAACAAGGGAAAAAATCTATTACAGCGAATGTGTTTATGTTTCTGGGTGCACCTTCACCCACCTCAGTTACTGTACAAAGTAATAATGCCGTGTTATCAGAGCAAAGTGATAAATCTGTTGGAACTGACAGGGAAGGGGAGGGAGTGTTGCACATTATCTGCCACCACGGTCTGCACATCCCCCTCCCCCCAGTTATGCCTTTGGAAGGAAGAAATGTGGAAACAAATGTACGACCAACTGCATCTAGTATCTATTCACCTGTAACTTTCACTGAGCCTAAAGCACCCCATGGCACAGTCAAAAATGTTAACTGAGATCAACAACTTCAGCTTGTCCTTGAAAAGCTGGAAAACATAAAGGTGAAGCAGGCAACGGCATGCCCTGCTGTGAAAGGGTTTGAGCCTCTAGTCTTAGAGCTGCCCACCCACCCACCTGAAAACTACAGATATGAAGAATCACCGACTAAACCACCAGAGAAGGAACCCATGGACACTGATAAAGAACCAATGGACACGGACAAGAAACCTAAGGACAGGGACAAGAATCCTATGGAGATGGACAAGTATCGGCTTTGACAACCATTGGATTAGGGACATATTTCGTATCTATACCCATCGCTCCCACCTGCACCTCCCCGCAAACTCATCAATACATCACTGTCTCCTGACGCCCGAGAGACTGCAGAGACTGCCCGTCAGAGCCTGGGCACGTCAGGTGGAGTCAGAATAGGAAAAACAGTTAAATCAGGGTATTTTGATTCCTGCTCAATCACAGAAATTACCAGGGAAATGTTTATGTGGGAACAAGTGGGTGGTGGAGAGAGTTGGTAGTGGGCTGGTGGGACGTGGATGGAACATGGAGACCACGCGGTGGGTCCTAGCGCCCAGCTGGGTCGTAGCTCTCGCTTGGGGCTCGGCCCCGGTGACTGGCAGGGTCATGCTGTGATTCACACTGGGGGAGAACGGTGCTGAGGGCAGCAGCCGAGACCCATGAGAGTGTGCTGCAGAGCCGGGTGCCTTGGCAGAAGTGCTGCAGACAATGCCACTTGTTGGTTGCTGAGGCTAAAGGGATTGTACAGTTGTGCCCAGACTGTCAGCAATTCACCAGAGGCCTTGCCCCTGGCGTGACTCCTCGTGGCACAGGCCCACCGGAATTTTGGGGGAAAAAAAGAACCAAAAAAAAGAGAAAGGTCTTTTTTTTCCTGGCAGTGTGGAGCTACTGTACAAACGGGGGAATCTAAAAACATCCAGTGCCAGGTGTGCTCTGCCATAGCAGCACTTGAATACCCTGTGAAATCAAAACTGACAATGACAGCCCAGCATATATAGCATAAACAATAGAAACCTTTTTCCTGATTATGGGACATTACCTATGACATTACCTATGTTACAGGGACACCACATTTCCTGCAGGCCAGGCCATGGTGGAACATATGTATCAAAGTCACAAACAAAAAGGGGGAGAGAAGGAGATCTCTCCAGCTGATCAATTAATCAAAGCTCTTTATATTTTGAACTATTCGTCTGCCACAGGACAGCTTGGTACCTCCAATGGTGAAACATGGAATAGGTTTAAAAGGTTTGAAAGGGAACAAAAAACCAAAAAAATAAAAGAAAAAAGAAAGCAAAAAAAGAGGAAAAATGAGATAAAAAAAAAAGAAAGAAAGTCAATGTCAGGTGTTAGTAAGAAATGAAGTTACAGGTACTAACTTGGGGAAGGAGATCTGCCTGTGTCATTACAGATATGGGCTCCAGCCAAGTGGATAAAGCCGTGGATCCAGAAGAAATCAAGCCTGCATGAACCAGGATGGGATCCTGATCGCAGTAACTGAAGTCAAGTGTTCCAACTGCAGCCACGGTGGACTAGGAGTTTTGCTGTGGGACATATTGAACCATCTAACAGTCTTTGAAATATGCATGTGTTTGTGGTAAATGAAAATTAGGGAACACAGACTACAATGGATGCCTGCAGAAAAATGTGAGGCTGGTGTTACCTGCACTCCTGACACTCCTGATTAGCGAAGCAAACAAATACAACAGCAAAAGTAGCAGAAATTAGTAAGTCAAACTCAAAAGATACATCAAAAAAAAAAAATAAAAAAAAAAAAAAAGAAGAAAGAAAAGAAAAGCCAAAAAGAAAAAAGGAGAATTCTTTGGATTGGACAATTGGTTTCATGAGTAGGGAATTTCAGGATGGATATTGTCAATATTCGAATTTGGATTATTGGTTTTGGTAATGACAGTATTTGACTTACTCTTACTGCCATGCTTATTGAGCTTTCTGCAAAGGGCCCTTGCAGAGACCTCTAACAAGCAGTTTTTGTAACACAGATACTAAAAGGGAAAAAATTGTCAGGAAGGACAGCGGGCCTGCCAGCAGGCTAGCTCTCCACACAGCAGACATAGGCCCTGCCAGCAGGCTAGCTCTCCACACAGCAGACATAGGCCCTGCCAGCAGGCTAGCTCTCCACACAGCAGACATAGGCCCTGCCGGGGGCATTGCTCTCCAAACAGAAGACATAGGCCCTGCCACGGGCCTGGCTCTCCTCACAAAGACATAGGCCCTGACAGTATCCCTATTGTGATATCCCAATATCCCAATAGTGAGATGCATGTAAGGTGGGTGAACAGAGCATCTAACCCATATCAATGTAATGTAACTCGTGTACTGGTACAGAACCCTATATAAGCTGTGTGTGTGTTTCAATAAAGGAGCTCAGCATTTGATCACATTGATCTGAGTTGAGCCTGCAAATCTTTGGCTCCGGCACCTGGGTGGTGATCTCTGCTTTGTTTTTCTTTTACTCTCTTTCTCTATCTCTCTCAACTTCTAACCTTATTCTCAGCACACAACAGTAGCAGCGTTCCCAGTTTTGTCATGTTCTACTAATGGTCATCTGTTGCTCTGAATGTACAGTGTGTTGTGGTTTGGTTTGGAACCATTATAATCGTTCAATTGCCAGTGGAAATTTCAGCCCAAAGCTCTCTGCACTGTTTGCTTTGTTGTTTTTTTCCTTAGGGGTGGTAGTGTATTGGTGTATTATTCTTTTTGTAGTTGCTATTGCTATTAGCTAGTCTCCATGGACTGCTTCAGTTTTTGTCTGCTGATCTGCAGGAGGCTCATCTATGCATGATGTTCAGGGAACACTTGTTGCTCTGAGCACACCACTGATTCACCAATCCCTTCCCAGGAGACTGATCAAAGCAATAGGACTTTTACTGCCCCTGTGATGTTGCTGATCTGTTGAACATTCTGGACATGATATAAAGACTTCTTCCCCCTCTGCCTAGGTCATCAGAGATGTATGGTCCTGTTTGCAAAGCTTCCACCTTGCTTCCACCTGGCTACCTACAAGCCCCTGCGGACTCACACCAGTCACTGTCCTCAACATTGCTTCCTGGCTGACTTTCAGAATGCCTTGCCACATGGAGAAACATGCTGATTGGTAGTGAGGTGAGGCTTGCACAGAAGTATCTTTTTCCTATTATGTTGAAGTAATGTTCTTGGAGTTGGAAATTTCTGCATGCCAAGTGTTTTCTGTGAACTGTTTAACCAAGGCTCTTAAAATACAGAAAAGCACTTTGGGATAACTATTTCTCTTGGACTGGATGTGTTGGTCAGCCAATGGCAGAAAGTATCAGTCAGCATCTGTGAAACAGAAGAGAAGTGATAGGAAGAGAAGAGAAATATTGAGGAGGAACAGGGGAAAGGGACTAGGTCAGCTGTGGCTGACTAAGCAAAGAATCAGGCAGCATCAGAGGAGGTTGGGGGGCAGACCTGAACAGAGTGATGTCTTTCTGCAGGTGGATTTTGGTGAGGAGGGCTTTGGTCCCTGAAGGCAGCAAGTACCGTGTCAGAGATGGGAGCATTTGCCTGTCATGGGGAACTGCAGCTATAACTCTTCCAACACAGGTGACTGATATTTTGGTAAGTCTATAATCTATCAATACCAATGTTTCCAACAGAACTTCCTAACTCTTTACAGGGAATACTTTGGAAGTGATGTTTTGTCATTAGTTGTATTCCTGAACATTAATCAGCACCACTCGTCCTGAGGAATTTGCAGTCTGTATTGTAAGCTGGAAATGCCTGTGCCTACCTGCCCTAGCAACACAATCTCAGGACTTTGTTCCTCACTGCAGATGGTTGGACAAACCCAGAGCAATACACATCCCATCTGGAGCAGAAATCAGTGAAAGCTGTGAATGCTTACTGCATTTTAGAAGAGCAGCGATGCTGACTGAGCTGGCTGTGTTCTCTTGGTGGGCAGAACAATCGGCTTCCCTTGTGATGAGCCAGTGTGTCTGCAACCTGCAGCATTAACTCAGCTCCTGCAAACTCAGTCTGGCTCCACCTTGGTGTTGTGGAGGGGAGCTGCTGACTTTTGCCCCATTCATGTGCTGCTGCTCAACAAAAAGACAGCCTTTTATGTTCACATTTTCCCCTCTGGCATACTCTTCTCTTTGCTCTAGGCAGAAAGTGGGGGAGGTTGCAGGAAAGTGGTTTTTCTCCATCGAGTCTCTGTGCAGCTTTTAGGTTTGGTGGCATGGGTTATGTTTTGCTTGTTTCTGCATCTCTTTGTGTTAAAGCAGCAGAGAAGCGAGTGGGTTTTGCCGTTGTGTCACTGCTGTCAGCTGTGGAACCCTGACATTTCCCCTTTGCTGCTTCTTCTTCCAGCAATGCGGAACCAGACACGAGCGGGCGAGTTCATCCTGTTGGGCATCACCGATGCCCAGGGGCTGCAGCCCTTTTGCTTCCTCACCTTTCTGTTGCTCTACTTGACCTGTCTTCTGGGAAATGGTGCCATTGTGACCGTGGTGATAGGTGAGCCCCGGCTCCACACGCCAATGTACTTCTTCCTGGGGAACCTCTCCTGCCTGGACATTTTCTACTCTACTGTCACGGTTCCCAAGATGCTGACTGGCTTTCTCTTTGGGCACCAGCCCATCTCCTTTGGTGGGTGCTTGGCACAGCTCCACTTCTTCCACTTCCTTGGCAGTACGGAGGCTGTGCTCCTGGCCACCATGGCCTACGACCGCTATGTGGCCATTTGCAATCCTTTGCGCTACGCCCTTGTCATGAGCCCACGGACGTGTCTGCTGCTGGCTGGGGCCAGCTGGGCCGCTGGGTTTGTGCATGCCTTGATGCACTCACTCATGACCTCTCAACTCAGTTTCTGTGGCCACAACCACATTCACCACTTCTTCTGTGACATCAAGCCACTGTTGAATTTGGCCTGCAGTAATACCAGCCTCAACATGAGCCTCCTCAACATCGTCACCCCAACTATTGCTCTAGTCCCCTTCATTCTCACAGTGCTCTCCTACCTCTACATCATCTCCTTTCTTGTCCAGAAAGTCCATTCCCAGGAAGGCAGATGGAAGCCCTTCTCCACTTGTGCTTCCCACCTCACCATTGTGGCACTGTTTTACATGCCAGTGCTTTTCAATTATACACCACCCTCCACTGGAAGCTCCCTGGAAAGAGATGTGCCAGTGTCTCTCCTGTACAGTGCTGTCACTCCAGCTCTGAACCCCTTGATCTACACTCTTCGGAACCAGGAGGTGACATCTGCCCTGAAAAGAATGTTATGGAGAAAAGTCTTTCGTGAAGGGAAATGACTGAAACAGAGAATGGAGGGCGAACTCCTGGCTACAAGTCTGATTTCTGGCATTGATTCCTTGACCCTGTTGCCCATGCATTCGCAATCCGGAGATCCTGGAAAGGATTTAATCTGTCCTGTTGGACATTTCAGATCCATGCAACAGCACTAAACGTCTGACAGTGAGGCATTGAAAGCAATGCTCGCTTTATTTAACAGGCTTCCCCTGAGACAGACAAAAAACTCAACCCCCTGTTCTAATAACCTTGGATGTAATTATACCTTGTGACATAAGGTTTTGTAGCAGGACATGTAGGAAGACATAAGACTTCAGCTTCAACTCCGCTTTAACTGCAATGCAGGTTGAATCAGAATGATGCCACCTCCAGCAGTGAGGCCTGCAGCCCACGAAGAGATGCTTTTTATTTCATCTTGAATGTCGTGAAGGAAGCTTTTGTCTCACTGCAGGATGCAGGCTGGTGTTCAGCTCCATGCTGGTTCCTGGCAAAGGCTGTAAATGTGTTTTCTTTGTGGACCAAACCAAGGAGTTATGTCTGCTCCTAACTCAGAGCAGGCTGGCTTTTGCTGAGTAAGTCACAGTTTGCACCCTGTAGAATAAACGGCCCGTGGCCCCATGGCATATTGTTTATGTTAGATCTCTTTTGAGTCTCATCTTGTATGTAGCTATCCAGCACAATTCCCAATATGTGGATGTTGGTTTTCAGTTCTCAAAGGTGGTTTGTGGCTCCTCAGTGAGAAATGCCGATTTTCACTTTTGTCATTAATATTTTGTCCCGTATCTCTGTTCTGTGACCTGTGAGGTAACAGAAAAAAATGAAAATAGTGTTTGAGAGATCTGGAAGAAAAGAAAAAAAAAAAAAAAGAAAAAAAGAGGGGAATGCATATTTACCATATAAAGAAACCAATGCCCTTTGGTAGGTGTGGAATTTGAGTGGTATCATGACATAATGTAAGGTAGCCTGTGCTCCCTCTGGCCATTTTACCAAAGGGATATTTGGGACCAATCAATGGTTTCATAGAATAGTTTCCACCTGGTGGAACTTCCTCTTTCTTTGTGCCAATGCGATGTCAAGGGTATGTATGTGCTAAAAACCTGTTTGGAAAAAGTGAGTTTCCAGTCTGTCTTGTAAACAGTCTGAGCCTGTATGATCAGACTGAGCCTGTAATTATGGCTGGGGTGCTGAGACTAGAACAGGAGTTTCCAAACAGGCATAAACTTGGAATTACCAAAAACCCCACCCAAACCCTCTAAGAGTTCCACATGCCCAGACATTAGTCAATGACAAGAACTAATGAGAAAATGTTTGCATTAGAATAAATGGATATGAATTCAGCTGCTGCATCTCACAGTCAATTTCAAATGTTATTAATTTTAAGGGATTCTGGACCTGTGGTTAAGTGTGTATTAAAAGTAGCTGAATCCTGTCTACTAAAAGAGCTGGGGGGTCCTGTTGCCCAGGGTGGGGGAGCTGAATGCTATTTGCCCTAGTTTTCATGTCGTACTAGAAACACAGAATCATTAAGGTTGGAAAAGACCTTTAAGATCATTGAGTCCAAACATTAACCTAACACTGCCAAGTCCACCCCCACTAGCAGTGAGCCTGAGCATGAATTCCTAACAGGTGCACGTGCACAGGCACACACTACAGACAGCAGGACACTCCCTTTACAGGTCTCCATGTAAATTTGTGGATTTCTCTTTCTACCAGACCTTTTGCCTCCCTGGTTTTGGTCTCACAGCACCTTATCCTTTTCTATCCCTGACATCCAGAGTTCTTGTCTGTCCAATAGTTGGACTTCAGACTTACAGTATCTCCAATATCTCACTCCCTGACACGAGTCTTTCAAAACTGTGGCCTCTCAACTTCTGTCCCTTCCAAATCTGGCTTTTGGGCCTCTTGTCCTACTCAGCACAGTATTACTGAATTACTCATCATTACTGGAGACTTTCTGATGTTCCTTCCAACCCTATGACCCAAAGGACATGCATATGCTATTTCCATTAGGTCAATTTTAACAGCTTCCTTTTCATTCTGTGAAAAAAAAAAGATTGCTGGAAAAATTTCATTTCTTCCTAATACAGGTGCCTGGATAAGGACAGACCTATCACATCCTAGGAGATGACATCTGCTGATGGCAGAGGGTGTGTAGAGCACTGACTCAGATGTAGTTGTTTTCATGTGGACACCTTTGCTCCTTCACTAAGGGCAGAATAAGTGCTAAAAATTTTTTTAATATATTTTTTAGGAAACAATAGTATTGAGAAGAAATGGATGCTCTGTTTCTGTCCTGTTGCAATCCCTGTCCTGCCACTTTTCTCTATTCTCTGGTCTCTCACATCACTTCTCTCTTCCTTTTGCCTTCCCTCTTACTCCTCTATTTATCTGCCATGACCTGCAATTTTTAGACATATCTCTTGCAATCTAACTTTGCAAGGTGTCTAAGCAATTTACTTTCTAACTGTAAGAAAAGAGAACCACCACATCTTTGGTATATTGTTCAAAAAACCCACAAATGAACCTTTTCCAAGTCAGAGACTAAAAAATGACTTCATTACAAAGCAAAAGGAAACATTAGCTCTATGGAACCATGAAATAGTGGAGTTTGAGATCCTGGGAGGGAATAAAAAGCAACAGGATAGTACAGACCCTAGATTCAGGACAGTGGACTTCAGTTGTTGTTCTGTTTCCTGAATATCAGGAAATGGGCTTGGTTACATGGGGAACACATAGTTGAGTTCCAGTGCAAAAAGTCATCATCCAGCATATGGAAACAAAGCAAGAGTTTAGAAACTAGAAAGCAGGGATTGTCGCAGTTTTGCATAGTTGGCTACTGAGAGAGAGAGAGGGCCAGGGGCTGCAGAGAATGGCTGCTGGAATCTTCTACAGGCCTGCTGAGAGCGCCTCTGAGAGTCACAGAGAGGAGAGAGACTCCACCAGCACAGGGAGTGCCAGGAAGGCTGCAAAGTTTGTCCCGTTCAGGGCACTGGGATGGCTCTTTGGATATCAATAGAAGCAGCTGGCAGACACAACAGGCCGGGCAGGCTGGGGGAGGAGTAGGCGGCCAGGTACCTGGGTGCCAAAGGGAGAGATGGGCCTGCAGCCCGAGCTGAAGCACATGGGGTAGCTGGAGGAAAGGAGCCATGGAGAGGGCAGAGACCCGACCTGCCCGGTGGAGAGGCTCCACGCTGGATGGAGCCGGGGGAGACACAGAGAAGATGCCGTGACTGACGTTGGGATGAGCCCCTGCCAGCACAAGCGACCTCCAGAGATGAGCCAGACAGGTTTGGTGGGGGAGGCATCACAGCCCCGTGGAGGACTGGGCCTGAGAGAGAGACACTGGGATTGATTGCTGCCTGCCAGAGCAGAGATGAAGCCCGGGGGAAGAGATTTGCCTTGGAGACAGTTCCTGGAGGACTGGCTCTTGTGGGTGAGATCCTAGGGTGCAGCAGGGGGAGGGGGTGTGGGATGGATGCCCCCATCCCGGCCGAGAAGGAAACCATCTTGCAAGGGCCTGACCCAAGCCCCCATCTCCTAGTCCCTGCCCCCCTGTCCTGTGCTGCGAGCAGGAGAGGGGAAGAAGGGAGCAAACTCCTGGCTAAAGGGCAGTCTGCTTTAGAATGGAGGGGCGGGGGGAAGGTGTTCCCCAGACCCCCATTTCCCCAGTCCCTGCCCGTCCTGGGCTGCGACCGGGAGGGAAGAAGGGAGCAAACTTCTCCCTCCAGCCTGCTGAGGAGGGAGTGGGGGGGAAAGTGTTTCCCTGGCTGCATTTGTTTCAAGATTGTTGGTTACACTCCTGACTCTGGTTCTTTTTCACTGTTTCTCTTTAGTGTAATAAATTAGATCACTTTCTCTTCAGCACTCTGTGTTGAGTCTGTTTTGCCCGCGTCAGTAACGAGTTTGCCTCTTGAGCCGCCTAATATATTTTTCTCCCCTGTCCAACTAAGAAGGGGAGCAATAGACTGATTTTGGTGGGTGTCTGGCCTTTAGCCAGGGCTCAACCACCACAATCCTCTTCTGGGAAAGATACTGAAGTGCAAAACAGGAGATGGTGGTGACTGTGCCATCAGGATAACATCCCCTGCCATCATGGACCCTGTGCAGAGAGTGGCTGCTGGTTGCCTGTTTGGATGGTGTAGCATCTCCAGAAAAATTGAGGCCCTGGGGGGCACAGGCAGAGAAGGAGAGATAAGCCATTTGCTGGTGCGTGGTCCATTCCCCACATCCATGCCACTGGGGCTGAGGGAAACAAAGGAGAAGCTCAGAGGGGTTGTCAGCATGGGTGAAGAAAAGGGCCCGTGGGAGCTGAGCCAGGGACCTATTGACTTGTGGTCAAACTCTCTGCCCTGACCAGTACCCCTGTAGCAAACAGGCTGCAGCTACCCTTCCCACACTCATAGCTCCACCCACATCCCAGCCCTCTCATCCCACTTTTCCTTCTGCATGCTCTGGCCTGTGGATGCTCTGGCCTGGGAACCAGCTGACAGAGCACAAGCAGGAAGGTGTCATCTCTGCCACCTCATCTCCAGCCCTCCCCAACAGGCTCTACCAGCTCACCCAGCCCAGAACCTGTCTGGAACATCTCACAGCAGCTCAGGCTGGCGCATGCCCAATCCTGGCCAGTCCAGCCCTGGCCCTAGGGATGACTAGGAGATGCCTCCACCCCAAGCAGCACTGAGCAGCACAAGCACCACTGAAGGCATGGAGAGAAGGGCTTGGGGTTTCTCTGACTCCCTGGCAGGCTGCCTGGGGGCAGGGGCAGCCCACAGCCACAGCAAGGGAGCCCTCGAACCCCCAAGGGCAGGGAGGACAGGGAGCTGTGAGGGCCTGCAGCACAGCACAGGCAGGGCGAGGCACCAGCTAAGTGCCCTGCAACTGGTTTAGACCAACAAACACTGCCAAGGCCTAAGAGCTGCTGCCTCAGGGCCAGCGTGACCCACCCTAGCCTGGCTCTCACTGGTTGCAAACATAGCTACACCTCCTTTCCTCTGTATTGGGGTTCTCCATGTTTTAGGCTGGAAAACCACTCTGTGCACAACTAAAAGAGGAGAATTAATTCCCTTGGAAATTGTATGCCAAGTGTCCTTCCTCTGCCCAAGAGAACTGGCGGGTACGACAGGCACCGTGCTGCAGCCCTTGGAGCTGGATGGCTGGGCTGCTGGGACAGCAGAGTGGCACAGCTGAGGCATGCTGTGCCCATAACCCAGTGATCAGTGGAGTGAAACCATCCTCTGCTAACTCCTTTCTTCGTCCCTCAGGCCGCTGCTGCCTCTCCTTTCCATCATGCAGCGAGTCATCCCGGCACTACTGTACTCCTGTTCTATGGCCGTGGTCCTCCCTGTCCTGCAGAACTTTTCTGTCTGCCACTGCCACCTTCTTTCTCCTCTCCTTTATCAGCCAGCAGCCCCAAAGCGCCCCTCAGCAAGGCAGATGGGGAAGAGGCAGGGGGGGAGCACCAGGCAGAGCAGAGCACTGCCGAGAGCTGTCCCCACAAAGCAGTGGGCGTGCTGGTCTTTCTCCCTTCCCATCAGGCAGATGGCTGCCCACCTTGGCAGGCAGAAGCAGGGACGTCATGGGCTGTGCAGGTGGGGAGGAGGAGAAGGTTGTTGGTATTTTGGGAGCGCTCTGCGGCGGCCTGTAAGAGCGTGGTCTGTGTGTGTGTGTGTGTGTGTTGGGGGTGTGTTTGGTGTGGTGTCCATGAGCAGGTGTCTGCAGGAGCAGGTGCCGAGAGGGATTTGTCCTGCGTTGTGTGTGTGTGTGTAGGGGTTGTGTGTGTGTGAGAGCCTGTGTGCTGCAGGGTGCTGTGAGCAGAGGTAAGGGCCTGTGTTGTGGGAAGGGTGGAGGATGATCAGGAGGCGGGAGAGGCTGGTCAGTGGAGGATCAGGAGGGAGGCGAGGGTGGATGATGAGGAGGCAGATGTGTCTCCATCAGCGTTGGTGGTATAGTGGTGAGCATAGCTGCCTTCCAAGCAGTTGACCCGGGTTCGATTCCCGGCCAACGCAACACAAGACTTTTGTTTCCTGGGTCTGCAGGGTGCCTGCCACCTCCTGTTCCTAAAGAGCCCCTTCAGCCTGCCATGGCATGCTCAGCTGCCAGCAGGAAGGGGGAAAGCATGGAGCAGCTGCTCGGCTCTGCCGCCAAGCTCCAAGGCAAGGCTGCTCCTCCCAGCGCCCACAGCTGCCCTTGCTCCACACAGCACAGCCTGGGGAAGCCCCCCATGACCTCCAGACCAAGCACCTGTGCCTGCTCCCTGGCCTGCAGAGGGAAAGCTTCAGTCCTGCTCCTGGGTCCCTCAAGGACAGCCCCAGGTCTTGTAAGCTCCCTTGTGCAACCCTGGCCTGTTGTGATCAGAGCAGGACCCAGGCAGGGTCCCTGTCATCCTGCATGGGAGGCAACAGCCTCTCCTGTGGCCCTCTACTCCCTGCCATGCTGCCTGCACCTGTCCGCACAGGCTGTCTTTGAATCCCTGGTGCTTCCGGGTTTCTTTATCAGGGAGCCCAGGTAAAGATGCTGGGGAGCAATACTGATGCTGCATCAGCTGCCTGGGGCTCTGGAGCACAGCCAGCTGAGACCAGAGTGTTCTTCCTGCTGGGTTGGCTCCAGGATGGGGTCTTCACTAGCGATGGTCCAGGAGCCAGCTGAGAAGCATTTTTGCTCTGGCCCAAAGCTGGACCTGTTGCTGCTGCTGGTGGTTGCGCCTGGCAAGGAAAGCATGCTGCTGTGGCAGGGTGCACGTAAAGATCAGCAATGCCTGGGTGGGGACCCTGGTGAAGCACAGGCGGTGCTTCCTGTGGCCAGAGATGCAATTTACGGGCACAGTGGGTGGATGCCTGTTCTGTATGTAATGTCTCAAAGTCGCGCTGGCATCAAGTTGCTCCCCATCTCCCTCCATCTTCTCCATGTCCTCAGTGCTGGCTGGTTAAATGTGGGGGTTTGTCTCATTCCAAGGGAATGCTGACCAGTCCTCAGACCCAAGCTTTATTTCCTCTACTGCACTCTTTCCAGGTAACAGATCCTGGTACATTTTAGCATGCTTTGAAATAATCTGTTTAACAATCAAGACTGAATGTCTCAGAGGTCCTGTGCCCCCAGCCCATGTACAGAGACAGTAACCTACCCAGTCCGAGCTCTAGCAGTGCAGAGGGTTCTGTCAACAAAGGCTGAAAGACCCCACCACGCCTCTGGTGGTGATTCTATTGTGCTTGCTTGAGAAACTTGGATCCTTTTGCTACAAATAGATAGCAGACATAATAAAGCGTGAGATGTTGCTGTGAGGTGGAAGAGTGCATGGCTACAGAAAGAGGAGGAATGCCAGGAGCCAAGAAGCAGCCAAGGAGCGTATTTCACAGCCATGCTGGAAGGGTGCAGGTAAATTAACAAGAAGCCAGTCAAGACTAGGTAAGTCTAAGAGAAGAAAGAAGCCACTGGGATTCACCCACACTGAGCATGCTTCAAGAAGGTCATGGAAAAGGACACTTGCCAAGAACCACAAGGGACCAGGAAAGGACCACCAAAGACCCTCACAGGAGACCCTCAAAGACTTCAAGCACGTGCATAATGAATAGGCAAATATTATTATCAGATCCAGGAAATGAAATGAATATGCATGTGTTAGAATGATTAAGCTTTTGCTCTTGCAACCTAGAGTATGTCTGTTAGGTTGGGGCGATCTGCCGTGCATCCAGCGCTACAATAAAGAATGCCTGCTTCCTAAAAGTCCAAAATTGAGTCATAGAGCATTTCTTAACCAAAAGACAGGGCCATGATCATGAAACTGCAGAAGCACATTCAGTATCCCTGAGGCTTTTTGGTGATTGTCTTGCTGCTGAGACGATTCTGGTGCTTTGCTGTAAGTTCAGGGCACAACTGGTGGTAGAGTAAGGACAGAAGACAGCACTCATCTTGCAGAGCACAAAGACCATTGAGGGAAGATGGGAACAAAGCACCACGAGTCTCGAGCTGCGCTGCACAAAGTCTTTAATGAGAAGGAGGATCTGCAGTAGCACAGAGCAGGCAGCAAGAGAGGTGTCTGCAGGGTTGAGGGAGGCACAGAGCACGGCCCGTGTCCCAAGGACAAGCTCCACACACAGCGCTTGCCTTTACCCATTCTGCTGGAGCTGGTGCTGATCCCAGCCCAGCAAGAGCAGGCCTTGACTCAGGCCGCCTCCCCCCATCAGCGGGAGGTTCAGCAAAGCAGAAGAGAAGGAGCCCTTTCTCGAGGAGCTCAGAGCAAGGCAGAGCCAGAGGAGGCCCGGCGAGGCCTGTCCCACAGCCCGGAGCAGTGGGCACGTGTCCCCCCTGCCAGGGGGCAGGAGGACACCCAGCCCGCCTGCAAGCCGTGGCTGGCCACGCTCCTGGTGCTGCAGGCTGCCCCTCGTCCTTCTTGCTCCAGAGGGGAGGATGCGGCGGCTTCAGCAGTTCAGACTGCAGCGCGGGACAGGCAGGCACAGCCCTGCCCCCCCCAGGCCAAGGGAGCCCCCAGAAGAGATGGGCACCCCCCCGGCGCTGAGGGAGCTCCCAACAGCAGCCGACAGAGACGAGCCCACGGCTGTGCTCTGAGGGAAAGAGGTGAGGATGGGGCCTGGCAGGGTCACCACCACCGGGGAGGCCTCAATGGCCACCGTCGAGTCAGCGCAGCGGGCGACACAGGGCTCACTGCAGCTGCTGGCAAGTGGGGTTGGGCCCGAGGCGCCACAGGGCCGTGGCAGACAGGGTCTGAAGCAAGACATCTCTGGGGGAGGGAGGCAGAGCTGAAACACAGAGCACAGAAAAAACGGAGACCTCAGCGTCAGTCTGCCTGCTCTGCAGCTCTCTCTCGGGAGGGGCAAGAGCAGGCATGAAGATTGATGCCAGGAGCCCAGCAGAAACAGGCTGATCCCCGTTGATCCCCTCCTGCCTGAGAGCCTCCCCCTCTGCCCAGCTCTCCCCTGCCAGCCCCATCAACAGGGACGCTGCTCAAGCCCTCCCACACTTGCAGGGCAGGGCCAAGCTGAGGCAGCCCCAGCATCCCCCTGAGTAGCCAGCATGAGAGCGCTTCAGCCCACAGGCAGAGATGGAGCGCACTCAGGCTTACCTCGTTCCTGGAGCAAAGGGAGGCCAGAGAGCAGGATGCAGAGCCTGGAGCAGCGCAGGCTTATATGCTGTGTCCCAGAGCCCTGTGGGGCCACCAGCATTCCTTGCTCATGAAGCACCAAAACACCCAGCAGTTG